>OU343217.1:96152318-96233157 GCA_910596185.1 Chrysanthemum makinoi | reverse complement strand
CTGAATCAACCTTCTTCCAAGATAGAATCCTGACACCTATATGCTCACGAACCAAATCACCCAAAAAACTCGAAAGTTAGCTAACCTAGTTATGCCCCTCTTAACTACATTCGCATTTGAATGGTTGTTTTCATCATCCTCACCCTCATCAGAATACACCTCTGATTCATATCCTAAAGGGTTATCATTTTCATGATCAGAATAAACCAAATCATCCGGATTATTGGCTTTAGTTGCCATGATTCGTCAGAAGTACTGTGTTAAAGAAAATTAGTAAACTTAATTGGTAAATAATGGTGTAAAAATTTAAATTTTTATTGTTTTGCTTGAAGCCTGATTTATTGGTGTAAAATTAGAGCTCATGATGGGGCAGTTTTTCAATTAAGGAAACCATAATTTCCTAAGTTATTTTAAAAATTTTGGATGAAATTTGGCTCCATATTTGATAATTTTAAAATGTGGCTCCAAAGTGATAATATATAATTTAAATATTTCATTTTTGGCTGCAATTTAAATATTTATTAAAAAATCTTATTTTTGAAAAATCAAACCATTTTTGAAACCAAAACACCCATGCCAAGAATGGTGCTTACCCACAGTCCCAAACACCCATATAACTTCAAACCCGTTGTATCAAAGACACATAAAACTGTAGATACACTAAAATCACCACATGGCGCATACAAGTGAAAAAACAAAAGCTAAAAATGGAATTAAAGCAACTAATTAAGCAACTATAACTAATAAGCAGTCCCAGATAAACAATTAAGCACAAAAATAAGCAAATCCAACCAAGGATTGCTGATACAACAAACAACCCTCAGACCTTACTTTAAGCCTATAAATAAGCTATTTATAAGCACTTAAATAAACTCTAACATCCTCAAACAGACAATAAAATCAAGAAATCATGTAAATGAAATTAACTTAAAGCAAAAACAACAACAAAAACACCCTAAATCTAGTGGTTCAATCCAAAATAATTGTCATGCACAAACGCTCCACTTCTAAACTTCATAATTAGTCATAAAAAATTGACAACAACCTAAAAATTGAACAACCTAAGCAAAGCACTTATGAACCGCAAATCCATGGCTCAACATTGAACACGACACATGGGATGCACCACTGTCATTGGATCAACCTCAAACCTACAATAATACATTCTACCAGATATGAACTTAAACACCACAACCAATTTCTAAATGAAAAACAACATTAAAAAAGATGAAACAAACTAGCGAACGCATCCCATTCCATTCCATTGGATCAACATACATATTTTATAGTGTCATATGGATAAACCATCAAAAGATCCATACATGTTTCATTGTTAATATATCTACATACTATAATATTAAACCAAGACATTAGAAATTAGACATTATAAACAGATGACACTAGAGCAAAAGAAACCATCCCTTTATATAGCGAGCAACCCTTCAACCATTCATCACCTGGATTTGTTCTTCCTTGGTCTCGATTTCCTCCTCAGCTTGAGTAATGAGATCACTCAACCCCTGCAACTTAGTCCTCGCAGCCTCCATGTCATCCCTAAGATCCATCAAAGTATTAAAAAGGTCATCCCCATCTCCAAGAGATTCCATCTAAGCAATTAAAGCATTTAACTGCCCAATCTCATTCTTTGCTGTGGTGGCCTCTTAGCGTATCCAGTTTATAAAGCCACGGAGACTGGAAATTTACTGAGCCTTGAAGAAACTCATGTAACCATCAACAGATGTCTCCCCGCTAAACTCAATTAGGTCATCAATAACACGCCTAGCCACTTGGTTTTGTCCTGATGATGTTGCCATTGATAATGAAATTGAGTAAAATAGGATATTATTGAAAGATTGATAAGAAAGGTTGAAGAAGAGTTGTAGGTATAGTGTGATAGAGAAGATAATAGTAACTCCAGAAACCGAGAACTAGTCAGAGATGATACTGGTAGTGGTAACTAATAGTCCTTATCAAACTATAAAGACCTAATATTTATAAATGGCAAACTAAATCCTCCTTCTTTTAAACTATAACTATATTATGTTGATTGAGATCGGGTTGTTTTGAATTATGAGTTTTATTCGGTCAACACGTAAAACCGAACCAAAATGTAACTAGAATTAAACCGGCAAACCAAAACCAATATGAATTCGTTCGCTTCTTGGGTTGACCCAAAAGTCTTAAAACGGATGAAAATGGAGAAAACGGACTAAAAGGATAAACGTAAGAACGTAAGAAAATGTACGTTAATATGTAAAACATATGAAAACGTATGAAAACGGACGAAAACGGCTAGAAACGAACAAAAACTTATACAAACGAACTAAAACATGAAAAAACCAGCGAAAATGTGTAAACACGGAAGAAAACGTGTAAAAAACGAAAATGTATAAAAACTGATGAAAAGGGACAACGAATACGAAAACGGATGAAAACGTATGAAAATAGACGAAAACGTGTAAAAACGTAGGAAAACGTGTAAAAGTGTAAGAAAACCTATGAAAACGAGCGAAAAAGTCTTAAAAACATATGAAAATGGCTAAAATGGATGAAAACGAACTAAAGCGGACAAAAACGTGTAAGAATGTAAGAAAATGTATGAAACGTAAGAAAATGTACATTAATATGTAAAACAGATGAGAACATATGAAAACGGACGAAAACGTCTAAAATAGATGAAAACGGCTAGAAACGGACGAAAACTTATACAAACGGACTAAAACATGAAAAACCAAATACAAAGTGTAAACACGACTAAAAACGTAAACAAAAAAACTAAAACGCATAAAAACCTATCAAAATGGACAAAGACATACAAAACGGACGCAAAACGTATGAAAATGATCAAAACGCGTAAAACGTGAGAGGAAAATGTGTAAAAGTGTAAGAAAACGTATGAAAACGGCCCAAAAAGTCTTGAAAACATATGAAAATGGCTAAAACGGATGAAAACGGACAAAAACGGACTAAAGCGGACGAAAACGTGTAAGAACGTAAGAAAATGTAATTTAATATGTAAAACAGATGAAAACGGACAAAAAATGTCTAAAATAGACAATGTTGCAAAAATCGTGAATCGGTAGTCCCGCGTCGACCACCCTGCAGCAAGTAATCGGTCAAGTCGGGATTAATCGGTGATTAATCGGATTGGCATTTCTTGCAATTTTTTTAGTATTTTCGAAGACCAAACTAAAAATGTTAACCGATTCCAAGCCTGATATGTTTCCAAACCTCAATAAAAGGCTCTAATTCTTTTTATGATGCCCATTGTTAGTTATAAGTGAAATATATGATCCCCAAATTAAGTAGAATACCTAAATTATTATATTTTTTAAAATGACCGATTTGCTCGATTCGGCCGATATTTGACCGATTCGGCCGATTTTTGACCGATTCGCCGCATTAATCGGCCGATTCAAGCCATTTTTGATCGCTAGTGTTGATTTTTCTAGGGTCGATGGACCCATTTTTAAAATCGACAGCGTACTCGCCGACAACCATTAATCGGCCGAGTTGACTGATTTTTGCAACATTGAAAATAGATGAAAACTGCTAGAAACGGACAAAAACTTATACAAACGGACTAAAACATGAAAAACCAGCGAAAACGTGTAAACACGGAAGAAAGCGTGTAAATAAAATGAAAACGATAAAACTGATTGAAAAGGACAAAGACGCATTTAAAAGGATGAAAACGTATGAAAACAGACGAAAACGTGTAAAAACGTAGGAAAATGTGTAAAAGTGTAAGAAAACGTATGAAAACGGACGAAAAAGTCTTAAAAACATATGAAAATGGCTACAACGGATGAAAACGGACAAAAACGGACTAAAGCGGATGAAAACGTATAAGAATGTAAGAAAATGTACGTTAATATGTAAAACAAATGAAAACGGACGAAAATGTCTAAAATAGATGAAACGACTAGAAACAGAAAAAAACTTATACAAACGGACTAAAACATGAAAAAACCATCGAAAACGTGGAAACACAAACGAAAACGTATAAAACTGATTAAAAAGGACAAAGACATAAGAAAACGGACGAAAACATATGAAATCAGACGAAAACGTGTAAAAATGGACGAAAACGTGTACAAAACTAAGAAAACGTATGAACACGGACGAAAACGTATAGAAACGACTAAAACGGATTTAAAAACGCGACAAGGGTCGTGTTACCGCGCTCCAACTTATCTAATGCAACCCTAAAAGACAGCTTTCACACAAAGTTTTGACTAAGACATATGAGTTAATGATTTTATGGCCTCCTCAAATGTCAAAATTAACGCGTCCACCCTTAATAACTTTAATACGCTCATATAACCTTCACACTATAACTATACACCTACCAAACCGGTGCAACCCATGCATGACCGATAATAATGGCTAGTTCACATGGTGGGTCATGGGTATTAGGTTATCACTGGTCACATTCATTAATGTGTATTTGACATCATATGGGTCATATGCATTAGATTATAGTTGCTTAAAGTGTCAAGTTATGACATGATTCAATCAATAGTATATATAATATTATATTATGAAAAACCCGACCAAATGGTCAATTTGCTCTCTACCCGAGAATGAAAATCCCAATTTGGTCAAAGAAAGTCAAAACACAATATTTTCCATAAATATGAGATATTCCCATGTCGTTTTAAGTCCCAGCGAAGTGTGAATGGAAATTCGCGTTTGGTTCGTGATCGGGTGATTTTGAATAATGAAAGATATTTGGATTTTGTAAATAAATTTATGAAACATAAACTAAAAACAACTAAATAAGCAAATAAATCAAGTAACAAAAGTTCAAATAACCTAAAATGCAATTAATCCTAAAAATACCTAATTTTGGAAATTTAAGCATAAAAATTAAAATTATTTTTTAAAAGTTCTAAATACCTAAAAATAATTAAAAAAAAAGATTTGTATTTTTTTGAATTTTATTTTATTTATTATGAATAAAAAACCTTTTTAAACTAATATGAAAACTTTTAAAAAAGTAATCAAATTTAAAATTCCCCCACAAATTAAATGTATTCCCTCCAAAGTTTGCATCAATCCCATTCCAAACTAATCACAAAAATTAACTCCTTCTCCTGCCACCGCCACACCTCCCTCTCATCTCACCATAAATCCCGTCACCACCACAACTCTCCCGTCATAGACCCACCTCACTCCGCCACCTGGTAAGTATTGTTATGTTCCTTTGTACACATCGCTCTAACACATAAAATATATTAGTAACCCTGTTAAGCCTATTAGCTAATTGAACATTTGTTTTGAGATATCCTTTTGTAATTTATGACATTTTCTTGGTAAATTTAGATAGTTAATTGGTTAAAAAAATATAATAACCCTCAAGTCGCTACTTACGACATGAACATGGAAACCGAATTTAGCTAGTTAATTTCTTATTCCTCCTTGACCCAAACACCCTTTTAGAACCTGCTTATTAGACTTTATTCACTCCTAGCATAATTCAATACCACATTAAATCTTTGAGCTACCCTCATTACTTGGAATGTATTTTTTAACTTTTAAGATTATCAATTGCGCTTGATGTTGTCTTCTATAATCTTCAATAACTTGACCTGCCTTTTAACATGTCTGCAGGGACTACATTTATAAACATTGCTGCTCGGATAAGTGGGACACATTTATAAACATGGACAAGTATTGAATGGGAACTAATAGGACCAAAAATCTTATGTTGATGGAGTAACATAGCTATTGATTATGCAGTACACAACTTGCAGAAGATGGGGAACATCGACCCACGAGTTAATAAACATGATCTTTCAATGCCATGTTCGTGTACAGATTGTTTAAGCAACTCAGAAAAGAGGAAGCTAGCTTAGCTGAGATTGCTAGGATTTAAGCAGAGGATGAGGCTGCATAAGCTAAACTTGCAGAACAAAAATTAAATGATGAGTTGATTGCGAAAAACCTGCAGGAGCAACCAGAACTAACCGAAGAGCAAAAGAAAAGGAATTTGAGGTTCTGGAATCTGCCAAATTCTACGCTGATGAAGACTGGGATTCTATGAGGACCCGATTAGAAGTAAACAGATATATCCTTGCTGATATTGAGGAAGAAGACTATGCAAGGAAAATGGTGGAGATGATTAATGAGAAGAAAAGGCTTCTTAGAGAGCAGAGACAAACAGAAAGGATGCACAGACCCTTTACCAAAGGTGAGTGTTGATACAAAAGTTGGGCGTTCCTTGTTTGGACTCGATCAGATCAATTGATCTTAATGCTTGAGACATACATCTAAGAAACATAAAACACACCCATAGGCTTACCGTGGATTGTTCCCACGATTATCCTCCAAGGAGAGTAAGTAATGTTCTAGGTTTAATAAGAGTTAGGGTTATTAGATCGCACTTTAATGAGGACTATAGATGCCCTTATATAACACCTAAAACCCTTATTGATTTCTTGGTTCCCCAAGCTGGCGTATCCCGCCTAAGTCGGCCTGCTAAACGCTTATCTCCAAAGACAGCGATATCTCGATATCATATGCCATAAATAACTTGGGTTTGGGCCTCGTGAGCCCAAACCGCTATCGGTTTTAGCCTAGTGCGGTTGGGCCCGCTAGTAGCGGTCATTGGTCGGGTTCGCGGACCATGCGACTATACGCCATCATGTCCCCCAGTCTAGTATGCGCAAGGGCAACCTGCGGATGCTAGACGAATAATTGTAGCCCATAATTCTTTGAAACGTAACAAAGAAGCCAAAAAAATACCCCGCCTTGAAGAATATACAGTGAATCAAGTCAAAATATTTCAAATGTACACCTCGTAAATCGTGGGAAAGTAACTGAAAATGCGTCATGTCAGCAGATCTTAGCCACACATTTAGAGATAGTGGGATCCACGCGGTCTATCATCGCTGGATGTAAAAACTATATAAGCTATCGCCTCCTATTTACCGTGGTTTATCACAAGAAAGAAAATATTTCAACCATTGTTAAAGAACTCAAACCGCAACCTAGAATCCCTAATATTCCTTAAGGTAACTACGCTGCGGCGCTTTAAAAATCGTATCATGGTCCGTGGGTTGACCACTTTACCTTCGACTGACCGAGGATGAACTTCGCGAAGTTCACCTCGATTATTATATTCGATGGCGCCGTGATCCGTGATTCCGATGCGCAAGCGCCCATAGCGGATTTCCCGGCGGAAGGTAGGGTATACACACGCTTTTGAATTTGCGAATCGCGTGCGCCCATATCCTTATTCCTATGCTAATTTATTAAACTACTATTGTTCCGCATATCCTACCGCGACCGCATAGGTGCGGCAAAAATAACAAACTTCGAGGTTAATTGTCGGTTATTGGCGATTAACCCCACCATCTACTTGTTCGCGACGCTTATCACACAACGGTCAACGGTGGGTCTCGCCGCTAAGCCGCCGTAGGCTGCGCAATGTTACACGGATAAACCGGACGCGCTTTAGGAACTAGAGGGAATTTTTGGTTTGATAAGCGCTATTTCCCCGACTTTGAATTCTATACCAGTGGTTCATCGCCAAGGATGAGAGGCCCCACCGATCATACAAATAAGATGTTGATACCGATAAACACCAACCGTGATCCCCACGCCCTATTCTCGAGGAATTTTGGTGCATATGGGCATCACCGTAATTACTCGGTAGACCGATGAGGTGCCAATCTTCTTAGACGCTGATGGCCAAAGGGTGCTCGCCCTTTCGCATTCCTTTGCTTTATTAATGTGAGCCTTTCTTTTAATCTTTGTACTTTTAGTAACCTGTTTGTTGTTCGTCTTCTGTTGCGCATAGATGGATCTATGTGCGTGGTAGCTCACGGCCATCCATGTCACGCAGCTTGTACGCGCCTAGAGATAGCATCGTTTGAGATTGCAGATGTTCCATGTGTGTGGTAGCTCACGGCCATCCATGTCACGCAGCTTGTACGCCGCTTTCCTAATGCTTCAATGACCTCGTAAGGTCCTTCCCACTTTGGTCCAAGTTTTCCGATCTTCCGCGACTTGCATCATTGGCGCTGTATACCTAAGTCGCCGGGTCCGAATTAAACACTTTGTACTTTAGCATCGGCATCCCTTCATTTTGACTTGGCTCTCGCCACATATAGATGCCGCCTTCTTCCAACAGTCCAAGTCGATACCGCTCATCGTCATTAGTTGCAACATTGACTTCAAGAAGGCGTAATAGTTGGCATCCCAACTTCGCCGGTATGACGGCTTCCGGCCCATAGACCGCAGAAAAGGGGCGTCTCCGCGGCTAACTTTGATTGAAGTGCGTGCGCCTACGTAACATGAGGTAATTCCTCCACCCACCCTTTGTGCTTGTCCGACGCGCCTTAATTCCTTTACCCGCATTCGATTTGCACGCCGACCAAGCCATTGGTTTGTGGATGTTTAACCTAATGTAAGTTGTGTAATATTTAGCTTTTCGCACCATTCCTTGAAAGGGTTGTCACATAATTGTTTTCCGTTGTCCGAGATGATTTCCGTGTAATTCAAACGACATACAATATTGTCCCAAACAAACCGCTTTACCCGACCCTCGCGGATTACACGATCCTTTGCTTCAATCCACTTGGTGAAATAGTCTATAGCTACAATGAGGAATTTCAATCCTCCCGCCGCAAGTGAAGGGACCCCAATGTCGATACCCCATTTGTAGAATGGCCATGGCTACGTAATAGGTGTTAGCTCCTCGCTGTGGTTGGTATGGAACGGTTCTGCGTGCACTTGGTACGCCACACTTTCTTATTAAGTCCCGCGACATCACGATGCATTGTAGGCCAAGAGTATGCGACCGTAAAGCGCGAGCTACAACGACCGTGGTCCCGAGTGCATACTACATGAACCGCGGATCTCCGGAGTACGACCGCTTGAAGGGGTCCCTACACATGCCATGGTTGTAGAAATGAGCGCCGATACAAGACACCGCCCGTTCAAACCTCTCGTGATGTGCGCCGCACTCGCCGGCCTCCTTCGTTCTTGGGGCAATACGCCCATGCTTATGAACTCGATGATTAGGGTCATCCATGTAGGACCTTGTTCCTCTATCACCGTGGATATCTCCATCTCCTAGATGGACTTGCTCTTCGTGAGTTTCCACCAACACTTGTTTTGATAGGTGTGCAAAGCTTGTGGATGCAATCTTGCTCAACAGATCCGCTTTTCTCGTTTTCTCCTCTAGGAACTTGTTTTATGGTAACTCGCCAAAGCCCGGATTAGGGACTTGGTTTTGTCGAGATATTGAATCATGTTCTCCTCTTTAGCCACATACTCACCCAACACGTGGTTGGCCACAAGCCGGGAGTCCACATTTGCTTCTAGGTTGCGCGATGCCCATTCGTGCGCGCAATGCAATCCAATGATCGTGGCTTCATATTGCCTCCTGTTTGTGGTCAGGAATTAAACGCAGCGGCGTAAGGAATTCCATTCCTTCTAGACTTTTGAGGATAAGGCCTCTACCGACTCGTCTATGCATGAAGATCCGTCCGTGAACAAGATCCATGGTTCTTGTAGTTCAGCCTTGCTTTGAGAAGGTGCGCGCCCTCGTCCGGTTTCGATGATGAAGTCTGCGAGTATTTTCCCCTTAACTGCGGTACGTGGTATGTAGGAAATGTTATGCTCGCCTAGCAATACACTACACTTTTGTAGGCGCCCCGATGATTTGTTTGATAGGTCGGTCCAGAATCACCGCTATTGGCTGCTCGAAGTACTCAAGTAGCCGCTTAGCGGCGATACAATGCTAGGACCAACTTTTCCATTGCACCGTAGTTAATCTCCTTGCTTGAGCTTACAAAATACACCGTGTTTGTACGGAGTTCTGTCTGCTAGTAGCACCGGCCGACCGCTCCATGGGTTGCCGACAAATACATAATTAACTCTTCCCCCGGCTAGGCGAACCAAGATGGGGAGTGCCGCTAAATGTTGTTTAAGTTGTATGAAAGCTTTTTCCGCCTCGTAGTCCGAAAGTCTCCACTTTTGTACACTTCTTGAGTGTTTTGAAGAGGAGTGATTTGTCGCTGATTTGGACAAAATCTATTCAAATAGGCCAGTTTTCCGTTTAGAGATTGGACTTCCCGATGCGTGGTGAAGGAAGTTGGATGACGAAACTTTCGTTTTTAGACGCGGTTTGATGCCAGACTCTATCGAGATATCCAAGGAACATGCCTTCAGAGCCAGCCAAAGAGTGCATTTCTTAGGATTTAGTTTCATGTTGATCTTTTTTAGTGTCTTAAATGTTTCCTCAATGTCGCGCACCAATTCTTCTTCCGTATGGCTTTTTATTACAAGGTCGTCAACATAAACTTCTAGGTTGCGCCCCACTTGTCTTTCAAATGCGGTATCAACCAACATTTGGTGCGTTCTTTAAGCCAAAAGGCATCTTGGTATAACAATAAACGCCTTGGCTTGTATGGAAGGCCGTTTTTTCCTCATCTTCCTTAGCCATCCGGATTTGGTGGTATCCTTTGTATGCATCTAGGAAGCATTTAAGTGGGTATCCACAAAGATTCACCTTCCAGTCTATCTCCTTAGCGGATAGCGATCTGTGGACATGCTCGCTGAGATCTGTGAAGTCGACACACATCCTCCAACTACCATCTCTCTTCTTAACCATCACGGGTTGGAAAGCCACCATGGTAGTAGACCTCTCGCATGATACTGCGTCCACCGGTTTATAACCCTACGCGATTGCTTGAGCGCGCTCGCGGAGCCTAGCCCGCGTTTCTTACGGCGTGCGGAGTATCCTTGTTGGATTCTCAACTTGTGTTTTGTAATCGAGCGTGGTCATGCCGGTCATGTGCTGGTTCCCATGCAAAGATATCCCGTTTCTTTTGCAAGAGTCGCCCATTTACCGCTGCCATAATCGCATAGCGCATCCCGATTGATACTTCTTGTTGCGGGTAATCGGGATGAATTGCAACTTCGTGTTTGGTACTTTAGTTGCGCATGGAATGGGTTCCGTCTCATGTAACCGCAGTTACATTCTCCGGTGGTATGGTGGCATTGTAAGAGTAACAATGCCTCCCTCCATTGGGAACTTAAGCACTCGTAGGCAGTGCGTATAGCCGATATCCAGTGTCTTCCAATTATGACATTGTATGGCGAAGGGGATTTGATTACCATGAAGGTCATCCGCCGCCGTCGAATGCTCCTTATTACCCACATTGACTAGCATGTATTTGCCCCATGGGCCATATTTTTCGCGTGAAGCCGATCCAATGGCGTCGTGGCGGGCTTAGTTGGCTGCGTATCTCGGTCGCGGCCGCTTGAAACAATGTTCATACACTATATCCGCGGACGCTCCTCCATCAACATACATGCGGTGGATATCGTGACCCCTGCGTTGATTTCAATGGTGAGCGGTTCCACCATCTGCGTTGTTCGCGACCAAGGTGGGGAAAGATATTTCGCTTCCACGGAAAACTTCGTGATTTTTCGCCTAGTCATCCGCCGCCATGATTGTATCATGTATATGGTATCGACCTTTATCCTTAGGTGTTTCTTTCTTGTTCCCAGTCTTTTGCTTATCTTTCCATTCCTTGATGTTTTTAACCAAATGGTCCAATCGCGCTTCTTTTACTAGTTTATCAATTAGGTGGCAATTGGACACATTCATTGGTGGTGTGGCCTTTCGTCCATGATAGTCGCAGATCCACTCCCCACGCCCGATCCTCGAGGTGCGCATTGGTGAGGGTCTTGGGAAGTTCGCGCCTTCCATCGCAATATCTCCTTTGGAGTCTTGGTCATGGGGTATATCTGTCATTATCCCGGCCCGCTTCCCAGCAGCGGTAGTTCTTATTATTGCGGTTGCCTGCAAATTGGGTGGATTGTCTCGAGGTTGTTCCGTGGACCTATAGTTTGAGTAACCCTTTCTTCGCACATGCGTCCTGGATAAAAGACCTCGCGCTTCATGAGTTCATCGAAGGTTTGGGGACTCTGTCATTTAGTCTTTGATGAGTTCTGGTTATTGATCCCGCTCATGAACCCCGAGATTTTTAGTATTTCGGCATGCCTTAACGTATATGCACTCATCTTTGCGCTCCCAGCGGTAGATTTCCGGCGCCGTTTTACCTTGCGAAGTTCGGCAGGTTTGCGCGACTTTTCCCTTTGAGTGAAGTTCGGTAAACGCCTTCCGCCTTCAAAGCCATCATTCTTCGTGGAAGCTTCGCGGGCAGGCTCGTTCCCACTATTATGAGGTGACCATGGCTGGGGCCCCATTTCGATGGTAGCGATTCGAAAATTTTCGGTGTCGATCGGATCCACACCTTCCATCATAGGTTTTCACATTGGGGCATGCGCTCCTTATTTTCGAGAATGGTGATGTAGGTGAACGCATCTATCTTTTGGCGGCCATGGAAGGAACATGTCTTCCTCCTCCTAGTCGCGATATTTCTTCCCGGACTTCCGGTGCCGGTTTCCGCATCATCGTTGTCCGAGGAGTTACCGGAGGATCAATTTTTCCCTCTTTCGCTTACTTCGCCACCGTCCCCTCGAGTTCGCACTTGAAGCTTTCACTTGGCTTTCACTGCAAATGCCGTGCAGTCTTTCATGGACCCTGCGACTACCAAGCCTAGCGTGGACATTGGTACGCCGTCCATCTTCTTCGTGTTCCCCAAGAGTGCATGTCCTTGCTTCATCATTCTCAACTCTCCTCCCAATCCTAGTAAATCCGGGGTTGGCGGTTATCCTTCCGCAGTTTCTTGTGCGGTGGAGATATCTCATACTCCGGGCCGAAATTGAGTCGGGCATGCAAGCTCCGACCTAACCTCTTTTAACTTCCTCTTGCATGAGAAGCGCCAAGGTTTCCTAGTTTTGAGACACGAAATCACTTGGCGCTAGTTCGGCGCAACCTTCTAGAGCAAGGGTGTCGTTTCTACCACTAGACCCTTGTTTTGATTGGTCGTCCTCGGTGATTTTGTGGTCCGTCTCTAGCACCGATTGGAGTGGAGTGGTAAAAGGATGTAGCAGTGGACCTTCGCGCCATGGTGGTTGTGTGGTGGCCGGGTTGTCCCCGTGGCTCCCATCGGAAGACCATATCCGGGGGTGATCCTTGGTTTCTAGTAGTACTGGTTGTCCCAGAGACCTGTTTAGAAACGGATCCACTTTGCTGCTTCTTCCCGTGTATGTCACCATGCGATTGCTGGTTTTCGTTTCCTTGCTTAGTCATTCTAGTTCTTAGTGATTGGTCCCACAGATGGCGCCACTTGTTGATACAAAAGTTGGGCGTTCCTTGTTTAGACTCCGATTCTGTATCAATTGGATCTTAATGCTTGAGACATGCGCACTAAGAAAACAGAAAACACCGTTAGGCTTACCGTAGGATTGTCTCCCACGATTATCCTCCGGCGTGAGAGTAAGTAATCGGTTCTAGGGTTTAATTAAGAGTTAGGGTTATTAGATCATACCTTTAATGAGGACTAGAATGCCCTTTATATACACACGAGACCCTTATTTATTTCGTGTTCCCCAAGCTTCGGCGTATCCCGCCTAAGTCGGCTGTTAAACGTTTATCTCCAAAGACAAGAGATATCCAATATCATATGCCATAAATAACTTGGATTTGGGCCCTCGTGAGCCCAAACCGTTATCGGTTTAGCCCAGTCGTGCTGGGCTCGCTAGTAGCGGTCATTGGTCGGGTTCGTGAAATTAAAGGTTGATGATCAAATACATCAAAAGTCAAGGGAATCCTAGCTGGAAGTTGGGCGCTTAATGAAATTGAAGGTTGATGATCTAAAAGCAGAATTTGAAAAATAAGTGCATCAAATTAAAAGCTTTACTACAATTGATTAAGAGTTGGAATCTTCAAAGCTTAAGAGGCAAGGTTTCAATCTTCAACCAAAGGATGCTAAGAAGCAGAAGATTGCAGAGACTAAAAAGGTTGCTGAAGCTGAAAAACTTGCTCATAAGCCAAAAACTGTAAAGAAAGAGGAGGAAGCTAAGGTTAAGCAACTAGTTGTGAATGTTACAAGGCAGAGATCCACTGGAAGGAAAGTTGTGAAAAAGGATAAGACTAAGGTTAAGAAGGAAGTGGAAGAGTACATGAAGGATAAGGTTGATGAACTGTCATCAGAAGAGTTTACCATGGGCTCCATTCCTAAAGGTTCAGCACTTCCTGCTAAGATTGCAAAGGTTCTGATCATCAAAAATGGGAACAAGGTAGTTTACCTAATAGTAAGGGAAAATCACAACGACACTATATATGTGAACTTTCCTGCTTTATTGAGTGATTTGTCCGTTATGATTTGAAGACCATGTACCAGCTGATGATGGAGAAGCATTGTGACAAGAGACCTGAAGAGGAATATGAAAGAGTCATCTTGGGTGACTTGAAGACCATGTTTGAGACACCGGATCTTTGATGATGAAATGTGGAAGCGGGCGTCAGAACAAGTGATCAGATGTAGATATTTCCACACTTGTTAGGTGAACTATTTGGAATTAAAAACAGCAATTGTTTATATGCTAACAGAAGTGGAGTATCCACTTCCAAACAGGATTTGCAGGGCTATGCTTGAGAAGAAGCTGTTAGGTGAAAGAAAGGATGATGCATGCTATCAGCTTTTGAGGTTAATTGAATCAAAAGCTCAACAGCAATAATACTGGTAGTATAACAGTTAAGTATGGTAAGCTTAGTTTTAGTGGTTAATTCTACCAGTACAAAGTTAAGTCTGGCAGACCTAAGTTAAGTCTGTTTAGTATTCGTAGTTAGTTTTGTCTATGAAAAACAAAATAGTTTGTTAAAGTTTAGGGTAGGATATGTACGCGTAGAGATATCTTAGGAAGAGATATCTATAGCCTTCTACACGTTTTGTATACTAGGGATTCCTAAGTGTATAAAGGAACCCTAAAGTATAGTGAAATGAACTTTTACTTAGACGAATAGAAATATTAATAGAAGAAGTTTATTAGTGAAATAGCATTTGTGTTCTTCTTGTTTGTTGTTAAGATTCCGCATTAACAATCAAGTGATCGTTGTTAAAGAGTTCTTCATATAATTAATTTAGATTTTTCCAAGTTTAGTAGATTGTGGTGTTGCACAAGTGTGAATGTGTGTGTTTGTGTGTGCATATCAATGTGACTATAAAAGCCATCACCTACAAACCCACATTTGCATTAACAGCATAATAAATGCAACAAACTTGACCATATGGTGTTTAAAGTAAAGAAATGTGTATTTTGTGTGACTATTGATCATCCAATGACCACATGAATTTTATGTTTGTGTGGCCTTTTCTAACATTTAGTAACACAAAGCATGTTTCTTTTGGGTATTTATTCACATACAATTAAGCTTAAAGTGGCCAAAAGTGTTAATAAGTGTGACCATACGGTGTTTAAAGTAAAGAAATGTGTATTTTGTGTGACTATTGATCATCCTATGGCCACATGAATTTTATGTTTGTTTTGGGTATTCAGTCACATACAATTAATTAGAAAGTGGCAAAATGTGTTAATAAGTATGACCATATGGTGTTTAAAGTGAAGAAATGTGTATTTTGTGTGACTATTGATCATCCAATTGCCACATGAATTTTATGTTTGTGTGGCCTTTTTTAACATTTAGTCACACAAAGCATGTTTGTTTTGGGTATTAGTCACATACAATTAATCATAAAGTGGCTAAAAGTGTTAATAAGTATGACCATAGGGTGTTTAAAGTGATGAAATGTGTATTTTGTGTGACTATTCATCATCCAATGGCCACATGAATTTTATGTTTGTGTGGCCTTTTCTAAAATTTAGTCACACAAAGCATGTTTGTTTTGGGTATTTAGTCATATACAATTAATCATAAAGTGGCTAAAAGTGTTAATAAGTGTGACCATATAGTGTTTAAAGTGAAGAAATGTGTATTTTGTGTGACTATTAATCATCCAATGGCTACATGAACATAATTTAGTCACACATTTGTGATATGTTGTGGCTATTGTAAAGGCATATAGTCGCATGATCGTGCTAGAAGTAAATATGACTATACAAATTATCGTTTGCCAAGCTAACACAAAATAAACTTTAAAAACACATATTAAGTTACGTGACCATATGTACTGGATTTTGGCTACACTTAAATAATGTGTGACAAAATGTTTAGTGTGACCATATATGGAATTTGGTCACAGTGTTAGTAGTAAATGTGACTATATACGTTAGATTTTGGCAAGCTAACACAAACTAAACTTTAAACACACATATTAACTTACGTGACCATATGTACTGGATTTTGGCTACAGTTAACGAATGTGTGACAAAACTTTTAGTGTGACTATATATGGCATTTGGTCACAGTATTCAAGTGTGTGACATATATTTGTCCTTTGTTTATATGTATATCGTGACTAATGCTTCAACCTTACTTTTCATTTGTCACGTGTTCCAACTTCATATGTGGCTAAATAGTTAGCAAAACATATCAACCACCCTTAAATAATGTGTGACAAAACTTGACTGTATGATTTAGACACAAAAAAAATTACTTCATGTGACTAAATGATCAGAAACAAAATTACCAGTTACCTTTAGCCACATAATGTTCGATTGTGTGGCAATACAGTTCTAATGGTCATACAATCAAAATTTTCATGTGTGGCTAATTAGTAAATGTTTTCAATTTTCGTACCTTCAGCCACACAAATATGCGAATGTGTGGCCGTTCCATTTCGCCCATGTGTGACCAAATCCCGTTTTTGTACTAGTGTACGCTTAACTTCGCAATGAGTTTGTAACACCCCCAAAATCACAACATAGCAGCGGAGAGCTAATTTGGTGTTACTTCAAGGATTACAGTCAATAATCATAGAAAAAGGCTCCAAAAGAGACGTTTTTAAAATAAGTGTCGTTATTCAAAGAAAACTCGAAAGTTTGGTACAAAAGTGACACAACATTGTTTGAGTACAAAAGAGAAACTCATCAAGTTTGCAGAAAATGAAAACTTTATTATACACCATTTATTAAGGTTTCGATGCCCACTCTGTGCCTCTTGCAATCTTCATTAATATCCTGATATAAAACATGATAAAAAGTCAACAATAATATTGAGAATCCATAGGTTTAAAGTTAATCAGTTAAACACAAGTATAAATCAATTATTGCATTGAAGTCAATTATTCAGAAAATCATCGGATATTATGGCACTAACCTCATGACACGTATAACATTAATGGAAACTCCATAACCATAAAAGGTAATAATATAGCGCCCGCCGGGAGGTAGTATGCCAATTCTACCTAGTACTAAAATATAATGCATTTGCTTGAGCTGGCCCAGCCAGCACAAACGGGTATTGTCAGTCCCAATATATCTATTTATAATATTCGCACTTACTCACAAGTGATTACTTGTCCATGATACACGGATCTTTTGGCATAGTGGTACTTATGCAATAATATAATCGGGCACAAAATACGTTTGCAAAAGACTTGTGTTTAGTTTAATAGCATGTATATCCCCCACGGGGATCGTTATAAAAATCAAGTAAAAGTGAGCGTTATGAACTCACCTCAGTGTTTCGGTAGCAAAGTATGGCAAATCAAGTATGAAATGGTAACAGCTCCAACACATAACATATATATATATATATATATATATATATATATCATAAGGCATGTTTTAGGTTTCGGTTTATCCAGTTATATGATTTTATGTAGTAATGTTAACGTATTGCTTCGGTTGGTGTGGAAATATTTATAAAACAAAGGTTTATATTAGTTTTCCATGTCAAATACCATCTTAAAAATGTATATATTACGTTGATAAAATATGTTTGTTTTTGAAAGGTAAAGTATTCGTTTCCATTATATGTCATAATTTATAATTACTCACTACGTTAAATATTTCAAAAGTATATATACATATATATATAGTAGTAAAATACATTTATACGTATATATTTATAAAGTTTTTATATAAATCGACTAATTTAAATTACCTTATGGAAGTTGTAAAATAAATATCATTATAAAAATATAAGTATTTGGTTATATAAATTGATTTTTATAAAATTTCTAAAAGTTACATATTCTACCCTTAAGTTTCAAAAAGTACAATTTGTACCCCTAAACTTCACAAAATGTCGACTTTTACCCAAAGTATATTTTTTAACCTATCTATTGTCATATTTACTGTTACGACCATAGAAGTAAACTGTTCTTACAAATTTAGTCCAAAATCCATATTTTTCTTTTTAGTCCTTCTAGATTACGTTATTTACAAATTAGGTCCGATTGTTATTGTTTTCCCCTTGAACCTCTAAGTTTAAGTTTTTACAAAATCTACCCGCTAAAGCAATTATGGTGTGGCCAATAAGCATGATTTTCCACAAGTCATACACTTGGGTGATTCTTTCTTCTTGATTCAATGTTATAACATTATCAAAAAAAAAAAAAAAACCTAGTGTGGTCAAATTAAAGGGGTGTTTGTTTAATCGGGCTTATGAGCTTATTTCATTTCAGCTTATATTTCATAAGCTTCAAATTTTTGGCTTATTTAAAGACTTATGGGCTTATGTAAAACAAATAAGCACATAATCCACATATAAGCTTAAACAGATTTCCGCCTAAAAAGGTGTATGAGATTTCATTCGCATAATTCAATTAATTCATTACCATAGAGTGTTTGGGGTTGTTTATTAAAATTGCTTTAAGTCTTGGTTATTAAAAAGTTCTTTGTCTAAAGTTTGCACGTTGTTCAGCTAATCGTAGCGTATCTACTTTTTTTTCCAACATCAGAATTTGACCCGTCATATAATTTACTAAAGTAAATACAACCTGTTGCATATTTTAGAAAACTAAAAAACGTATAAAATATAAACGACAAAGTCAATATCTTTTTGACCATACCTCAATAAGCCATAAAGAGACCACATATTAACTCCAAGATTTTGCTTCAGGATAGGGAATGTAGTTGTGAAGTTCATCAATCTCAAGAAAATTTCCACATAATAAACAATCCTTATTGATGTGTGTTGAAACTAAGAAGTGGTAAAGATAGTTTCATGATCGTTTATGAGCTTCTAGGGTTTAGCAATAATATAGACAAACAAGAATGCAGTGAATATATAAACAACTATGTTATTGACACAAGGTTTTTCCACAATCACATCCAATTATATTTTATCAGAATATAACGTGTTATCTACCTATAACAAGGATCAAATACACCTTTGATCTTGGGGGTTAACTAAACTACTCTAGTCTAGGCGTTTACTATAACACACACCCTAGACACACACACACCTTTACTAGACGTCTACATTATGAAATACTTAATTAATAAAATATGTACCCTTGATCTGTTTATATAGTAGAGATTTAGGGTTTACAAAATACTACAAAGGACTAATAAGTAAATCTTCTTTTGCAAGCAAGTCCCTCCATCTTTTTGTAGGTTTCATTCTTGTCACATTGAGTCCTTTTGTTTCATTCTTATATTCACTTTGTATCATCAAATCAAGAATCCCAACAATCTTCCCCTATTTGATGATGACAAAACAAACACATTCTTGTACGAATTTCCCTAGGCGAAGTAGAGAAATTGAGATAATTAAATCTCACCATGAATGAAACAAGTATGTCTTCCCCAAACAACCTTTGTCTTCCCCTTAATCCATGCCATGCCACTCCTCATCTCTTCCCCTTCTTGTTATCAACAAATAGAAAATGTAAGCAGTAGAAACTTTCCCTCTAGTGGTGCATGTACATCAAATGATTAAACACATCATAATATGCTTCCCCTGAAATCAATGTGTTAACCATCTTCATGATTCTTCAAATTCGTAAGCTCCTTCTAATGATCACTTGTGAAGAAAACCAAATATAACAAACTTGATGTAGAAGTAGTATAACCCAAACTTGTGTCTTATGTCTTGTACTGACCACGTAACTCTGAACGTATACAACTAATGAATAGGGAGACTGCAATCTCTTGACAATAATCACTGAGCACAATAACATAACTCCTTCAAGTGTTTGTCAATTCTTCATCACAATATGAATGCACAAAAATAAGAACGCACATCTAAGAAACACCACTTCATCTCCAAATAAGTGATAAATAATCTCCTTCGTAATCAATTTATCAATAAATCCAAAAATGATCCTTTTAAAACATTTAAGAACAAATTCCAATCTCCTTGTGTGTGTGAACCAAAATCCCATGTGTGTATCGTCCAACATCCTTCAAACCAGACGAGAACCAAAAACCATTTGTTGTCCGATATCGAATAAAACTAGCAGCATAAACTTATTTATCATATAACATAAATAGTACAAATTTTTATCTCAACAGTACAAACTTTCCTTAGCGTTACAAACTTAGACGCCTAGCGGTAGGAATATTAAGAACACAACAGTAGATACAAACCAAAGGCAGTAGTAACTTTCACAATACTAGAAATATATTAGCAGTAGTTACCTATAAGCCTAGCAGTACGAATGGCAAATCTCCTTGACCCATCATTCATATATGTTATAATTGAATAAAATTCAATTCATTAACAAAGCAACATGGATTTTATATTTTGCACTTTCAATAAAACATAACCAGTCAGACAATGATATTGTATGGTACTTCACGAGAAGGAATTAATTGTCACGTGCACCATTCATTCATATATGTTATATATATATATATATATATATATATATATATATATATATATATATATATATATATATATATATATATATATATATATATATATATATATATATATATATATATGACAACGCTTCTGCTCTATTAATATACTGCTCTTGCTCCCATTATAATCTTCTCAAGCGCATAACCAAGAAAATAAATAGCAAACACAGTATTGATCTGTCTTTCACATAACCACATCACGCCAAACCTCAATTTAATTACTATATCAATGTATCAAATTCATGGAATAATTGATTATCTGACCTTTGCAAATATTTAATATGAAACCTCCAATCAGATTGAACTCAAATGATACATGCAACAATGATTAAATAATGGAATTTAATGCAATGTTTTAATACCCTTGTTGCCAAGTAAAAGTATCAACCAATCGACTTTTAAGGTTTCTGAATTCTAATCATAACCAACGATTACTTAGTAACACAAAAATTCGAAAAATATACCTTCCTTTGCAGCAGTTTTTGACACTGAATAACTTTCAATTGAGAGCTCCAATTGAAGATCCCTCTGGTGAAAGGTTAGCTTGATATACTGAGAGTCTCCACAAAAAACTGCACCCCGATCCAATAGTTAACGAAAAAGTTATCGCCGCTTGAAAACTGTCCTGCAGAAACATTACGACTTTTTTTTTCAAATTCGAATTTTTCTTCTTTTCTCCATTCTTCGACAAATTAAACCTTGTGAATCCCTAGGTAACGAGCCCCCTTGGCTCTGATACCAATTGTTGAAACTAAGAACGTGGTAAAGATAGTTTCATGATCGTTTATGAGCTTCTAGGGTTTAACAATAACATAGACAAACACGAATGCACAACGGAATATATAAACAACTATGTTATTGACACAAGGTTTTTCTACAATCACCTTCAATTATATTTGATCAGAATATAACGTGTTATCTACCTATAACAAGGAACAAAGACACCTTTGATCTTGGGGGTTAACTAAACTACTCTAGTCTAGGCGTTTACAAGAACACATGCCCTAGACACACACACACACACACACACACACACCTTTAATAGACGTCTACATTATGAAATACTCAATTAATAAAACCTATACCCTTGATCTCTTTATATAGTAGAGATTTAGGGTTTACAAAATACTACAAAGGACTAATAAGTAAATCTTATTTTTCAAGCAAGTCCCTCAATCTTTTTGTAGGTTTCATTCTTGTCACTTTGAGTCCCTTTGTTTCATTCTTATATTCACTTTGTCTCATCAAATCAAGAATCCCAACAATGTGCGTAAGCTTATTCTCCAAGACATTTCTTAATGCCATAATCTGACATTAAAATATGTGTGGATCAAACTTTCAAAACACAATAACCAAGTTAATAGTTAATAAGCAGTCAGAAACACCATCTAAATTGAGGCTTTAGTATTAGGTCAAAGGTAACTTATCTAAATTTTGTTAGATAAGAACTCCAAAACACTATATTTGTATCATACAAAAATCTAATAAATATTAACAACAAAGTCCATGATTGATCATTTATTCATTCACATGTGTAATTATAAAGCCATATATTAATTTAAAATAAAACCAACAAAAAACAAGAGTAAAATTTATACCTTTTGGCCATTGAAACACAAGTGGATGAAGAAAAAAAGGTTTTTTTTTCAACAATAAACTGAGATCGATCTTCGAAATCACTGCACAATTAATTTTTGAATCGTCGGTTATGCACCTATGTTTATGTTATATTTGTGGCTGGTGAAGGAAGATCGATGTTGCAACATAACTGAATGAGAGGTTTATATCTTGAACCTCTTTATGACAAATTTGTGGCTAGTGAACGGTTAGGTTTGGGTGTTTGGCGAATTTTTAGATATAAAGGGAATTTAGGATTTTCAATCAGGAGATTTTAAGAAGGAATTATATACATAGAAACTTAGGATCTTTGATGGATTGTTGTTTTCGATTGATTATTTCGGATGTGTTTAGTTGTGGTATGTGTGTGTGTGTGTGAGACAATGAATGTTTGAGAAAGAGGTTTTTAAAGAATTTTTATAATTTGGTCCACAATTATGATAAAATAGCTAGGAAGCCCATATGTATTTTAAGGTTTTTTCTTTATGTGAATAAAAATAGGATTTTTTATTTTATTTTTTATTTTTTTAAATTTTTTTTGACTAAATCAAGAAAGATTTATCTTTTAATATTTTTCTACATTTAAATAAATAAAATCAAATTAAAAATAATATTATCAATCGCGAAAAGAAAGATTTAGTTTTTTGATATTTATCTACATTTAAGATTTTGTTTTATTGCAGAGAAGATTAGAACTTTTTTTTAGCATTTATTTCCTTTGTTTTCCCTTGTGTCCCCTCTATATTCTTATTAAGTTGAATTGGTCTATAGATCATGTGAGACTTCAAACCAATATGAATTCAACAAACAACTTGCTTTTGGATCTTCCCATTCTTCAACCCGTCCAAGATATGGCCGAAAACAATCGTCTTAGGACATTGTTCTAAAGAATGACCAAACAATATGCAAATTGAATATTTCGGAGGTCTCGAGTAAGGTTGTTGTATGATTATTTTTCGTATCGTGTGTCTTAAAACGGAACAAAGATAGTGTATAACATATTTGTTATAAAAACTATCTTTATTTTCGGATATACAAAGAATAGGTTCTTCACATATTCATCGATGATGTGCATGTGTTTAGAATCCATAAGGATTTACTAAGAACACAAAACTGAGATCTATTTATCATTTTAATTTAGTTCGAGTCTTAGTGTTGTAAACGTGAGGTGATTGAGGTTGCAGTTAATAATGGAGATGGGATATAGGGTAGATGTTGGATTTGTTATTGCTTGTTGTGTTACCCGTTGGTGACGGGGGTTTAGGATTAGATTAGATTTGTTGTGGTTGAGTGGGGTTATATTCGTTGTTGTTGTCTTTTCTAGTTTTTCTGCTTCTCATCTCCTTCTTTTTCTTTTTCATTCTTTGACCAGTGAGGAGTTTAGATCTGAGGTCATATGGGTCAAACCCGAACTGAGTTAACTCGGATTAAGTCAACTCAAACTGAGTCAAACTCATAGTCGGAACGACCCATAGTCGGAAACGACACAAAGTCGTAAACAACCCAAAGTCAGTGAGTCCTTAAGTTTCCTTACTCAGAAGTCTTTTCAAATGGAAAACTTAGAATGAAAAGTCGGATAACAAGGGTTTTTTTTTACTCGGAGAACCTCATACCTTACTCAGAAACTCAGAGATTTTCAATAGATACCCAGAAACTTGGAAAAACGCAAAATTGTTTGAATATTAACGATACCAAAAGCATGCGTTTTTTACCATAAGCACAACGAAAAACCAGATCTAACCACTTAAATCTTTGTTAAAACAAAAAATATGTAAAGCAATAAAAAAAACTTGTTATAACAAATTTAAAAAAGTGACGGTTTTGACAAGATTAGACCACAAAAATCAACCAATAATAACAACGAGTCTCTGATACTACTTGTAGGATCGATTATTTAGTTGATATTGTGGATTCGGGGGGTCGGGGAAGATCAAACCAAGAGTTAGACATTTCTAGAGAGAGAGTAGAGAGAAAAAGATAACATTTGTGTTGTTATGATAGTAATGTTACACACTTGAACTTCACCCCTCCATGAAAGTATGGAGAGGTAGATATAGGCTCACATATGCAACACTTAACAATATTAACGGTTCTAGTATCTGCGTATGTGTCTAACAATATAACTTATGTAATCTCGTGTATGACATCACATTTTGTGTTTCCAACAAAATATCCCGGCGGTTTTCACTCATAGTCCTCACAAATAGTGTTCAAAATGTACCCATCACTCACAAGTTTTGAAACTGCTACAACTAGCGCATCTTTCACAGTTTTGAAAACCTTTGTTGGCAATAATAAGTGGGTAGGAAGCTTTGTTGGCAAAACTCGTAGGCGGAGATAGCAATTCTCAATATATTTAGTTGATCACCACTTGACCCTCCCATGTAAGAAAGGGCAGATCTAGTTAATTATTAGTTCTAATTGAATAACCGCACGGTATGATATTTTTAGCAAGTTGGCCTAAGTAATTTCGGCCGGGCATATTCCTTTTTGAAATATATTATTTCAGCTTCATTATTTACCAGTGACTAAACTAAACGTAAATTTAGTAGGTACGGCTTGTTCTTGGTTTTCTCATTTTAGTTTTCCATAAGTAGAAAGAATAAAATAGCAATAACAATTAAAGTAATATTGCGGTACCCGGCCATGAACAATGAACTCTTTCGTAAAGGACTTTTATATAATTATTATTACTATTTATCCTATTATGTTCACTGGATTCATGTTTCAAGAAATCTTTTTGAATGTCTGAATAGATTATCCTTACATCATTCTGTTGCTATTTAACTTTCTAATGAGGCAAGTGCATGGTGATCAATACGGTGATGTGTGGAAACACCATATCGCTCCCTCAAACCCCACCACCTATCCAACCAATCAAGATCACCTTGCATGGGGCATCCGCTCCATATGCATTTTCTTTTTACATATGAGGAGGGATGATGCACTGATGCAGCGTTAATGTGAATTGGACTGATAGTGTCAAGTGAATAGAGTAATCCTTTAACTCTTAAGTGACGAAGACAAAACCAAACAATAAGTTTAATATACATTCTGTAGCTTTCAAATCCTTTGATAAATCAATAAGAAAACAATTCTCTAAACAAAAAGTCGTATGCTCCTTTATTAGTTATCCGTAACAAACTCCGTAGTACGACATTACTGATAATTAAATTAACTAACTATGCTTTCATCTAATAAAAGAAAGCAATTTCGATTGTCAACTTTCAAAACTAAATTTTAAACAAAAGTAAATGTATATATTATATCTTAAATCTCAAATTCGAAAGTAGGTTAATGGAAGTCAAAAATCATGTCTACATCAAAAAAACAAATTAGTTAAAGAGTCGCAAATGGGCAATAAGTTATCAGGCTCATGCAAAATGATACACGCATTGCCTATTTAGTTCATTTAAAAACCGTCTCACCTATTTTTTTTGCATGATGGTCAATTATTTACAATTTTTTTGGAATACAAAACATTGATGAAAGCGAATAATCAATAATCACTTAATCAGTTACCATTTTCATGCATAGATTTAAGCAACTCACTGGTTTATTTGGTGTTACACGAATCAAGTATGCTTTGAAATCAATCCTAAAAATAAAACTCACTTAGAGACGAAGCATTATCTCACTCTTGAATTCGAAAAATTGGTCTCACATGGATTGATTGATTGTGTAACCCTGTATATCATTATTGTACAAATTAAATTCACTTCCTTTGACATCCAATCTTTGTGACTCATACTTGAAGGTGGATAGAGAGTTTATTCTACTGGAAAAAATGAGGCTAGCTGGCCGTTGACCTGATTAGATATTTAGATAATTAGGAAAGCAATGCGGGGCGTTGACATACTTAGCGCATAATGCGTGGGTCTAAGTTGATTTTTATACACATGAACTCGTTTTTTTATTTCAGATATGAATTTGTTGCTCCAATAGATTTTATGTGGATAAATTCGCATAGATTTCACGTCTATAGATATGCCTTATAAGTTATAAACGAATATGTGAAGACGTTGTTGTTAACATAATAGCGTGTAAGTGGCTCACGAGCTCATATTTAATTTTAGGGTTTTACTTTTTTGTTTGGTAATCGGTTAGTCAGTTTTGGTTTACATTTTCTTCTGTTTAATCGTATTTACTATCAGTGGCGGATCTAGCCGGAATTCTAAGGTGGTTCCCATTTTGAGCGAAAAAATCAATTGATCAATCGATCAATGTGTTGGGTCGAATCATGTCAAGACGCTCCCATTTTAATGTAATTTTATTAATGAAATGAAACATCAAATATATTTTAATTTTTATATTTGTGAAAATAAATCTAAAAAAAAAAAAAAAGAAAAAAAAAGAAAAAAAGAATGCTTTATATAGAGTAAAAGAAATGTTAAAAGGACATCTTTTGGTTAGACTCATGGCTACCAAACAAAAAGAAAAAAGTTGATTTATTGTTTTTTATCAATAAATTGTACTTCGTCTTCCCCATCGTGTTCTTCTTCTTCCCCAATGATTTTTTCATCTTCTTCACATTTTCGGCAAGATTTTCTTTCATTTTTCTAATTTTCTTCTTCCTTATTATTGAATCCAAGCTTTTAAGGTGGTTCCTTGTATTTTTCCAAGGTGGTTCCTAAAAAAAACACTATAATGCTTGTGATTGAAAAAAAAATTCCAAGGTTGTTCCCGGGCACCACCTAAATGTACCGACATCCGCCTCTGTTTACTATCTAGATTTACCCGTTTGATTGTTATTTGACTGTCACATGCTTTCTCAATTTGTTATTAAGGTTTGTTTGTTTCTGGTTATTTGGCTACTCATATTAGGGTTTGGTATTTGATTGATTAGTTATGTCACACCCCTAAAATGTCGCAGCAGAAGATAATCGAGATATGACTTTGGGGAGTTTGAAAAGCTTCTTATGGATGGGAAAGCTACTCTTGTTGATGATAATGGTATTCCTATTAAAAAGGTTGCTTATACGTCTTTTACTAAGAGGGTCAACCCATTCACTAAGGTGGGAGAAATTGTGGATTCTGATAGTGAAGAAAAGGTGGTTGAGAACACCTTTGATGAGTCGAGTAATCTATTTGGTGGTGGTCACGATCGTGAAGATGATTATGATGACTATGACTATGATAACTATGCGGATCAGGTTTACGATCTCCCAGGTAATCGGGATTCTTATTATGACACGTATGGTATCAAGCTTCAAGGCCTTGGTAGGAAGTAATTTTATCTCCATAGGAGTATAATGTTATTTTTTGAGTAGTGGTTTATTTTCTTATATAAAGAATAGGAAGTACCTTGTTATGTAAGCTTTTTGCTTATGTAACGGGCTGAGATATGGGATTCACCCATATCCTTTGTACTTAAATGTTTTTTAGAGTAATATATTTACCGGGTCTTTGACCTTTTCCCCAAAAAAAAATACATCGTAACGGACAAAGTTTTCAATAAAATAAGTTCACGAGTTTCACAACAAATAAAATGTCATTTTGAAAATACAATCAAACGTTTTAAAGTCTGTGGAGTAAATTTTCAATGTAATGCAACCGCCAATGGGTGACTCTAGCAAGAACTCCATGGTAGTATCAAAAACAATGTAAGTTACGGACCTGAGAAATACATGCTAAAACGTTAACATAAATTTGATGAGTTCATAGGTTTAATGTTAAGTAAAAATAGTATCGTTGACCATAAGATTTTAGGCGACTATTGTACCACATACAATATTATGCGTCCGTTTATGTGAACACTCAAGTTCCTTTATATGAATACTTAAGTTGATGAGTTCATAGGTTTAATGTTAAGTAAAAATAGTATCATGCCCCTGAAAGTGCTCCTTTCTGTGAAAACTCAAGTTTCTCAAATGATTATGTGTCCGTTTAACATACCAGTCAAGTAGGGAAACTACCTGGACGGGGGTTTCAACCCAATAGATATATCCACAAAATTCTCGCTTACTACGTAATTAACGGTTCATGATAGTGGGGACTTAATGGAAAGTTGTATAACTTAGGTAATTTATAAATATTTGAAGTACTTGTGTCCATAAGTAAAACGAGCAATGTAATCTCACCTCAAAGTAGTTCAAAATGAGTAGTAAACAAGTGAACATGAGGCTATGAAAATCACCTCAATCAAGTGATGAATATGGGAATAAGTGCGTAGGCTTGAACGTAACAAAATGTCCTAACCGCGACCTAATTAAATAAGACGCCTTAAGAATGATATGATATCTTAGATATGCATATGAGTTTTATAAAGTTTTATTACTCATATGAACTTGTAGTAAAGTTTTATAATGATTCGCAAGTCAAATCGTTTAAGAAAAACAAATAAATCACGTTTTTCGTTCCAAAGACCCTTTGACAAAGTTGCTTTTGGGAATTTAGTTACGACTTCAAACAAGCATAACTTCTTCGTTTCTTGTCCAATTTTCGTCATTCCAAGCCTAAACGTAAGTAAAAATGTCTACTTTCAAGAAATATGATTTTCTCTGGTGAAAATATGTTTTAGATACCCTAAAATAGCCTAAAAGCCGTTGTCCCAAACAAATAGTTTTATACAGAATTTTCACCCGACTTGGCGGGACTATAAATCCTTCGTTTTTCATCTACTTTTCAAAATTCAAGTTTCTTGACCTACTTGGTGACTAGTTTCTTGTAAAATGTTAAAAATATTTAAAAAATTACAAAAATTAAAAATTTTAGATAGAATCTACCTAAGACATAGTAGAACACTGAGGTGCAAAGAGTTTGGCCATAAATGTTTTCTAAAGTTGTAAAAACTAGCTCACAAGTTGACTGATTTTCTAGGTAGATTTGACGTTATGAAAAATTCAAGTTCCTTGACCTACTTGACGTTATGATGGGATGCTTACAAGCATTGTTGATGATTGGTGTCACGAAAATTTGCATGTTTTTGTGTTTGTGTGTTTGAATGTGTGAGAAAATTAAAATGCTACCAAAGAGGTCTCTAATATAGTGAAACTTTGGCAAGGGTCAAAAGGGAACTTCATGCTTGCATGGTCTAGTTATACAAACATGGTAAAGGTGATTTTGGGGAGTGGAGAGGGCCCTTGAGCCGTTCACTATGATGGGGACAAGCTTGCCATGTTTTGTGGCTTTTGGTGTTAGCCTGGTTGGGTAAGTGGTGTTCCAAGGCAAGAAGGGAGATGTTGGGTTTGCTACTTATGTTGGCTAGTTTTGGAATATCTAATGGGGAGGTAAAATTTTGTTTTTGAACTACATTTGTATATGTAGTAGTGTATAATGTAATTATGGTGAGTTTGGTTAGTTATTGTATGAATGCATGAGACTTAATGCAAGTCTTAGGTGATTTACGTAAAACTTATGAAACTAAATACAAATGACTTGTAAAACATGCTTATGAGAGTGATAAGGTACTTGTTATACATAGACTAAAATTAGTCTAGTGCTGGAATATATTCAAAGTTGTTTCTCGTTGTACGCAGGATTACCAATCAAGTATTCACATGTTCAAAGTAAAACGTACAAGTTTATGATTAAGTAGTAACCCTGAAAAATATGAGTTGTCACAGTCTTCCCACGTTAAAACAATTCCATCCTAAAATTCAGTCTGTGTTATCCGATGGTGTGGTGTCTGAGAAGAGGTGAGAGTACTTGCGACAAATTTGATCTTCATGCTCCTAAGTGAATTCAGCACATCTTCTTGAATTACATTGACCTTTAAGATCAGAGTACGACTCTTCTTTAATCATTTAACTTCCAGTCCATAATCTCCACTAGTTCCTCAACAAAGTTTAGTTTGTCATCATCGTGAATCTCCTACAGTTGAATAACAAGGGTTTCATCTAATAAGCATTTCTTCAAATTTGAGACGTGAAACGTGTTGTGAACATTACTGAGCTCTTGTGGAAGTTCGAGTCGGTAAGCTACCAGACCAACTCTTGCCAAAATCTTAAAGGGTCCAATGTATCTTGGGTTAAGCTCTCCTTGTATCGCGCCCTTCCATGGCGAGACTTTCAACATGACCTTATTTAAAGCCTGAAATTCTAACAGGTCACGTCTCACATCAGCGTAACTTTTCTGATAATCTCGTGCATAAATAAATCCCTCAATCTTCCAAAATGTGGTAATTATGTCCATGAGACACCGGGTCCTATCTGACCTGGTCTCAAACCTCTTCTTTGTACCTCGTGGTGATTCGTTATATATGTTATCTTATATGAGTACTATTGTCCCACTTGTAGTCTCCAAAGCCTTAATCGTATGACAAAACCACTGATTCTGATACCACTAGTCAGTAGGTTATTTCTAGGACGACTAGTGATGTCACCCGACTCATCAGCTTAGAATGTGGTGTAGGATGAGGTTGAATCAAACAAGATAAGGTTGTGGTAAAAGTCTACTTAGTTACTATGCTCACTCATATGAATGCCTACGACATGCATTGGTTTTACATATACATACAAAATTTTTCTTTTAAGGGATATAAGTGAAAAGTCGTTTTTAAAAAAATCTAAAGGTAACTACTCCCAACATCACATGATCTTTCCTAAATTAGACATAGGTGATCAGGCTATGTCTAATTAAGGGTTAATAATGCAATGGTCGGCTTAGTCAAACTAGTATTATGTTTCTTAGGGTTAAATCATATCAACCATATTGTTTATAAGATAGTAGCCAAAACAGATCATAAAGTAGTAGTAAAATAGTTTATAAGATGGTGGCAAAATAGTTTATAAGGTATTAGCAAAATGGTTTATAAGATGATAACGCGTTTTTCCCCCAAAATAATTAAATAGTAATAAAAAAATGGGGTGTGAAAGATCAAGAAGAAATAAGTGTAGACATTAATGCACACGTAGTTTCTATTATGCATGGTCTATGAGGGTACTTAGGTTACAGTCCATGGGATTCCGCTTGTCCAGCCAGTGTGAGTCTTTGACCTACTTGACGTTATGATGGTTTGCTTACAAGCATTATTGATGATTGGTGTCAAGAAAGTTTGCGTGTTTTTGTGTTTGTGTGTTTAAATGTGTGAGAAAAATGCTACCAAAGAGGTCTCTTATATAGTGAAACTTTGGCAAGGGTCAAAAGGGACCTTCATGATTGCATGGTCTAGTTATACAAACATGGTAATGGTGATTGGGTAGAGGAGAGGGCCCTTGAGCCGTTCTCTATGATGGGGACAAGCTAGCCATGTTTGGTGGATTTTGGTGTTAGCCTGGTTGGGTAAGTGGTGTTCCAAGGCAAGAAGGGAGATGTTGGGTTTGCTACTTATGTTGGCTAGTTTTGGAATATCTAATGGGGAGGTAAAAGTTGGTTTTTGAAATACATTTGTGTATGTAGTAGTGTATAATGCAAATAGGATGAGTTTGGTTAGTTATTGCATGAATGCATGAGACTTAATGCAAGTCTTAGGTGATTTACGTAAAAATTATGAAACTAAATGCGAATGACTTGTAAAACATGCTTATTTGAGTGATAAGGTACTTGTTATACATATACTAAAATTTGTTTAGTGCTGGAATATATTCAAAGTTTTTTCTCGTTGTACGCAGGATTACCAATCAGCTATTCACGTGTTCAAAGTAAAACGTTCAGGTTTATGATTAAATAGTAACCTGAAAAATATGAGTTGTCATAGTCTTCCCACGTTAAAACAATTACGTCCTGGAATTCAGTATGTGTTATCCGATGGTGTGGTGTCTGTGAAGAGGTGAGGGTACTTGTGACAGATTTGATCTTCATGCTCATAAGTGAATTCAGCACATCTTCTTGAATTACATTGACCTTTAAGATCGGAGTACGACTCTGCTTTAATCATTTAACTTCCAGTCCATAATCTCCACTAGTTCCTCAACAAAGTTTAGTTTGTCATCATCATGAATCTCCTACAGTTGAATAACAAGGGTTTCATCTAATAAGCATTTCTTCAAATTTGTGACGTGAAACGTGTTGTGAACATTACTGAGCTCTTGTGGAAGTTCGAGTCGGTAAGCTACCAGACCAACTCTTGCCAAAATCTTAAAGGGTCCATTGTATCTTGGGTTCAGCTTTCCTTGTATCGTACCTTTCCATGGCGAGACTTTCAACATGACCTTATTTCAAACCTAAAATTCTAACAGGTTACGTTTCACATCAGCGTAACCTTTCGGACAATCTCGTGCATAAATAAATCCCTCAATCTTCCAAAATGTGGTAATTATGTCCATGAAACACCGGGTCCTATCTGACCGGGTCTCAAACCTCTTCTTTGTACCTCATGGTGCTTCGTTATATATGTTATCTCATATGAGTACTATTGTCCCACTTGTAGTCTCTAAGGCCTTAATCGTATGACAAAACCACTGATTCTAATACCACTTGTTAGGTCACTAGATTTACAACACAAGCTTAATAGAAAGAGATAAAGGTGATTGAACAATAAACCAAACACACACACACGATATACTTATACGGTTATGCGTAGGAAATGTGTGAAAGGAAATAAATTGAACAACCAACCCTCAAGTGAGGGTTATATAAGAGTATTTATAGGAGGGAAGCTAGGGCAACATTCCTAGTTCCCATCCTTTTCCTTATTGTACTAGGCCTAGGCTTATGGGCCTTCTACAGAAGCCTAAGGCTAATAACAAACATAAAGGCCATAATTAAGCTAACTATTACATGTGAATCACTAACACTTGATTAAGGTTTAGGAGTGATTCCAACACCACTAGTCAGTGGGTTGTTTCTAGGACGACTAGTGATGTCACCCGACTCATCAGCTTAGAATTTAGTGTAGGATGAGGTTGAATCAAACATTATAAGGTTGTGGTAAAAGTCTACTTAGTTACTATGCTCACTCATATGAATGCCTATGACATGCATCGATTTTGCATATACATACAAAATTTTGCTTTTCAGGGATATAAGTGGAAAGCCATTTAAACAAAATCTAAAGGTAACTACTCCCAGCATCACATGATCCTTCCTAAATTAGACATAGGAGATCAGGCTATGTCTAATTAAGGCTTAATAATGCAATGCTCGGCTTAGTCGAACTAGTATTATGTTTTTTAGAGTTAAATCATATCAACATACTGTTTATAAGATAGTAGCCAAAACAGATCATAAAGTAGTAGTAAAACAGTTTATAAGATGGTAGCAAAATAGTTTATAAGATATTAGCAAAATGGTTTATAAGATGATAACACATTTTTCCTCCAAAATAAGTAAATAGTAAAGAAAAAATGGGGTGTGAAAGCTCACGAAGAAATAAGTGTATACATTAATGCACACGTAGTTTCTATTATGCATGGTGTATGAGGGTACATAGATTATAGTGCATGGGATTCCGCTTGTCCAGCCAGTGGTAGTCTTGGAAAGTCTTCTGGAAAGACTTCTGGAAAAACGTGCACAATTGGCACATCTTCAGTTCGCTTCTCCTCTGACTTTTTCTCCATTACGTATGCAAAAAAAACATGGCATCCCTTCCGTAAATATTTCTCAGTATTAATGCATGATGTTTAAACTAGATCCATTTCTATCACCTTGAATTGTTAGGATTTCACCATTGTAGGGAATATAGACAAGCTTTTCATCACATATGATTCTTACGTGATTCGCAAACAACCAATCCATACCTGATAACGTCATAGCTTCCAAGTCCTATGGGCATCTGGTCTATATTGAATGGATGGTTTAATAAATTCAAGTTACACCCTAGAGTTATAGTATCGACTCCTATTAACTTACCGTTTGATAACTCGATAGTATATTTAGGGTCTAGCATAGTTGGTGCGATATCAATTAGTGGGCTAAAATTAGTGGATATGAAACTTCTATCAGCACCCGAATCCAATAAGACAAAAGCATAAAAATTATTGAGGAGAAACATACTCATAACAACATTAGAGTCCTGGCAAGCTTCTCCGACACCTAGAACATTTGCTCTCCCACGAGCTCTTCTCTCATTCTGATTTTTCAGTTTCGGGTAGTCCTTCCTGAAACGCCCTATGTTTCCTGATGTGTCTGCCATTGTCTATATTTTATTATCAAGTTTTAAATTTATATTTTGTCGAACTAACCTATAGAAAAACACTAACGGGCAGTGTACCCGATCAATGTAGCTAGTGCGGTAAGTATGAGTCGTTCGCTGGAGCAGTGTTGTTTAGACTAACCTAGAGAATTTTACATATTTAAAGGGGGTTTTGATTTTGATTAATTATTCTAGTAAACAAGAAAAGTAAATTAAACTAATTAAAACAATTAAACTACTAAGGTTCTGATAAATTAGAGAAGATAGTGCTAGCCATGTAACTTCTACCATATCTACTTTAGTTATCCGTTTACTTGTGCAATGATTTAATGTAGCTCTGAACTTCAACTATAATGGTCTAGTTAGGTTATTACGCCCTCCTAACTAGTGAGCCTTTTTCTTTTTTTTGCTCCCTCCTGAATCGACAACTCTCTTCCAACACGCAGCAGAGAAAGAATACTCTTGATTATAGCACAATGGTTGTCGTTCTGGGAACATCATAACAACATAACTCACTTAGTATTGCATCCAAATTGGTAAAAATCCCGATGTACACACACTACTTCTCCTTCTTCGGTATTAAGCACAATTCCCTTCGTCAATCCAATCACGAACGATGAAACACCAACTTCTCCCTCCTGATGGTTGCGAGCTATCGGAATCATCATAATGTTGCGTACATACCGTATTACCTTTTTCTTTATGCAATATTAAAGCCTTAGTTTGAGCATAATTTCGTGAGAATATGTCGCAAAAATACTCTCAATAATTCTCTCAAACCAACCTTTAATCGAACCTCCTTTTGATTCACCGGCTAATAGTAATGACCACATATTGAGACAACCCGATACGACTAACTTGAAAAGGAAGTAAACATCCCAACTTTGTGACTTACTGCTTGTTCTAAATTCTTGAACAATTCACAACGCCGTGTGACACTGAGTACTACAACGTAACTCCTTAAAGTGATAGTTATACACTGTGAGCACTACAACGTAACTCCTTACATCAGTTATAACCAGATTGTCAAATTCATAATCACTTCTGAAAAATGCCTAGACAAGTTATCTTGAGACATGAAACCAACTAACCAACGTCTCAAAGATAAAGAAGTTCACCCATCAAACGTCACTTCAATTTCGCGTAAGCAATACCGTACAAAAACCCCGTAATCATTTTTTTTTCAAATCGTAGTTCAAGCCGTGAATTTGTGTATCCTCCGTGAAAATTTATAATCCAAAATACCATTCTTGGATACCAAATATGAAAAATTGTATCCAAAATTTTAAAAAAAAAATCGGATAACAATTTTTATTTGATATATACTTTCCACTATGTTAGACCAATTTATTCAATCTCCATCCAGTCCACAAATCGAATAATATAACAATGAATCCTATCGTTGAAATACGCTAATCACTTTGGATCCCACCATTACTTTTACTATCTGAGAATACTATCCCGTGGGCCACCATAGGTGTAAATCACTCGGGCCCATTTCCAACCCTAAAAGCCCAACGTGAAAAGATGAAATACCGGATCCACATGACTTATAACATCCGGTTATAAGTAAACTTAACATTTCACTTTACTAACCCTAAAAAAACAAACCCTAACACACACAACAGAAATACTCAGCCCCCCTCCTCTCACATATCTGCTTCTCAAAAAACATCCGCCCATTTCTGTCCTCTCACCCAACTCTGTATTCCATCAATCAAATCGCATCTAACATAATCAAGAACTCCTCTCAATCCATTACCATCTTTTATCCGAATAATATACCCTTTAATCTTTAATGAAGAATACAAACTCAGATCGTTTCTTTTTGTCTCGGCTTCAAGATCATTGACACAAGGGTCTCGGGTAAGGTGTTGATTTTGTTGTATTCGTTTTGAGCTTCAGTAAATGAAACAAAAGATAGACAATAACATACTTGTTATTTGTCCATCTTTACATTCGGATATAAATAAATAAGGAGCGAGTCTCTTAACAGAAAGATCAAGGATGATAAGGTTCAAAAAAAATCTGTAAAATATTAAAACTTGAACCGTACAGAGATCTCTTGTAATTTATTCTTTTCAGTCTTGTTAATTTGTTGATTGATTAAGAGTTGATGGAGTGTTGTGAGGGTTATGGGTTGAGTCTAGATGTAGGTTTTGTTGGTTTTGGTTTTGGATCTCATGAAATGAGTTTCTTCTACTGCTCGAACTTGTTGAGTGTAGACGTGGACTGATGATGGTGTTGACCTAAGGTCGTGAGTCTGTTTGTAATTTGGTATTTTTGGTCTTGTGGTCGTGAGTCTTTGTAACAGTTTACGCATAAGTTTTTCTTGCTCGTAAAAGATCTTACGCGTAACTTCTTGCTTATGCGTAAACATCCTTATGCGCAGCCCAACTTTCTTATGCGTAAAAAAATTCTTACTCGTAAGGTCTTCTTTATGCGTAAACAATTGTTACTCGTAACTTTTCTTAGGCATAAACCAAGTTACGCGTAAACCAAGTACTTATGCGTAAGCCTTGAGACCCTTACTCGTAACTTTCCAATAAGGAGGGATTCTTACGAGTAACTTTCCAAGTTACTCGTAACCAGTTGAAGAGTTACACGTAAAAAGAGGGTTTTGACCCTGTTGACTTTTTTCGGCGAGTTTTTCGACCAAAAATCTGTCCATCTTCATATAAACCCAGAAAACAGCATAAAAACCCTTCTTTTTTACCCTGTTTGACCACTCAGACCACATGTTATGACCACAAGACTTTCACTTGAATGGTAACAAAAAAGTCACAAAAATATGATGTTTGAGACATAAGTCTGTTTGGGCCAAAAAAGTGACACAAGACAGATATGTTAACAAGAATAAATCACATGACCTTTTTGACCAAAAAGGATATATAAAATATGTTATAAAATGCTTTCCACAATACTAGGAAAACAAAATTTTCCGTCCATGTAAATGATTAAAAACAGCTTAAAACACGATTCAAAAACACCATAAATCAATAAAGATGAACAACCTAGCTCCGATGCTAATTGTAGGACCGTGAAACTATAGATTTATGTCATTTTGGGAGGTCTTGGTTGGTGGAAGAAGATGAAAAGATTCATCTTTTCTAGAGAGAGAAAGTAGTGAGAGGGAGGAGAAACACAAGATGAGTTTTATTGATACAAGCAATAAACACACACCTAATGCTTAACCACACCCCTCATGGAGAGTCATGAGGGGTATTATAGGCTCATCTAACATTAACTTTGCCCCGTTTACATAAGTAGTCCCTATGGGTGCAACTTACTACTCATCTAGTCCAATTCACGTAAGTGACGTTATCTTTATAAAAAAGCGAAGCTAACACTATGAAACTCACCTTGTTGCAACTGGAATTTTTAGGGCAATACTTGTTCATAAAACTCAAAACTATGAACTCTAAACGCTTAAGTATTTACTTTTACGTATAACCGTTAGGTTAAATAGCGTAAGCCAGAAAAAGAAATTTAACGTAAACAGACAAGTTTTCTAAGTTTATAATTTATTATACTTTTGACTTATACCGGAAAGTTATCCCGTGAATAATGAGAAATGACACACAACGCGTACCGACACAAAAATAATTATAGCTTTATTTAATTATTTGCGGTTTACAATTTCAAAGTTATTTTTTTATAAGTTACTACATACTATTTAAGAACGTTGCATAAAAACACTAATTTACAAGTTAGGTTGCGTTTTACGGATAAATTATACCCACAAGACGACAAAACGACAAAACGGAGCACACTCTTCTTTTGTCTTTTGCATAAGCGAACCGCTAATCCTTGTCCTCACAAAGTCGGACCACCACTACTAACACTTCCCTGAAAAAGAGGATATAGGAATTTTATTTATATGTAACTTTGTCTTATCTTTAAAAACACACACACAACACAATTTCACACACACAAAATCCTTTTTCTCTCTCTTTGGTGCTTCCTTCTCTCGACCGAAACATAGAACCCACACAAACATCACATTTTCTTCACTTTTGATTAAGAACTAGAAGCCCAAAATTGTATTTGGTTGATTAGTATTGTTATTTGGGTTTAGAAACAATATTAGGGTTGTTACATAGGGTCTTAGTCACCTCATGTTCACTTGTACAGTTTGACATACATTGTACACTTTAACGTATTTGCTTTACGATTTAAACTTATTAACCATAACACTAACAATGATACGAAAACAACAATATAAATACTTTTGAGAACTCATATGCATTATTGTACTTATACATTAAATATTTCTAAGACTAGAAAATTATTTTAGGTTGAGATCGAGTATCGTTACCTTCTGCTGTCAGACTATTCGTCTTCGATTCTATCATTATTATTTGAGGTGAGTCCTCGTAGCCTCACTTTAAATATATTTCAGTGGGGGTGAAAATGGTACTCAAATGATGTTCTGAAATGTTTTTACGTTGTGACTTATTGTTTTCATGCTTTTGGACAATTTGAGTGTTTTGATTGCGATTATGTGCCTTGATGTATTTTATGCTTATATGTGTTCAAGTATGCGCAACTGTTTAACTCCGTTTGGAGTCGAATCATATGATAGTACTATCGGGGTAGCTCCCCACAATGAACAATTTGTATGTGAGTACAGTCATGGTAGGTTCAGTTGGCGCGAACATTGCTGATTTATTTTGGTTGTGTGCTTATAGTTGTGTAGCACGCTCACTATTGTCCCACACTATGACATTCATAGCTTCGTGGTTTTCACCTAAACCTGCGAGTTCCCCCACTATATGTTGATGTTTTCTAATACCATTTTTAGGGGATCGTTATTAAGGTATTTGAAGGAACTTGCATTAGAGACAACTCACTTGTCATATCTACTGCCATTTTTCCAAGACAATATGAATTCGAAAGAGACATGTGTTTTACTTTCAAACTTTAGAAAAGAAATATTTTGGTAATGTTGTAAACAAATGTTGTAATTACGTAAGGTATGAATCTATGATTTTTTCTTGTGCCTTTCTCAGTTACATCCCGTGTTTCTGCCTTTGACGGGGTGTGACACACCTCATTAAGTGGTGAATACGACAATAAGTTCATAGACTTGAACGTAATAAAATGTCCTAACCGCAACCTAATTAAATAAGACGCCTTAGGAATGATATGATATGTTCGATATTCATATGAGATTTATAAAGTTTCATCACCCATATAAACTTGTAGTGAAGTTTTATAAAGATTTGCAAGTCAAATCGTTTAAGAAAAGCAAGTAAAACACTTTTTTGGTTCCAAAAAACCCATTATAAAGTTGTTGTTTGGAATTTAATTACAACTTCAAACGAGCGTAACTTCTTCGTTTCTTGGCCAATGTTCGTCATTCAAAACCCTAAACGTAGGGAAAAATGTCTAATTTCAAGAAAATATTGTTTCCTTTGGTGAACATATGTTTTAGACACCCTAAAATAGCCTAAAATCTGTTGTCCCAAATAAACTACTTTATCCAGAATTTTCACCCGACTTCGCAAGATTATAACTTCTTCGTTTTTCATCTACTTCTAAAATTTCAAGTTCCTTGAGTTAGGATTATGTTTTAGCTATCCAAAAATTCCAATTATTGATTCTAGTTTGGAGTTTAAGTCTTTCAATTAGGTCCTTCATGACACGAACTCAGAAACATGACCTACTTGACAACCATTTTCGTGTAAAATGATAAAAATACTAAAACAAATTCCAAAGAATATAAATTTTAGGTAGAATCTACCTACTACAAAGTAGAAAACTGAGGTTCAAAGATTTTGGGCATAACCATTTTCTAAAGTGATAAAAAGTAGCTCACAAGTTGACTGATTTTCAAGGCAGATTTAATGTTATTCATAACTAAGTTTAAAACAACTTTCAACTCTACAAATATAAAAAAGTGATAGGAAATCATGCTAAATAAGTTAAATATGAATGAAAAAGAATATGATGGGATGCTTACAAGTATTTTTGATGATTGGTGTCAAGAAAGTGCACAAGAACACTAAGAAACCCTAGAAAAACCCTTATTTGAACTTCCAAAGACCAAGCTCTTGTAATCATATTTGTATAAACTCTTAACCAAGCTAACCCAACACCAAATTACCCTTATTAAAGCCCTTGTTTCTGCAGATATTTAGAGAGAAAGAGTATGTGTTTCTGTGTTTGAATGTGTGAGAAAAATGCTACCAAAGAGGTCTCTTATATAGTGAAACTGTGGGAAGGGTCAAAAGGGACTTTCATGCTTGCATGGTCTAGTTATACAAACATGATAAAAGTGATTTTTGGTAGTGGAGAGGGCCTTTGAGTAGTTTACTACGATGGGGACAAAAGGAGGAACAAGCTATCCATGTTTTGTGGCTTTTGGTGCTAGCATGGTTGGGGTAAAGTGGTGTTTCAAGGCAAGAAGGGAGATGTTGGGGTTGCTACTTATGTTTGTTGGTTTTCAACTATCTAATGGGGAGGGAAAAGTTGGTTTTTGAAATATATTTGAGTATGTAGTAGTGTATAATCTAAAGGTGATGATTTTGGTTAGTTATTACATGCATGCATGAGACTTAATGCAAGTCTTAGGTGATATACGTAAAACTTATGAAATCAAATATAAATAACTTATAAAACATGCGTATGAGAGTGATAAAGTACTTGGTTAGACGTAGACTAAACTTAGTCTAGTTCCGGAATATGTTCAAATATTTTTTTCATTTTACGCGGGATAACCTAACAGTTATATGTTAAATCAAGTATTCACGTGTTCAAATTAAAATATTCAAGTTTTGGTTAAATATTAACCTGAAAAATGTGAGTTGTCACAAGTTATTTTATAATCATGGTTTTTCGTAAAGATGATTCGTTTCAATCCATTAGTGTTTAGTTAGATGTAAAAATTAATTATATTAGAGCTATGTTAAGAATTTTTTTTGTGGGAGAAATCGATGTAGGATTATGTTTCGGGCACCAAAACAAAACTTTTTGATGGAATATTAGTTGAGAATTATGTGGCGCAACTGGACATGGGAGGTTGATAATTCTAAGGTTATAAATTGTATTAATAATTCTCTTACGCCATCTATAGGGGCTCCGTTGGAAAATTATGATTTTTCTAATGTTGTGTGGGACCATCTTGCTAGATTATGCACACAGTCTAACCTTGCCAAACAGTTTTGGCTTCAGACATATATTTTTTCACTTCAACAGAATGATATAAGCATCCAAAATTTTAACTTGACTATGTTAGCCTTGTGGGATCTCTTGGTGCTAATAAAACTAGCAGATTTAAGCAGTTTTTCACCTTATATAACTAGGAGAGACTTACAGCGTTTAATTTAGTTCTTAATTGCATTACGCGATAATTTTGAAGGTATGCGAAGCTCTATTCTCCATTGTGATCCTTTACCATTTGTTGTTAATGAACAAATAGCAGAAGAGTTTTGTTTCAAGTCTCAGAATAATAATAATATTGTTGGTCTGTCTATTTTTACTGCGCCACGCCATATCACAACATCCACTTGCATTCAAATTAGGCCTTACTCTAAGGTCGCTATTGATGAGTGTGCTTATTTCAAACAGAAATGTCATTAATAATCTCAGTGTCCTAATGCTCTTAAAGAAAAATAGCAAACGCCTCAGCCACTATAGAATCGACAATCATAACAGAAACGACCATCTCATCCTAAGAATGGTATTGTTGCACCTTCTATGGATCTATCTTTGAATAAGTAATTTTAAGCAGTTCCTAGCCTTCTACTGTCAAACCTTAGTAACCTATTCTGGTAATGGTTTGCCATCCTCGTGTATTGCTTTTGCCAAGTGGATCTTGGATTCTAGTGCTAGTCATCAGATGGGTCATCTTTTGTCTCAATTTATTTCTTTATATCGCGATTCTTCAAAATTTATCATGTCTTTTAATGGTGGTTGTATGCCATTAGCAGTTGTTGGATATGTAGTCACACCATCTATTTCATTGTTTGATGTTTACTATATACAAAGTCTTACTTTAAATCTTGCTTATGTTGTTCAAATATGTAATTTTGGATATGATGTAAAATTTTATATTTCTTTTTTTTTGATAAAAGGTCAAAAGACCCGGTAAATATATTACTCCAAAAAATGTTTAAGTACAAAGGATATGGGTGAATCCCATATCTCAGCCCATTACATAAGCGGAAAAGCATACATAACAAGATACTTCCTATTCTATAAACTAGAAAATAAACCACTACTCAAAAGGTAACATTAGACTCCTACGAGAAAAAAAATTACTTCCTACCAAGGCCTTGAAGCTTAGTACCATACATGTCATAAAAAACATCCAAATTCCTTGGAAGATCGTAGACCTAATACGCATAGTCATCATAACCACAGTCATCATAATCATCTTCACGTTCGTGACCACCACCAAATAGGTGCATTAAAAAATTTCTATTTTTGATTGTTGTATACGTGACCACTGAACTCAAAAAGTGATTGGGACACGCCGTAGGTAGGGGGAGTCTATATCTTGGAGTACTTCAAAGACAAGTAATGTTGTAGCTTTTAGCGTAGAGTTATCTTCTTTTTAGTTGAATCGTTCTCCGTCACTATTTTATTTATGGAATCCTCATTTAAGTCATGCTTTTGCATACCGTTTAAAGTTTTTAGTATCGCTAGAAGTGTTAGGGCAGTTAGAAAGTCATGACATTTATGACTGTAATGGTTGCAAACTTGCAAAATTTTCAGCCTTGCCATTTAAAAAGAGTTTTTCATTTTCTAATGCTCCTTTTTATCTTGTGTATTTTGTTGTGTGGGGACCTTCTCTTGTATCTTCAAAAGGAGATTCCAAATAATATGTTTCGTTTATTGATGATTATACTTGTTACACTTGAGTTTGCCTTATGAAATGCCGCTCTGATGTTTTTTCGATATATATAGATTTTGGAGCTCTTGTAAAACACAACACACTACAAAAAAATTGCCATTTAGTGGCACACATTTTTAGTGGCAAAACATATATGTGCCACTATAGTATGCTTTTTAATAGTAGATTCTTATGTGTCATTAAAGATATCAAATATTAGTGACACTTCTCAAATTATGACATAATGTACAATATTACTGGCACAACTCGCCTTTTGTCACAATAGCCTTTTAGAATCAATGTCACATTACTTGATTCCATTAAATACTTTTTCAATCATAGTTCCCAAATTTTAGGCGGGCCTTTCTTAAAAAATCAAAAACATGAGTGGGCTTTGAATTCCTCAAAATTTTCGTTTGATAATTTGCAATTAAAAACCCTACCTCTTAGTTTCTTATGCTCTCATATAGCCGCATACTTTATATTTGTCTCATGGCCTCCATTTTTTAGCCACTTCCGTTTATCAAATCAACAAGGGTTCCAGAAATTCCTTAAATCTCAATCCCCTTGTTTATTTTGTGACATATTTCTGAGTATTACAATTTTGAATTGATTTATAAGGAAAATTATAGAGGAAAGGGTAAGTTAAATGCATGACTGTATAGGGACCTGATCTTGTAAAGCGTCCAACAAAAAATGGCGAGATTCCGTAAGCCAATTCATGTTACTCGCTTACTTATGCATTTTCTGTCTATTAGAATGTTTTCACTTTCCTTTATAATACTTTGTTTGCAAAATCTCTTATTGATTTTTGGAATCATGGTACAGCAAGGAAGATATTTATTGAGTTATAGGTTGAAACCTTGGATCAACACCACCAGGTACTTTGTTAATATATTTTTAATATATTAATATATTTTTAATGTGTCAGACAACTTATGATTTTCTCACATATATTAGTTTAGGCTTAATTACTTAAAAAGTCATCAAACTTGACACTTTTTGTTATTGTGTCACTGAACTTTTTCTTTTTTTATTGTGTGTACTGAACTTTCAATTTCGATCATTGTGTTTATTTTGTGACTATTCAGCCATGTAAAATGACCATTTTAACCTTTGAAATTTGAAAAAAATAAGGGCAAAATGGTCACAAAATACACACAATGATCGAATTTGAAAGTTCAGTACACTCAATGAGAAAAAAAAAGTTCAATACACACAAAAACAAAAAGTGTCAAGTTTAATGACTTTTTAAGTAATTTACCCATTAGTTTAATATGTGTAACTTTCATCTATATGAAATTATGAATTATAATTTTTTTTGTTTGACTACAGATTTGCGCTTTCAAAGATATGGGGATTTCTATTACAAAGGATGAAATTGTTGTACTTCTAGTAGTAATATTGTGTATAACTGTGTAATTAGTTCATTTAGGGAGATTATATTGTGTATAACTGTGTATTTAGTTCATTTAGGGAGATTAAACTTGTGCTATTTTGTTAGAGTTATATTTCTTGTATATTGGAGAGCGTTGTTGAATAATGAAAAATCCATTTCCATCTATATCATTAATTTCTTATTTCAAGTGTTATGGTTGAACGGAATTTGGATTTTGATCAAGCTTTTGAAGATATAGAAATATGTTGCAGTAACTTGAAATGCCTATCGATATATGTTTTGGCAGCAAGCAATATATGTCATTACACCATTCGAAATTTCCAACATATCACGTGTTTAATGGCACAAGGTATGTGCCACAAAATTGTATTTAGTCTACTATGACAAATTATTAAGTGCCACTATATCCTTTAGGTCTACAGCAACACAACAAAAAAGTGCCATTAATACTCTATAGTGGTAGCGTCATTAGTGACACTTATTTTTTTTGCCACCGAATGTCTAAAAGGCCTATAACGGCACTTATTTTGCCTATTGTGGCACTTTATGTGTGTCACTAAATGGCAATTTTTTTGTAGTGACACTCAAGTTTCATAAAATGTTTACGTTGTGATTTGGTAGGTGAATACACTTCTAAATATTTTACATCTTCGCTTGCTTCATATAAGAAATTATACCAAATTTCTTGTACCAATGCTCCATAACAAAATGTTGTCACTGAAAGAAAGCATCGCCATCTTGTTGAAACAACAAGATCCTTTCTTTTGTATGCCAAGGTTCCCAGTGTCTATTGGGGGAAGTGGTTCTTTTTGCTACTTCTTTAGTAATAGGATCCCAAAATCTCATAATTCTAGATGGTCACATTCCTTATTACTCTTGTTTATTGTATTTGGTTGTACTTGTTTCGTTCAGAACTACATGTCAAACGTACCATGTTGTCTCCTAAATCTACCTTAGGCGTCCTTTAGGTTATTGTTATGGTCAAAAGGGTTATCGTTGGTATGCTTCGGTTTGACAAAAAAATTGTACACTTCACGTCATGATGACTTTTTAGAACACGTTCCCTACTTTTGTATTCCTGCTAGTTTACATGAGTTGACTAAATTGTACACTTCACGTCATGATGACTTTTTAGAACACATTCCGTATTTTTCTATTCCTCTATTTTACATTAGTTAACTAAATATGAATTCATTAAATTGGATCCTTTTGATGTTGAAATTGAACAAACTCTATCGATTGTAACCCCTATCATAACAGAATAATCCCAAGAAATACCCCCAGAAATACCCATATAAACCACCACTACTGAAACACCATCGATTAAATCTCTTACTCAACGTCCTCCTCCGACTACCCAATCATCTACTAAAGATGTTGTTGATCCTTGTCCAAGTGGTCAACCAAAGCGTAATTGTAAGTATACAAAAGGGATGAATTTTTTTATTCTTGTTATTCTAGTTCCTTTAGTTTATTTATTGCTTATGTACATCGTTTTCATGAGCAAGTGTCCTTTACAGAGGTTGTTCGTGATTCACTTTGGCAGGTTGCTATGGCTGAGGAACTTGTTACATTGCATCATACTCAAACTTTGGACTTAGTATCATTGCCAATCGGCAAGCGTGCTTTTGGCTCTCTTTGGGTCTACAATTTTAAAACCAAATATGATGGTTCCATTAAAATATATATGGCTCTTCTTGTTGCTAAAGGTAAAAATGATAAGTGTTAGAACTTTGATTGCAGCTGCTTGTAGTCGTAAATGAAAAATATCTTAGTTAGATGTAAAAAAATAACTTTTTGAATGATGACATGAATGAAGAGGTTTATATGACACAATCTCCTAGTGATTTCACAAACGAGGAGAAGTTTTCAAGCTCATGAAGTCTCTTTACGGTCTCAAATTGCCACCACGTGCTTTGTATGAGAAATTTGCAACAATTGTCACCTCTGTTGTGTTTGTCTTTAGCCACCTTGATTCTGCATTATTTGCAAATATGTTGATTATATGATTATTATTATGGATGATTGTGTTGGAACTGAATCGTAGAATTTTGAGTTAGCTCATCATTTTGCTATGAATAATTTGGGTTTACTACGTTATTTTCTTGGTATTGAGGTTGCTTCTTCACTAAAAGACTATGTTTTGTCTCAGTTCAAGTATATAGCTAATTTACTTGACCGTGCAAGAACTACAGACAAATTAGTTGAAGATATTCCTATTGATGCTAAGGCAAAATACACTCAAGATATATCGAGCGATTGTGGGAAGTTCGGTTTCTCTTACAATAAACTGTGTAGATTTATCTTATGTAGTTCATATTGTTAGTCAGTTTGTCTCGTCTCCCACAACGGTCATTACGCTGTTGTTTACACATTCTTAGGTATATTCGGGTACTTATTTTCAGACATTTTGTTTAAAACTACGTCTACCTTAGACGTGCGTGCTTATTGCAATTCTGATTGGGCTAGTGATTATGTTTCTTGCAAATCAACTACAATTTTTTATTTTTTATTTTTTATTTTTTATTTTTATCTTTCTTGGTGATTCCCTTATTTCGTGAAAGAGTAAGAAACAAGATGTTAGTTCTACCGAAGTTGGGTATCAAGCCATGGCTCTGACTACTAGTGAGGTTGTTTGGTTACGTTGGTTGCTTGCAGATATGGGTGTTCGTATAAGCCATTCTACTCCGTTACATTATGATAATCATAGTGTTACTCAGAATGTGTGTAACTCGATGTTTCATGAATGCCCCAAGCATATTGAGATAGATTGTCATTTCATTCGTCATTATCTTCAGGATGACATTGTCTCTCTACCGTTTATTTCTTTTGCTTTACAGATTGCATATGTATTTACCAAGCCGCGCTCTAGACCACGCTTTCATTTACTGACTAACAAACTCTCCATATTTCAGGTTCCAACCATGTCAATCTGAAGGGAATGTTAGCATAATAGCTCATAAGTGACCCACAATCCCATATTTTAATTTTAGGATTTTATCCTTTATTTCTATTATATACTCATTGTACCTTTTTTTTTAATCAATTTAATAACATTTTGCATTGTGTGTTTATTTTTACAGTTGAACTGCAAATGTTAATCTATAAAAGGTTTATAATTCTAAACAAGAAGGTGGATAGAGGGTTTATTAGTGAAAAAATGAGACAAGCTGGCGTTGACCAGATTAGAGATTAGATAAGTCGGGAAGCAATGTGAGGCGTTGACATTAGCGGATGAGAGCATATGCTTCAAAGATTCTTAGTGTTGCCTCTAAATACCCATGAATTCATGTCCTAATTTTCTCATCTCCTTTTCTTCAATCACTCTAAACCATTGGATAGCTACCCTCTTAACAATGTATTGAGCTTCTTCTCTATCTATCTATCTATCTATTTATATCTCTTGCATTACATGTTTTTAGTTGACTAATCGGAAAAAAATAGTTAAGCAACGGATCATGTCGTAGCTTTTCGTCAATAGATATAAAGTTAGTTAACTTCTTTGCTGTTTTAAATTGAAGTTTTGCTCTCTATGTTTTATGAAAATATTCATTCTCATTTCTTTTAATGTCTTTACTTGTTTTAGTAACTGCACTCAATTTTCATTGTTTTTAGCTGTTTGTGAAAACAATGGACAAAATTTTGTCATCCATAGACAATAACATACCTTTATGATTGAGCAAAAATCAGTAAAGTATTACTGTATCATTTAAAACCTTATTGCTTAATTACTTATCTCTAAACAGTGTCACTCGCTTATATAAGAAGTCTAACATAATGTGTTTTTATAATTGCCAAGTACGTGTATATATCAATATGTCATTTTACTCATATCTATATCTATACTTGTATACTACTATATAATGCATTTAAGTTGTGGGCTCCACAAAAAATTAAGATAAGGAGCTCCAATCATTGAGTGACATGTGTCACTTCTCTAACTAAAAAATAACAAAAAAGGAGAAGCTCTAACAAAATAAATAAAGAAGCTCCAATAATGGGGTGACACGTGTCACTTCTTAACTAATTAATCATCTTTATTTTAAAATTTAAATATTTTTTAATTCGTTTAATTTTTTTATGGTCCAATTTCATCATATTTTCTAAGATTTTGTGCTCTTTAATTCAAAATCCATTTTGATATATTTTTATGAGTTTTTAATTTTTATATTTTTAGTAGGTTTATTTTATTTTGATTCAAATTTTTATAATTTTAACATTTATTTCAATCAATACAAACTTGATGTATCAAAATCATTTACTTTTGGGAGAGTGTTTGACGGGTAAGAGATTGTGAAGGTCTTTTTATATGCGGGAATAATGATGTCACGGGAAAGATACGAAAAACCCAAACAAACACATACAACTAACACATACACATTTGGAGTGGTGAAATGAATTAACTAAACGGGTAGGGAATTGCGAGGAGAGTTGAGTTAGCAATTCATTTACCATATTTATTCTATAACTATATTTATCGTCGCTGCTGTGCGCGGGTATCCAACTAGTATGTATGTATGAGCAAATATAATCAAAAAGATTTAAATTCAGATAGGAGGCCGGGTAGCCAATAGTTGACGATATAGTCCAAGGTTATGGTGTATTTGTTTTATTCATCTATACTTGTTTGCTTTGTGCATGCATGCATGAAATATATGTACAAATTGTTTGTTTGCTTAGTTAACTAACAATAATAGAGATTGGTACTAAAAGTCATTTGGCCATCAATTTTAAGTCATTAGGCCCTCAACTTTATGTCACAATCATTGACAGTATGCAAACAAGAAAGTATTCCATGTAATAGTTTTCAGGTTAACTCTGTTTTATACCAACAATAATTGATGATACGATATCTACAGAGTTTGTTTAATTTCAAATGTCCAAAAATTAGACATCATGTATAAGTAAAATATATAATTAGAGAATCATTAACCATTTCTTTCTTTAAATCCATTTGTAAAACATATAAATAGAGAATCTTAACCATTTCTTTCTTTAAATCCATTTGAATAAATATCACGTAATAAAATAATTTAAGGTTTAGATTAAAAAAACATTCATGTATGAGAGCTTTTGGGTTTCATTAATTTTTATAGTTCTTTTTTGCAGAAAACAATAGTTTCGAAAGAGGAGTGTAGCTATGGCTCGAGAGCAACTACAAGTGCTTAGTGCACTTGATTCCGCCAAGACTCAATTGTACCATTTCACGGCGATCGTGATCGCGGGTATGGGTTTCTTTACCGATGCCTACGATCTCTTTGCAATTTCGCTAGTCACGAAATTGCTAGGCAGAATATATTACCACGTAGAAGGTTCACCCAAGCCTGGAACCCTACCACCTACTGTGAACTCGTCGGTTACTGGTGTCGCCCTTGTTGGAACTCTATGTGGTCAGCTCTTCTTCGGGTGGCTTGGGGACAAAATGGGCCGAAAGAAAGTTTACGGAATGACTTTAGCTCTCATGGTTGTATGTTCCTTTGCTTCTGGTCTCTCTTTTGGGAACGAGGCAAAGGGTGTGATGGCGACCCTTTGCTTCTTTAGGTTTTGGCTAGGGTTTGGCATTGGAGGCGATTATCCTCTCTCGGCTACTATTATGTCCGAATATGCTAACAAGAAAACCCGTGGTGCGTTTATTGCTGCGGTTTTTGCTATGCAAGGGTTTGGGATTTTGGCTAGTGGAGTAGTGGCTTTGATCGTGTCGGCTTCTTTTGACCACGCGTTTAATGAACCATCCTATGCAACGAACCCCGTATTGTCCACAGCCCCGCAGTCGGACTACATTTGGCGTATTATTCTCATGTTTGGCGCTATTCCAGCAGCCTTGACATACTACTGGCGTATGAAGATGCCTGAAACGGCACGTTACACTGCTTTGGTTGCAAAAAACGCGAAACAAGCTGCACAAGATATGGCTCGAGTTTTACAAGTTGATATTGCAGCTGAAGAGCAGAAGGTAGAGAGAATTACTGCGGACAAGAGCAACTCATTTGGGTTATTCTCCAAAGCGTTTCTTCGTCGCCACGGCCTTCACTTGCTCGGAACCACCTCCACTTGGTTTTTGCTAGATATCGCTTTCTACTCACAAAACCTTTTCCAGAAAGACGTTTTCACAGCTATCGGATGGATCCCCGCGGCAGCCAAAATGAGCGCTACCGGTGAGGTTTACAAAGTTGCAAAAGCTCAAACCCTAATCGCTCTTTGCAGTACTGTCCCTGGTTACTGGTTCACTGTCGCTTTCATCGATATCATAGGCCGTTTCGCAATCCAACTCATGGGATTCTTTTTCATGACCGTATTCATGTTCGCTCTTGCAATCCCGTACCACCACTGGACCTTACATGAAAACCGTCTCGGTTTTGTGGTCATGTACTCATTAACATTTTTCTTTGCAAATTTTGGCCCTAACGCCACAACTTTTGTTGTCCCTGCCGAAATCTTCCCGGCCAGGCTACGGTCCACTTGTCACGGTATATCCGCAGCGGCTGGGAAGGCCGGTGCCATTGTGGGTGCATATGGGTTTCTCTATGCTTCTCAAAGCACCGATCCTAAGAAGACCGACAAGGGCTACCCTACAGGTATCGGAATCAGGTACTCGCTCGTTGTTCTTGGTATCATCAATTTCTTAGGTATGGCTTTTACGTTTTTGGTACCTGAACCTAACGGCCGATCGCTCGAAGAACTCTCTGGTGAGAACGATGGGGAGGACAAGGAGGTTACTACTGGACCTCCTGCTTGATTAACAAAGTATTGTTTGTCATTATTTGATTTTACAAACTGGTCACTGTTGTGTTTTTGTGTTGCGTACGTATGATTGCTTTAAGAATTTGTTTTGTGAGTGCACGTTATTAATTATTTGTTCTTTTCTGTGCTTCAGCTATTCTGTTATAAAGTTGTAACAATTCCAGAAAGTTGTAATTAAGAGAATTTGTTTTGTATTATTTAAATGAATATTACAATTCAAAGTTGAATTTGCAGAGGTGATTTTTGTACCGTTTTAGATGTATTTGTTTATTAAATAAGCTCGATGTGTCTAAACTATGAAAAACGTTTCTCTTAAATTTACAGGTAAGAACAAAATGATAATAAGGTACATACAACATACAAGACGTAATTCATAAATAGAAGGCAAATGGCAAAAAAATGTAATCAATTTTTCACATTTTGTTTGGTTCTTACTTTATTTTCCCTTCTCACTAGATTATTTTCTAAAAGCTATCTTTATTTAACTTATTCTATACATTATATTTTAAGATAATATATAGTTTTCAAAATCTATCGAAGTTGTCACTTTTTACGGAGTTGTGTATAATTATTTTTTTTCCTAACAAATGTATCAAAGTTGCTAATCTCACATATTTTAACGCTTGACGAGGTTTATGGTTAGAATTAATTACATAAATCGTTCTTGTGGTTAGACCCAAATTGCAAGTTCTTCCTAACGACCGTTTAGCCAACGATTGTTTGCAACGTTAGTCCTTTATACTAATAGCCGTTTCTAATTGACTCAAAATTTGGTTTCTTAAAAATAATTTTTTTACGCGATTTTATACATGTTTTTATACACGTTTTTACGCACGCCTTTATACACGTTTTTATACACGCTTTTATACACGTTTTTATATACGTTTTTATGCATGTCTTTATAAACGTTTTTACACGCGGTTTTACACATTTTTTATGCACATTTTTATACACGTTTTTATACATGTCTTTATACACATTTTTAGACACATTGTATACATGTTTTTAAACATGATTTTATACGCAGTTTTACAAAATGTTTTTATATACGTTTTTATACACGTATTTATGCCCGTTTTATACGCTGTTTTACACACATTTTTATACATTCTTTATACACGCGTATAAAAGTGTTCTTATACATGGTATTATACGCGATTTTACACATGTTTTTATACACGATTTTACACACGTTTTTATATACGTTTTTATACATGTCTTTATACACGTTTTTATACACATCTTTATAAAAACGTATATAAAAACGTGTTTAAAAATATGTGTAAAACTACGTAAAAAAATCATGTATAAAAACGTGGGTAAAACAGCGTATAAAAACGTGTATAAAAACATGCATAAAAACGTATATAAAAACATGTATAAAAACGAGTGTAAAACCTTGTATATAAACGTGGATAAAAACGTGTGTAAAAACATATATAAAAACATATGTAAAAATCTGTATAAAGACGTGTATAAAAACGTGTGTAATAAATGTGTATAAAAGCATGTATAAAAATGTGTATAAAAACGTATAAAAAACGTGTATAAGAAAGTGTATAAAAACGTATGTAAAACCGCGTATAAAAACATGTATATAAACGTGTGTAAAACTGTGTATAAAAATGTTCATAAAACGTATATAAAAATGTGCGTAAACCCATGTATAAAAATGTGTATAAAGACATGCATAAAAATGTATACAGAAACATGTATAAAAAAACGTGTATAAAGACATGCATAAAACCGTATACAAAAACGTGTATAAAAAACGTGTATAAAAATGTGTGTAAAAACGTATATAAAAACGTGTAAAAGACGTGTATAAAATGTGTCTAAAAACGTGTATAAAGACATGCATAAAAACGTGTATAATAACTTGTATAAAAACGTGTGTAAAATCACGTATAAAAACGTATACAAAGACATGTATTTAAATATATATAAAAACGTGTATAAAAATGTGTGTAAAACCACGTATAAAAATGTGTATAAAACCGCGTATAAAGCAGCGTAGAAATGATTTTTTTTAAGAAAAACAAATTTTGAGTTAATTAAAAATGGCCGTTTAAAAGACTAACGTTGTAAACAATCGTTGGCTAAACGGTTCTTAGGACGAAACTTGCAATTTGGGCTTAACCACAAGGTCGATTTATGTAATTAACCATAAACCTCGTTAAGTGTTAAAATAGGTGGGATTAGAAACTTCGATACATTTGTTAGGAAGAAAAATTATATACAACTCAGTAAAAAGTGACAATTTCGATACATTTAAAAACCATTATCTCTTATATTTTTGAATTCCTTCTATTTTATGTATTTTGAAACAATCTTATCTTTGTCATTTATCAACACTCTTATTAATAGATAGGTACAAAATGATCATAGAATACACATAATAGGCGAAATTCAAAAATACAATGTATATAATAATAATAAAAAATATATATAGCTACACAACAAAGCAAAAAGATACAAATTATTACATTTATGTGTTATTTGCCCAAAATAAAATGTATATAATAGAAAAAAAATAAAAAATAGTTACATAAAAAGCAAAAATGTAAAGTTATTTATATTTTTGTGTATTTTGCTTTTAATTTATTGATCACCCGTATAACTCAATTCGTTTCACTAGTGTTGCTTAAGTAAATTAAAAAGACGCTATTAACCTTTTTCATACAATGTTGATACGAGGAACACCAACATGTAGACAAGTGTATGTGTATCTGTATTATTAAATTGCTATACGTGAAATATGAATTGATTGGGTGAAAATACTTGACCATATGGACCAGCAATAGGTTTGTTTTACATAAATATATAATTAAAATACATTGTTGGTCTTTAATCTTGTTCACAAACATCACGATAAATCAAAATTTGGCATTTTCATCATCGGTAGTACAAAACAAGGTTTTTAGAGTCTAAACAAATCTCTTGACCAGGATTGACAAAGTCAACGTTACTTTTCTGTTTGTACATTGAGAGTATAATAGACCATTCACAATTATAACATGCTTTAGTTAAATCTAACCCAACCCTCAACCCAGGGACCAAATGTGATTATAGTTATGCAACTAGCCGTTTCTTCCCTGATACGCTAGCATTTATTTTCGCGCGAACCAATAAACCCACTCAACAAACACTTTTACTAATCATAATAACACACCCTTATCCAGAAACAATCAACTAAAAATCAAAATCCGAATCTAAATCCTCATTTCCAGAACTCAAAAGACCAACCCGAATTCCAACAATACCATGACAATCGGAGCTAATGTTATCACTAATATGACATATTGTATTAGCAACATGCCAGATATAGTGATCAGTAACATTTTGAATCGTTGCCAATAAAAGAAGCGGTGAGAACCTCTAGTTTAGCGAGAGACTGGAGGTTTAAGTGGACTTTGCTCACCGATGTCATAGTTGATGAGGAGTTCTTTTATTATTTACCAAATAATTTTGATTGGAGGCATGTCACTAGACTTTTAAATTAGCTTATGGGTCCCATAAGAAAGTTTTTCTTCTCTGTAGAGCCCCAAACGGTCTCTGTAATAGAAGAATTGAATTATGAAGAGATTCGTGATTGGTTTTTGTTTTTGGCTCGACTAGGAATTGAGGAGCTGACAATTAGAAACTTGTATGGTCAACCAGTTACGTTGCCAACCCAACTTTACTCTCGTATGGAGTTGAAACATCTGAAACTTCATTGTTGTGCTTTTCCTACTTTGGAATTTTTTAGTAGTTTTCCAAATCTATTGAGCTTAGAATTATGTTCTGTCAAATTTTCTAACCGGTACAGTTTGGGATTTTATTGCTGATTGTCCCTTACTTGAGTCTCTTAAAATGGATAGTGCTACTACAAACGAGATGAGACTATGGGATATTGCAAATCTTAGGAATTTGAAGAAGTTATATTTGTCATTCGGTATTTCGAATGTTGCGACAACAATCACAACATTCAATATCTTTCACCTGACAAGTCTTCCAACTTTTGAGACCCTTACATTGGATTTTCAGGATTGCATGGTAAGACTAATTTGAGTTTTGCAGTTCTAATTTTACAATGTTAAAGAAATGTCTAACAGTAATGAAATTTAATCTTTAAAACTTGTTGTAGTTGATACGGGAAGCTAATTCTAGGATGAATGTCTCTGTGCCCTTTGTATCCCTAATTAACCTTAAGCTGACCGGAGTCGATTTTGGGAATAGTGTTATGGTATCGCTCATCATTGAAATGATTCGTGAATCTCCAAATTTGAAAATGCTAGATACCAGAGTAAGTGTAATACTGTAATGCGTATGTATCAAATAAACATTCGTAAATTGCCAGGTTTGTGTATCTCAATACTATTTGATTTTGCAGGTTGCATACACGCTTAGTGTTCTACCTTTGGAAAAAAATTCAAATGTTGTAGACAGAAACACAATCAGGCATGGGCAGCTACATATTGTGGTGTTTCGAGCATTTCCTAGATCAGAGCATGAATTAACTTTAATAAAGTCTATACTTGCGTGTTCTCAGTCGCTAAAGACAATCTATATCAAGGTCAGCGATTGGAGTAATGATGGGAATGAAAATATTAGGATGAACTGGGAGTTGGCTAAGAAGCTATTGAAACTCCACCGAGCTTCCCTCACAGCCGTGGTAGAGTTCTTTTAGTGGTTGTAGTTTATGTATGGGTTGAATAACCTATGATAATTCATCTTGCAAATTAGTATTTTGGTATTTGTTTATATGGTTTGGTTATATTTAGCTTCTTCATATGTTGTTGGTTGTGCGTATTGTTGGTGATGCAAGTTTTACATTTGAAAGTCAAGCTTCCATTTAGCATTTCAATTTAATTGTAGAAAGTAAAACTGCAATCCGTGAGTCAAAAAACTTTAGCATTTTCATTTTACTTTAGTTAGTCAACATTCAAAATGGTGAATGGGCATTTTCTATTTGCATTTTGACTTTGTAAAGTAAAAATTGCAAAACCATTAGTCAATATTTGTTAGGGAGTTTAGTGATATGTTTTGCAAGTTTGAGTTTACAAAGTCAAACTTCTAATGGTTTTGTGTTGTTTAATCTTCAACTAAATTGTAGTATACGTAACTTTGCAAATTGAGGGACCAATTGCGTATGTTAAAGTGATTATTGGGCGGGAGTTTTAAGTATGACAACGGCAACCCAGACAAATTCAGGGACCAAGTGTGAAAAAAGTCACTATTAGACCCCTTGACCGTCTCTACCCTGAGACGCTATTTACTTGTGCACACGAACCAATAAACCCATCCATCACTTTTTCTACACACACAGAATTTCCAATGGAATATTTCCCTATTTTGAATTAACTCATGGAGATTGCTGGTTCATCCAACTTAAATGATCGTATGGCAGTGTGGTTTGGGAAAGAGGCTGCACAAGAAGGGTTTTTGAAAAATCTAGTTCGTGAGTGCATTGATCATCTGCAGAGGGGCATCATCAAGTGTAGGGAGCTGATTGAAAAGAATGAAGCTTTGAGACCTCTGGGAATAGCACTTGACAGTTTGGATGGGCTGAGGAAAGCCCAGGCCAGGCACACCGACCTACTTTTTCGATTCATAAAGATTTTTGGTGAAACTGATGAAGGTATTCGTATCAACGAAGGTTATGTTAAGAAAATGGCTGAGCATAATGACTGAATTTTGGGTATTTCATGGGGTAGATAAATGGGGTCTTTTGGGGGCTATTTTTGGAAATATAGGTTGTTAAAAGGGGTATGTAAATTGGATATTTTTTTTGGTTGTTGGTCATGGTTTGATCTAGTTGTTTCTGTTCTTGTAACCAACTATATGAATGATGAAATATTATCTAAGTTTTATGTATTTAATCTTTTCTTATATTGTGATATTGGGTGTATTGTTTCTAATTAGTATCAGCAAAACCAAACACCCCCTTGTATCAGCAAAACCAAACATCCCCTTTTAACAGCAAAACCAAACACCCCCTTGTACAGCAAAACCAAAAGCCGTGGTTTATAAATATGTGTTGAAAATGCAAATGATTTAGCACTAAATCATAATGTATTTACAATGGTGTATTGTTTAGGAAGAAATTGGTATGGTGTTAGTATTGAAAGTGGGACTGAACACGCCCAATTCCTCAAATTGTAACATCTTGAATTTTGACTTACCAAGTCAAACAAATTTATGAAATGCCACAAATTGTAACTTACTATTATTGTATGACTTGGGTAAGTCAAACCTATTAAGAAATGCACAACGATTTCAATCAGTTACAATGCACAACCAAACACTATTAGTTACATAAGAACCTAATATTTTATTGATCGATTTCATGTTCACAACTACTACACAGTTTCCTATCATCTAAACATACACTTAGCTAGGCCCACAACTCTCCCTATCATCCTTTTCCTTCATTTCCTTCCTTTCTATTAGTGAAATATTACGATATTTAATCTATACAGTCTCGTTTGTTTTGTTGATGACAAACATGTAACTTGTAATATATAACGTAAAATGTATAAGTTACTTGTAATTATATTTTATCTCAACATACTCTCAACATCTCTCGACGACTCAAGTCCTTGTATGCTACAACACAGGTTCGTACATGTTTGTTATGTTGCGTTATGATCAAACCCTTAACAAACCATTAAACATGTTTAGTTAAATATTTTATATAAAACACTTAAGTACATACATACATAAACAAAAGTAAAAGTGTTGGGTAAATACCATGATCCATGATCCAAGACTCATGACCCAATGTCTAGATACATTGTACCTTGGAGGCCACTTAAGGCTCATACCCATTACCCATGACCCATGACCCATAACCCATGGATAATGAGGAGCGTCCCACGGATCCCTAAAATTGCTCATGGATCCCTTGGAATTACTAGGGCCGGATCCCTCCAGAAGAGATCCTTGGGACAGAAACATAGTTTGGTCTTTTTGCCTATAAATAGCAAGCCACTTCTCACCATATTTTCACACCTTTGCACATAGTTTCTCTCCACCATTTCTAACATATTTAGATCATTAGGAAACGTGTAAACCACCCTCATCTCATATGATCATAATGCTTCTAAATTTCATTTGTTGTAAGCATACTCCCGAAGTGATCCTCCAAAGCAAGCCTAGATATCTTGCATCATTACCTACTGAAGTGATCACCCATCACAAGTATACAAGCACATGAAGATCTTCTACAATAAGCTTGGGAAACTTGTCATCTTCATTCATTGAAGACTAACTACATCATGCTTTGTGTTCTTGATGTTTAGTTTAGGATTTCATATCCATTAGACACATTGTCTTGGATATTGTCTAGTATCATATTCTTGTATCTATAACTAGAATAGATGGTTTTATGTGTTTGTGCCATAAAACACAAGGTTTGTTATGTTGGGCCACAAAACATAACGGGTGTCATAGATGTGTTGTGTTGGTCGGGTAATGGTTCCTCCTTTGTAATGGAACCTGGTATCTAGCCTTATACCGGATAAAGTGTAGGCGATGTTGTGAAAGGTTTGGTTCTACCTCGTGGAAGGACTCGGTATCTAGCCTTGTACCGGATAAAGTGCAGGCGACGTTGTGATAGGTTTGGTTATACCTCTGGAAGGACTCGGTATCTAGCCTTGTACCGGATAAAGTGTAGGCGATGTTGTGATAGGTTTGGTTCTACCTCGTGGAAGAACTCGGTGTTTAGCTTAGTACCGGAAAAAGTGTAAGCGACGTTCTGTAAGGTTTTCTCCGCCAAGAATGGAGTTTGTTGATCTAGTGAAGTAACTCTCGAGTTGGATACTCAGGCAGTGGAGTAGGGCGAAGAGAAGATTCGTGACCGAACCATTATAAATCCTCGTGTCGGATTGTCTATCCTTTTACTTATCGCTTTACTTGTATTCTTGCTTTATATTGTTGATTGTCTATGTGGTTGATGTTTATGTGTGTGATGCATACTTGGTCTTTCATATAGTCATGAACTATATTTAACACTTTACATATTATGACACGCTTGATTTAAAAAAACAAACCGGACTAATAATGGTGAAACTTGTTTTATAATGAACCATTAATCTTGTGAAATCTTATGTGATATTAAGGGGTTGGCCTTACATGCCGTAATGCGTTAAATGCATCCTCGCGTCGAGATTAGCAAATGCGATGGTTTATACTATATTTGATACAAAAGTTTTAAGTTTGAAAAGGAAACATATTCACCCCCCCCCCTCTATGTTTTCACACTTTCCTTAAGATATTTAAACAAAATTTCCATATTTTTAATCCCTTTTCCCAAATCGTTAACCTTTGATAACCCAATGTCAGCCTCTTCCTTCTCCTTCTTAACACCCAAACCCTTTTCATTTGAGCAATCTTCTTTCCTCAACGAACTCAACAAAGCCTTCCTCTTATCGTTTTGTGCCATTATTGTTTTTTTTCTTTCGGGAGAATGTGTGTTGCTTGTATTTAGGGTTCAATGTCTTCCTGTTATTTACGACAATTGTGTGTTGCTGATACTAATAGGGTTGAGGGTTGGGTTAGATTTAACTAAGGCATGTTATAGTTGTGAATGGTCTATTATACCCTCGATGTACAAACAGAAAAGTAACGTTGAGTTTGGCAATCCTGGTCAAGGGACTTGTTTAGACTATAAAACCTTGTTTTGGACTACCGACGATGAAAATGCCAAGTTTTGGTTCAACGTGATGTTTGTGGATAATATTAGGGACCAACAATGTATTTTAGTCTAAATATATTGTATCTTTATAAATGCATGCATGCCTTTAGTTATTCAAGTAACAAGGCCTTTAGTTAATCAAGTAACAAAACTATGAAATATAAATATAGATTACAGATGTTTGATTTTTTGGTTTCAATAATTTGTTGTCCTCTTTTTTGTAAGCATGATAGTATAAGAAAAATAGATTAGCCATATATGCCTGGAGGGCAAATTGAAAGTGCTTAGTGCACTTGACTCGGCCAAAACTGTACCATTTTATGGCGATTTTCATTACCGGTATGGGTTTATTCACCGATGCCTACGATTTTGTTTGCCACTTCACTAGCCACGAAATTACTACAATATTATTACCCTTTAGAAGGTTAACCCAAGCCTAAAACCCTACCACCTTGATAAATTTTATTATCTTAATCTGAAAATAATATTAGAGGAACTTATTATGTTAATTTGTATTTTGTAGTTTCTCTTACAGCGTTTGGTATGTTAACGCAAGTGTTGCGTTATGGCCTACATGGGATGTTGTTAACTCAAGTTATCATTGAGTTATGACATCGTGTGTTTGAGTTATGGTTTTGTGTTACCCTTCACGTTACAATGGTAATCTCGCGTTAAGAGGCAAACATCGATTAAAAAAAAATAAAATAAAAAAGTGTTTTTTTTTTGAAAGTGGGGCCTAAAATATTGAGTTATGGTTGAGTTATGATAAAGGGGTGTTTTTTGTGAGTTAAGGTTAAAATGTTAAAGCTGATGTGATGACGGACGTGCCGCTGAGTTATGATATAACTCAAGTTATGATACCAAGTGCTCTTAGGGGTGAGCACGATTCCGGAACTGCACATTACCGAACCGAAACCGTGAGAATCGAGAACCGAAAAAAGGATGACCAATGAACCGAGAACCAAACCGAGTCGCATGTCTTGGTTCCGGTTCTGTTCTCGGTTCCAGTTCGATCCCTTTCGGGTCTAACTGATTGGAACCGAAATATGTATGTTTCATGAATTGCTTTCATTTTACACGCTTTGAACATATACTGCGTAGATTGGGATCGAACTGATTGGAACCGAAATATGTATGTTTCATGAATTGCTTTCATTTTACACGCTTTGAACATATACTGCGTAGATTGTTTATAATACTATATACATGGTTGAGCTTTTGTAATCTAGCTTAGATTGTCAATGATTATGTCGTCGTTTTAATCTAGAAACAAAGTTTCATTATTAGTCTTTAGCTAATAGGTAAATGATATGGAGTAACTGCTAATTACACGCATATAAACGTACTTTAAAGTGAACATCCAAAACAATATTTGACATACCTAAATTTATATGCGAATTACTTTGTTATTCACTATTAAAATAAAGTATTTAGCAACAATTTGTGAATGAATAAATCATCTATGAAAATTGCAAAACAAAAGTATTTGCAATATAACAAATTAAGTTGTTGACGTAATTGACGCAAATATATTGTTATAATTAGAAATGTAAAATTTCATGTATTTGAAAATTGGACAGTTTTTCGGTTCTAGAACCGATACCTGCGGTTCTTGAGATTTGAAATATTGAACAACCGAGAACCAAACCGCGGTTCTAAAAGTCGGTTTCGGTTTGGTTCTCGATTCTAGTTCGATTCTTGGTCCATTTGCTCACCTTTAGTTTCTCTATATTTTAAGTTTAGGAGTCAAGTAGCAGGCTACGCAAAGTTGAAGGGGCTCAGATGTCAAGTATCTCAAACTAACAAAGTTGGAGTAGATAAGCTGGAACTTGCCCAAGATGCTTTCATTATTCATCCAGCCGACTCTCTCATTCACTTTAGCATTACACACACTTTCACTCTCTCAAATCTCTCTCATATTCAGTTTGGTATATTCAAGATTGTAATAGAACTTTTATCATTAAGATAAATGAGATGCACCTGAGTAGGAGTGGTATAATTGGTTGATTCATTGTTTGGTTGACATTGTTTCTGATTGTAATAGTTTGGTTGATAGAGATCAACTGATTGTTTATTGAATTGAGATTCAACAGTTAGAGTGTTTGTGTTTCAAAATTTGTTCATGGTATTAGAGCAGATTTTACGATCTTGCTTTCTATATGATTTTTCTAAAAATTATACTTTTCTAATTTTTGGTGGGTTTTCAATTTCTGAGTGGATTGTGGTCAATTAACTTGTTTGATTTTTTTTTTTGTGTAAAAGGTGAATATATCTTATTAAACACTTAAAACTCATACATCTTTAAGAGCTATAGACATGCCTATAACTCTTTTATCTCAAAACAATACAACCAACCTTGAACTACAATGGAACAAAACAATCAAAATCATATCAGAAACAATGCATCAACTGCATCTAAAATCCATATTACTGCAGTCACCAATCAACAGCTTAGAGCCAAACTGCAGCACCAAATTCACCTTTTAAGCACCAATAACCATCTAGCTACATTTCCACCTTATTTATTCATCATGATCATTCAACCTACAACCACAATAATCATGACAAGATAGATTAGTGGCTTCACTAGGCACCATAACCTCTCCACTGCAAGGGCTATACCATGTGAGCTACATTTCCATTTACTACAATGGCTTCACACACATGGGAACACACACCTTGCAGTGAGTACCATCCATTCCTCCTTTTGACAATGCACACTAGGACCATGTAGGTTCATCTTTCGCTCCTCACAATTTCTAGTACCATACATTGTCACACCAGATCACTTACCCTTCACAGATGGATACTCACTTTATGTTTTACACAGAAAAATCATAAACTATGCAGTCCCATACACCTCTATGTTACCTAACAAAGGCCTACAAAGGGCTGTAAAGGATAGCAGAGTAATGGTTTAAATGTGTAACCCAAGATACAGAGCCATCATCTGAAGTGATCGAAAATCACATTCAATTTTTAACCAAGGCATAAAAATTGAATGGAAGGTTATAACCTTTTGTATCAGCTGCATTCCAATAATCTCAGCTTATCTTCTCCAAGAATATGTAGCAACTTGGATGAAAATACAAGTGATTTTGAGTATATCCTTTAGCAAACTCAGAATCAAATACTCTTGTACAGGAAACTACCTTATGGTAGTAATATCTAACCATTGAAGATCAAACTCACCCATTATCTGTTACCCCAACTGGATCCACAAGAAAAGGATAAGAGACCTCGATGCTAGCATACTACCAAGATATTAGCCATCTGCACATACAACTTTACCCAGATACACCTTTTTTAAGACCACCATTTACCCTGCATCTTTACAAACCAACAGCAATACCTACTACAAGTTTGAAAGACACATTCCAATTAGCTTGAGCTTTAAGGACAGCTGTAGAAGGTTTCACTTCTACAGCTGTCCTTAAAGCTCAAGCTAATTGGAATGTGTCTTTCAAACTTGAAGTAGGTATTGCTGCTGGTTTGTAAAGATACACCTTTTTTAAGACCACCATTAACTTGCTTGATTGATAGATCTTGGATTAATTTCTTTAAATCTAAAGTTTTTTTTTCATATAAACGCCTAATTTTCTATAAAAAAAAAATAGGGTTTGGGTAAATTTGGGGCTTTTACTTTTAAAAGTTTCTATTAATTGATTAAACTTTGGGTAAATAGGGTTTCTATTAATTTTCTATAAAAAAAAATAGGGTTTGGGTAAATTTGGGGCTTTTACTTTTAAAAGTTTCTATTAATTGATTAAACTTTGTTAGTCGATAAATTTGTTGTTGAATCTTGGTTCTTGGAAGGTTCCAGTAAAAACGCCTAGTTTTTGAAAATTAGGGTTTCGTGATCTTTTAAGATCTGGTTATTAGTTGATTTGGGATTGCTGCTTCTTCTTCTTACTACATCTTTTTTACTAAGTGAATCAAAAGAGTAGTGAGTTTGGCTTTTTTTGGAATTGCGTGCACTCTAACACCTCGCACGCCCTTTTATATTTCCTTTCTTTATTTTTTATTTTTAGAATTGGTGGATAGGTTTGGTATTATTTGTTGAGAAGTTGTGAAGTATTGATCGGTGGATTATCTTTGTTTTTGGTGTTGGTGTATAATTGACCTTGTTCCAAATTGTTTGGTTATCTAGGTATGTGCCTTATAAATCTAGATTACCCTTGACCTACTTCCATTGAGAAACAAGGAACCCTGCTCTGGTCTAGATTTGGTGTATACTTGGTATCACTTTGTGATTGGGTCTCTTAGATACCTTTGGGTGGTTACTTGATGTTCGGATTCTTTGATTGTTGTGTTAATACAAATAATAGCGTAAAAACGTTATTCTATTTTAAAATTTCTTTACATTTTGTTAATGACAAAATATAAAAACATACTTCGTAAAAGTTAACATAATCAAGTTTTTAGACGTAAGTTTCCATTTAACGTAAATCACTAAATCACTTAAGGTATGAATAAATTGAATTCTAAAACTTGGCTAAGGATCAAAGAATATTTTCTCATGCATATTTCACTAAAAATTTGCATCGTCACATTAATCATTACATAAACTTATAGTTAAGTTTACTTACACTTTATTTTATACAAATTATTTGTGTGCAAGTACAACGTTTTTATAAAACAAGCTTCTAGATGATATCTTCCATTTTTGAAAATAAATCTATTTTGATCTTACACTTAGCAAGTACTTAACCATATTTGATAATAGGATAAAATTAATTACTTGCTTAATTACACAAAACTTTCATTTTGGGATAAAATCTTGCAAAATCTAAACCATATCAAACAAATCTTTCTAATTTTGTGCTAAGTATGATTTTCCTTCTAGAAACCAATCATATATAATCTTACAAGATACATAGTACATTAAGGATCGATCAAATGATTTGGAAAGATTTTTTTGCTTAAAGCATAAAACAAAACTATTTTGCCTGATGGCCCACATATCCTTTTGTAACAAAAACGAATCTTTTTCATAAGGATATATGGATACGTGAGTAGGTGGAAATCGGACAAAAAGGTTTTTGGCTATAAATACCAACCATTTGAAATCATTTTAATTCACCCTTTTCTATGTACTTTCTTGCATATAATCATAAATTCTTGTACATTCATTCTAATCTTTCTTTGATCATTAACTTTGTCTTATAACCACTTCAAGTAATCCATCACTTACCACTTTCTTTACAAGTGAAGAACAAAATAAGACTTCCAAGCTTCAAGTGTTATAGTTATTACTTATTGTACACTTGTACGTTTTTGTGTCATATACTCCACCATTATACACAAAAATTGTTAGTCATTCATCACACACCACAACATAGAGTTAGGTTAATATTTTAGTCCTCAAAATACGTAGTGTAAAAAGGTTGGTTCTACCTCAAAAAGAACTCGATATTTAGCTTAGCATTGATAAATATTGTAAGCGACATTATATGGTTTTCTCCTCCAAGTAAGGGTGCTTGTTGACATATGAAATGAACTCTTGAGTCGGATACTCGGGGAGATGAGTATGGCGAGGAAGGAAGTTTCATGCCGAACGATTATAAATACTTGTCTCCCAGCTTGATCTTTTCATTATTTACTTAATTCTTGCATTTGCTTTCATTTACATTATTATGCTTGATTTCACAATAACTATCAAAACTGTGGAAAACTAGAAGGGGGGTTGAATAGTTTTACCAATTAAAACTTTGTATTAAAGTATTTATGTCGATGATAACGCTCAAATTGAGTATGTTTTTAGGAGCGTTATCATGGATTTTTGAATGATATTTGGTTATATTTATAATCTTTTGCTACTTAATCATGTAAAGGTGTGTATGCTAGTTTATTTATAGCCAAGTACAGGAAAGTGGAGAAAAAGACGGAAAAAGAAGTAAAAACCAAAGATTTATGCATGTACGAAGAATTCCCGACAAAAGAAAGTCTTGTGGAGCATATTCGAGAAGATAAATTCATCAAGATGGTGGTCTAAAGACTCAAGAATAAAATTCAAGAAGGAAAACGAGAAAGAAATGAAGAATAGAAGCTCAAATGAAGAAATATTGGAAGACTCGTTGTTCCCGACACACCTTCACCATTTTGGCCATATCTTGAGCATATGAACTCCGTTTGACCCCCTGCCCACGGCCACGGAAAGCTAAGATAAATATCTACAACTTTGGCTCTTGTCATTTTCTGTCAAATGGCTCCAACCGATCGGTTGGAGCCCGCAACCGAATCGGCTGGTGCATTTAGATTTGCTACAACTCCATCATGAAGCTTCTACCTCTTTCCATTTGGTTCCAGGTTTTTCCTACATGGATTCTAGGTCCTTCTAAGCTCCATGAAGGCCAAGTTTAGCATTAATAACCCTAGGCCTTGGAGGTAGTATAAACAGGAGTCATTTCTATGTATTTTCATCATCCCACAATACAAATAACACATAGAAAACTTCCCCTCACCATAGGGATGAATTTTCTACTTTTCTTATCACTCCTAAAAGGCTAAAATACTCTCCATTTCCAGATGTAGTGCTCAAGTGCAAGAGAAAGTGTTCGGGGTATACTATTTCGATTGGTTAGAAGTTGTAGTTGATTGGAGGCTTGAAGGTTGCTATAATCCTTCATCATTACCTATTGTAATCTCACTTTGGTAATTTACTTTTACTTTTAAAGATGTTTATTATTGATATGATTGTTGAGACTTTGTGTTTGATTGAAATAATCATGGAGTAGTTTTGTTTACAATTGTTTGGAATGATGTAGATATTGATATGTAGTGTTTTGTTTTTAGCAATATAGATTTATGATTTTGCTTATGTGTTTGTTTGAATTATAACATGTCTAACTAACTTGTTGATGAATCATAACCGGATTTATAGTACAAAGGGACTTCTTGTCATGATTTGTTCCAAATGTTAATGCACATATATGTTTGGCATTTTATAATTGATAACTATGAATAAACATGTTAAATGGACATGTAATGATTGATTCAAGAGTAAATATCGAAACGGCTGATAAGGATTTAAAAGATACACTTTTGAGGGGTCATTTAAGCCCTTAATCGATTACTTTTATATCCGTTACTGCTGAATTTCGTTCCTTTTCACTTTTTAGGTCTCTTGAAGGCAAATTGATGGAATGATAATTATTCGGACGAAAAGGCGCAAATATATGAAGAAAATGGCCAAAGTCAAGAATCAAGGCACTCAAGCTGCTGGAATTGAAGGTGACGGCGTCCAGACCAATAAGCGACGCCGGCCACAACATGCTTTGTGACGACTCAAGAGCGAAATTGCTATTTTGCACTTGATGGCATCAGGTTTTAAAGAGTAGGGCGTCACAACTCAGACGGCCTAGATTCAGATCCTGATGGCGTCAGAGATGAAGCCGACGGCGTCACAACCATAAGGTGACGCCGTCACAAGCTGATCAAGATTATCACAACATGCGGGCAAAGTAGCTGATACTGTTTTGGCCATAACTATTGCATACGAACTTGGATTTAGGTGATTCAAAAGCCCACGCGACCGGAACGAGAAAATCTACAGTTTGGTGAAAAAGTATTCATGACTCCGTCACTCTTTGCCGACAGAAAATCTACCTATAAATAGAACATTATAACTTTACTTTTTGTAGGCTCTAAACCCTAACTCCGATTCCAGGGCTTAGATAGGTGTTTTTCCAGCAAATTTGAAGGTTTCAATCACTCCAAAAACATCTTGTAATGGTTTGTTGATTATATCTTAATCCATATCTTCAATTTATCATTATGTCTACCCATGTTTGATTGATTGTGTGTATGCTTGCTTGTTTAACATGTCCGGCTAAATTTCTTGTGTGTTTGCTTAGATCTATGAAACCTAGTTGTTAATTATTGTTAGGTTATCTCTTATCTTAATTGTAATTGTCTTAGGAGTGCGACTAGGCTATCGTTGTGTTTAATGCTTGATAAGTCTTTGATAGTTTATGAATGACTTAGTGGATTTCTTTTACTCAACCCAAAGATAACCTCAAAGTTAGTTTATGAATGATCTAGTGGATTTCGTTTACTACACTTAAAGGTGACCTCAAAGAGTTAGGGAATGCACACCCTACGACCTTAGAAGACACAACGTATCACACCCTCGCCGAAGGCGGAAACGCGAGGTGTAACTGAAAGGAACATAAGCACAAGATAATAGAACGTACCAACGTTTAAGGTTCAAAAGAAAATAAACACCATTACAATACCAGTTTAGCCGACATCGACAAATATAATACAAAGTTTAGATCCCAAAATACTTCGATTTAATACATAATGATTAGTAGTGACATGTGAAAACTTCATTATGCAAAGACCTTTAAGAAAAGCTTACAAACGATCACCTGTAATGCATGAGAGAAAACGGGTCAACTATGAAAATAGTTGGTGAGTACACACGTTTCGTATAATATGAAAACGTTTAAAAGAGAAAGTCAAAGGTTTCGGTCATCGAGAATAGTCCACAAAGCAAAGGCATTGTAAATCCACTCAGTTCCAAGTTCCGCCCATACAAAACTTGCAACCTGTGTGTTCACAACCCATTGCACAAAATATAGTGTGTCAAATAGTCAAGTATACGTTGTCGAGGGCAGTTCACAATATAGTCCCACGTATATAATAATGTATGCCAGGCAAAGCCCCTAGAATAAATAATATGCGTCCCGTAACATAGTGGACGAGAGGTTGGCCGACCTCTAATAGCGCTATCCACACTACCTACTAATAGGAGACTAACAATGCGAATGTACGAACAGTACATCATACAACTATTATATACAATTAAGAACACTCTGAACATGGGAGAATTTGGATTGAAAATGCTCCGTTCCCATAGGGAGACATTCTGCTCCGGACCGGGGAGGCTTAAGGTTGCTCCGAACAAGGGAGACTTTGTACGCTCCACCAATAAGGCGAGACTTTTAAGGTCATAGCAAGTACGGTTCAATAAGATCAAACAAGTCATAGGTTCCTAATTAAGTTTAAGGATTTGTTTCGAGTTCAAAAGTTCTAGTTAAACGTGTTCATAAGAGTAGTATTCAATTTAGTTCAAGAATGGTTCATGCATTTAGCCCTAAAATATAGTAAAAACAGTAAAAAGGGGATGTGATTACTCACTTGGTTAAATGATGCGATGGCAAAAGTGAGTACACTGAAATAAGACGCAGATCTCTAACCGCGACCTATTATGAATGATATGATCTATAATAAGTCGTGATGTAATGTTATGCATGCAATTCATATGATATCTATACCACTTGTGAATTTTTGAAAATAACGTTTATCGTCGAAAAAATAATCTTATAACGTCTTGACCATTTATAAATTACTTTACAAGTATTTATGTTGAAATGATATCCTACGATAGTCATTTAGTGATTTATTATGAAATTATAGCTTTTCGTCGTAAAACAAGGTCATTTGACAATTCATAAAAAGTGACTAAATGGCCTCGAAAAGCTAGTCGTAAAATGGTGCTTATCGAGTGTTAGGAAACAAACTCAACGGTTCTGGAAAGCTTGTAGCATTATCTCAAAGTTTTAGCTTTTAAGTTTTTATCATAGAGGTATCGACCATGGAGAAAAACATAGGTAAAGTAGGGTACTTGTACCAAAAATATTGTTTAAGGGTAACTTTTGGCAAAGTTTGAGTGACCGTATTTTATTAGTTACAACCCGTTTGACCGAACGGTTGGACATTGTGGAAAATAGGCTAGGCGAACTTACTTTTACTAGAAGACATCATTTTATAAAAAGTATTCCATCAATGTTAAAAACGACCCTCAACATTGTCATTCGCGGCCGTAATTTTTGGCTATTAGAAAATATATTATTTATACTTATATGAAATAGTTACGACAACCTTGTTTTAACGCGTGTAATTTAATCGTTACAAGTCCGTTTTCTACGTTTTATATGTCCTTAGCTTCGGGTTAAAGTATACTAATATATTTTTGATAAGTCGACTCATTTAATAACGCTTAAGACTCATTTTTGACTTGTAAAAGTTTGGGACAGCATGCTGAAATTTTCTGAAAATATTGTTTTCGTCGTTAAACTTGAAAATAGCATAACTTCTTCGTTATAAGTCCGTTTTAACCCATTCAAGCAGCCACGTTTTCGTTTTAAAGTATATTTTCTGAATATCTAGCCCAAAATATTTTGTAAACTGTCGAAATTTCCAGAATTAGCAAAATGATCGGACTTATATATAGTTGTCAAAATGGATTTTTCTCGCGTAAAACTTATTCTAACCACTTCAAACCAACGCCAAAGCTATTCTAAACCTACCATACACCTTCTTAGGGTGTCATGGGTTCCTAGACATCATCAAAAATGATATGTTTCAAGGGATAATTATAGGATGCTATATATTCATTAATAGTACTTAAAAACAAATAAAGTGGTATAGATAATCATATAACTTGCATGTTTTTCTCAAGCATGATAAAATGACCAAAGTATGAATATGAAAAATTAAAAATGATCATGAAATGCTTACTAGTGAAGTGATGAGGTTTAAAGAACAAGGGTTTATCCTAATACCCTAGGTTTTTATCTCAAAACTTTGATTAAGAGTATACTAGGGTTGTGTAAATAACTTGCTCTTGCAAAAATATGGATTCCTTGCCTCTTTTCTTCCTTGGCCGGTTTTACAAGATGAAAAGGAGAGAGTATTATGTTTTTTTTTACACCTTGATATTATGCTATGTATGTTATATGTATTAGAATATAATAAGCATAAGTAAGTATCATGTAACTAGAAGATATTTAGTACTCAAAAGTGTGTGTCATCTCTTTTGTGTCGACAAGGGTAATACAAGGCAAGACTTGGTGTATTTTGTATAGTTAAGTGTATAAATGTATTAGTAAAAGTGTAATTGTTTAAGTATAGTTGGTAACTTGTGTATTTATTTAAGTATTTAGAGTAGCGTTAGCTAAACATAAATTTTAACGGAAAAAAATAAAATATATATCAAAGTCATAAAAATTATAAAAATACATTTCTTACAAAAATTTAGTGAAATAATAATTATCGAGTAGTATTTAAAAACCGCAGTAATTATATAAATATAACAATTTATATACAAAATAAATTTAAAACACCGTGTAAACTAATAATATTATTTTTATAATCTTAATATGAGTATAAAAATATATCAGAATAATTTTTGGAAGTGTCTGATCAAATGTTCAAAATAAATGATTACGCGATAGCGTTTATTTAATAGGAAATTATGCGTTTAATGTAAAATGCAAAACCATGCATGAACTAATATGATGATGGTGTTACTAATGACATGTAGACTAAATCTATTCTATATGAAATGTCCTCGATGATATGTTCATGAATTCACAACTAAACCCTTACGGTTAAGCGAATTTGATACTCGTAAACCTAGTTTACAAAAAATGATGAATAGTGACTCATGAATAGTGAATTCCCGAGATGAATAGTAAATTTGAGAAATGACCGGAAATTGAGAATTGTGACATTCTTCCCCGGTTAGAGGAATCACGTCCTCGTGATTTAATTATTGATACTATAGTCCGAACCTCGACAAGAGTTCTAAAAGTTCATGCTCGTACGAATAGTCTAAATGATCATGTCAATGCTCATGCATATGGGTTCCTCATCCAACTAAATACGTGCCCGTGGTTAGATTTGATGAGGTAAACTTACCCAACACCGAACGTAGCCCTCAAAAGACCCTTTTGAGTAAAAACTTGACTCTTAGCTTGATTTTCGCAACTCATCAAACAAGAACTGTCACTAGATCAAGCTAGGAAACAAGTTGTTAGAAAGATAGGATACAACATCCTTGAATGAAGTCTTTTGAAACATTCGTTCGATCTTGGATTTGCTTACGCAAATCAAATCAAAATAATTTACAACTAAGGTCGATATCGATAGGTCTCAAATTAATCAATGCCGTGAACGTGGTAAAAATTGGGAGGAATTTATGCACTCAAAATCATGTTGTACAGAAATAAGGTGGTTTTTCGAAGGAATGTACCCGTTACGGCATGGGCTTCCCTCGGTGCCCATATAGAATGCTCGGCCACGTCATGCGGGGAACTTCAATGTTCGATCTTGTGGACCTTCTATTGCCAATGCCAGGTTTGGACGGTTTCCTCCTTGGTTGGGAGTTCTTTTCAACTTTGGACAGGTACTCCGAAGGTGATCTAGACTTCCACACTCGTAACATGCTGACCTTCTTCCTTGATTGCCAGTCTTGTTTGAGCAATTCCAGCGCGAAGTGGCGTCGTCACATTTGTCGCACCTTGGGCGTCCTCACAGTGGTGATAGTTACAACGAGTGCACATAGGATGTGGACCGGTGCGTATCTTTGGGCCCTTGGTTATTGTTCGTAGTTTTTGGTTATTCGCCTGCCTCTTGTTTTCTTTGGTCCATGTCTCGGCTTCCTTGGTGATCCTCCTGTCGCTTTCGTCCATTGTCGTTTGCTTTTGTTAGTTCTCCGGACCTGATCACATCATTTGTCAAGCGATACACCATACCCATAGCGGCTTGCAGAGTGGTTGGGTTCGATGAGGTGACATCCCTCCTAATTTCCGGTATCAATCCCCGTATATATCGGTCGATCAACTTCTCCAGTTAAGGAAACCATGTGAGGAACCATCCTGAATTAACTCGTGAAAGCGGATCGTGTACTTGTCAACTTCTACCCCAACCATCAAGTGATTCCAAAATTCGCTTCCAGCCGCACTTCATCTTTTCTCATACTCATCGTTAGTAGTTTCTTAAATGCTTCCCAAGATAATGCATTTGCGACCCCTCTTCCTCTAGTCTGCAGGTTGGTTGGTCCACCGGTCAATGCTCGACCTTGTAGTAGACCCAGTGAGAACTCAACCTTGTTTCCTTCAGCACATTTCATGATACTAAGTTTCGACTCAACATTCTCGAACCAGGTTAGCAGTCCTATGGCACCCTCGGTACCATAAAATTCCATTGGCTTGCATGTCATGAAAGTCTTGTAGCAGCATCCATGACCAGTGTTTGAAGTACCTTCTCCAACGTTGGTTCGTCTAGCATCAAGGTGCGTCATAATTTGGGTGAGTAGATCCGCTATTCCAGCAGCGTTGTTGTTTGGATTGTCATTGTTGTTTGGGTTAGCATTGTTGTTTAGGTTGACATTGTTATTTGGATTGGCGTTGTTGTTGACTCCTGAGCGTGTGTTTCTTGCAGCCATGATCCTGCAATGGACCAAAACATCGGGTTGAGTAAATGACACTCATGAATAGTGAATTCCCGAGATGAATAGTAAATTTGAGAAATGACCGGAAATTGAGAATTGTGACACAACGCGTTAAGAATAAGGACGTGACAATTCAACCATCCATAGGAGATAACTAGGGAGTAATAGTATCTAAGTAAACACATCTTTAATCATCATAAGAGCACACAACAATAGACATAGACTACACTCACCTTAGTTTAGTTAATTAGATAATTAGATAAGTAGAGTAATCGGTAGAAATACCACCCCCAATCCAATACCGAGATTAGTACCTTTCACTTTTCTAAAAAATATAAAAATGATAAAAATAATCTTCCTCAACCCCAACCTTGGTAGTAATTTCTCACTAGCATTTCTATTCCCCTAGAAGCGATATCAATTCCGAGGCTTACCTAATACTACACTACAACGATTAGGTTCACTTGCCTAGGGGTGTTGAAAACTTTAACGACGCGAAAGGAAGTTCCTTTGACCCGGGCAGCTGGGTTAATACAGCGTATCTAGTGTTGGCGTCAGCTGTAGGGAATAGAATAGCTAGTTAATTCCACCTCATTTAGGTTCCTTTGCAGTTCTATCAGAGTAAGCATTTTCTCAATTTTAGCCTCGCTTGTAGTCATCCCCTTTTTGTGAATTTGTTTAAGTAAATCCTCACTTTTATCATGGAAGGTGATAATCAACCACCACCAAAGCCCGTAAGAGGCTGCACTCTTGGTGAATACTCTAGACCAAGCCACCAAGGCTATGGAACACCATTGAGCTCCCGGACAAGCTCAAACTACGGCCGCGATCCGGAAGCACCATCCGGTTGGTGCAAAGCGGATGTGCATTTCATGAAGACTTCGTGAAGATCCTTATCCCGTATCTTAAGGACTTCCTTAAAATCATTGATTCCATCGACCTTGATACTACCACACGGGAGACCACACGCTTCATACGTCTCTTCCAGTTCTCTCTATGGGACCAAGCTAGTAATTGGCTTGACCTACTTCCATTTGGATCTATCTCAAGTTGGGATGATCTCACCACTTTCGTTCCTGTGATTCTTCCCACAGGGAGAACGCTACCAAACAGAATGACATCTTGATGTTCCAAAGCGTCAAGGTAAAACTCAGCTTACTGAGACGTGGACTCGATTCAAGGACTTGCTCCACAAAGTCCCTCATCGAAATCGATCTTTGGCTCAGTAAATATTTTTTCACGATAGTGTCAACTTCTCAACTAAGCAATCCATCGACCAATGACCGGTGCTTATTTAAAATGAACTCACGCGTGGAAAAATCATGGGGTACAATAGGGACCTTGCCTCTATTAAAAGCGAATATTGAGAATGACCAGTGAGTTGAAACCGCTAAGGCTACTCCTTGCCTCTATTGACTCACAACCTTCCAATCGAAACAGGATACTTGAAGAATCAAGTCAAATTCTAATGAGCTCCTCTGAGACTCCTAAGCTCGAGCCAAATAACTTATGAAAATCCTACAAAATAACCCTCAAACACGGAACTTCACTAGTCTTGAGGAATGGTGTAAATTCATGTATCTTCAAGAAGCTCGATTGACCTTAACTTGAAGCCAATTTCAAGCAACGACAAAGCGAGATGACAACCAAGCTTCGACACCATCTTAAAAGCCTTCAATGGATAAGGGGATGAAATACATGCAAAAATGGCGGAGATGGTGGACTTAGTGAAAGAGTACACTAAAGCGAAGATTCAGAAAGTGTTGAAATTATGAGAAGCGATGAGCATACCACTGTTTTTTGTTACCGCCAAAATGAGGAGATGATGGACTTAGTGAAAAGTACACTAAACGAAGATTCGAGAAGGTGTTAGTGAGAAACTGATTCCAGTACGCCCACCCCGCTTTGTTTGTTAACTCCATTTCCCATTGCCGGTGGAGCGGTTGAAGGATCACGGAAAGGCCGGATAGTAAGGATAAGAATGAGACTTCGGATCGATGATGAAACCAAATTCATCAAGCACTACCTTAAGCATGAGATCAATAGGAAAAATTGTTAACAAGTGAACAACTTTAGGTGCAATGATGATGTTCTTAGGTAAGCCCTCTTAGGTGAAATAGGATGAAGAGTATGACATATGCCTATGGGACCTATATGCGAATTGATTCACGAAAGCCAATAACTAAAGCAAAGAGAGATCTCAGGGAACTTTGTAATTCCATGTAGCATAGGTGACTTAGAGAACCTAAATGCCTTGGCGACCATGGGATCCAGTAAACATAATGTAGATGTCGGTCTATAATAAGTTAACTAAGGAGGAACCAAAAGCCATCTTGACTTTTCTTAGCAAACCATTCATATGTTTATCCATAGGAATAGCGGAAGATGTGTAATTTAAGGGTTGCCAATATTGTCTATACGGTGGACTTGTAATTGTAGACATTGAGGAAGATAAAAACATGCCATGGATCACAGGGAACACCTTTTTCTTTTTGGCCGCCAGAAACATGATCAAATGCGGTGAAGGGATTATGATACTCAAAAGTGGATAAGGACAAGTTAGGATACCTATTGTTCCGAGATATCCTTTGAAGATTATGGAGAAGGTAAAAGATAAGAATTCACGAGCCTCCAATAATAAAAGTTAAGAAGAAAAAATTGCTGGATGGGAAAGGGCTTAGAAATTTCATGAGTAATGGGATGGATCGACATTGTGGAAGCGTGATAAAAGTTAGGAGACAATTACACCACAAAGCCACAACCTCAAAAGAACCCTAAAAATTTTTGAATGGGAAAAGGTGCTTTTATAAATCAAGAATAAAAACATTAAAAGGAAGGAATAAGTCAAGATGGTTGGGCCTTATCGATTGAAAGAAACTAATCTAAAGAATAAAACCGTTATCATAATAGACGGCGTTGGGAAGGAGTCCACGGTAAGCATACGTCACCAACCTTTTGATGAAGGCTTAGAAAATGAAAAAGGTGGTGGTAATGAAGTGCGTAGGGAGTGCGACTGGAATCTAGCTACAAGACTCATAAATAAAGAAAAGCGGCCGTGGGGCAACCCATGCTTAATTGTTTGCTTGTTTGTGTGTCGTATATCTTTTTTTGATTGTTTATTCTCATGTTTGAATTTGTAAAAATGCTTTATTTTGTCTTTAACCTCGCTCTAATTATATATAAAGGTATTTTACAAAGGGATAAGTGTAGGGAGGATTTAGTTTTCAAAAGAACGTGAACATGAGAGTTATGATTATTAAAAAGATATACATGTGTGTTTGTTAGAGTCAAATTCTTGTATCGAGTCATAATGAATGTTTTGCGGAAATATTCCAGTTAAAGATATAAATTTTCCGTAATTCGAGAAAATCGTGAACCGGTTTACAATCATGATAACTGGCGGCGTCAGGGATCAGCGACGGAATCGGGAGAAGTAGAAACTGCACTTACTACTTTCTCTCGTTTTCTGTGCTACTTATAAACTTTTGAATTCTTCCAGTCTTAATTTTCGAAACGCAAACATCCATTCCACAAGCATTATATCTTATTTAAGTATTGAATTACATCTTGTTGTGATTTTTCTATTGCGGTTTGATGTTTTGGGTTGTCTGTTTCTTAAAGTTAATGCTGAGTTTATTTATCAAGAAGAAGATACATAAGATTGGATGGAGCTTTCAAACATTCTTCTTGAAGAAGGATTTAACCACCACTTCACCGGATCCTACCGAGCTATCAGGGGAGTATTAGTTTCTTTCGTTTTTAATTACCTTCCATTATCATAACTTTGATACTTTTGGGGAACATTGGGGACAATGTTAAGTGTAGGGAGGGAAAATAAAACGGGAACTTTGAAACTATGCTTATCCTTGACTATTTGCCTTGACCAATTTCATTTGTGTAATAAACCATATGAAATATCAGTTAGGGTAATTTTGCACCAAATTTAAAATTTTTCATGACACGTAGGAGTGGGCCATTAGTCTTAATAAAGCGTCTCATGGATAGGAAGTTATATGACTAGCACAAAACCCTTTACCACTTAAATTCCACCCAAAATGTAGGATCCGCTTAGATTTGTAGGAATTAAAGCATTCCACTTTAATGCTTGAGAGTGCCGGTAGTATAATAGATTCTAGAACTTGTGTTGTGATGCATTTCGAGATCGCTAGTGAGACTACACTTATGTAGTTAGGAATAACTAAATGATAAGAGGCATTAGGATAACCCTTGTTTGATACCCGTATTATAATTACTTCTTCCACATAGGTTGAGTAATTCCCCCACACCCTTGCGTTGTACTCATCTTTAGTACACGATACCCCTAGTTAACCCCTCAGAGCCTATCCTTTTCGCGGTTCTCGTGATTTTTGATTTTTCAGAATATCAATGAAGAACATTGTTTACAATCCACCCCCAAATGTACACCCAAATCGCCTTAGCCTACCTTGTATGCACTCACTTTTAGTGCATTATTATTATCATATTAAACCTTGAGTTCAATTATCTAGTTACTTGCATAAGTTCCTAAGTCGAGTTATATCCTTTGTACACAGTTTTGGGACGATTGGGACTCATGGGAAAAGTTAAATTTTATGGAGTGACGGGGAAGGAACATTAAATTCAAATTCCCTTTATTTACTTAATAATGTACTCCAACTGTTTTGATCTTTTCAATTCGGGTCAAATTAGTGTTAGAGTAATAAAAACTCAAGTGTAGGGATGTGCCTATAAATCCCTATTATTTTGATGTTATCGTGGAGGATGGTAGAGTAAAAGTGTATGAAAAAAAAATAAAAAAAAAAATAGAAAAATGAGAAAAAGAAAAAAAAAGAGTGTTGAAAAAAAAAATACGGGCTACCATCCTACATCTATCTTTAAATTTGTGTTTGTTTGTTTCAAGTTATCTAGAGTTTAGAGTGTCGAGTCTTAGCTTAGCAACGCCATTCTTCTCATGCTTGTAACATAAAGATTTTTTACTTGCCACCACTAAATCGCCTATCCCACCAAACCCTTTGTTTCCCTACCGTAAGCCTAACGTTACAACCCTTTAAAAGACCTCTTGGATAGTTTTTCCTAGGTGCTTACGCCAAAGCGATGGAGGTTTGATCTAGTCTCAAGCCTATGGTAATCTATGTACTAGGACCGGTTAATGAGTGTTTATCTTCCATTTCCAACTTGATATATTGCATATACACCCGAAAGATGAGAGTATCCAAACACCACTTGTGAGGTGCTAGTATGTAATTTCCATGCTTGTTATGACTTTTGCGGGGATTATACGTGTTGTGAATTGTTCTAAACTAATGCTTCATGACCCCAAACTTATAAATTAATTGGCTAAAAGCACATTTGCTTGAGGACAAGAAAATACCAAGTGTAGGGATATTTGATAAGGATTTAAAAGATACACTTTTGAGGGGTCATTTAAGCCCCTTAATCGATCACTTTTATATCCGTTACTGCTTAATTTCGTTCCTTTTCACTTTTTAGGTCTCTTGATGGCAAATTTCGGGAATGACACTTATTCGGACGAAAAGGCGCGAATATATGAAGAAAATGGCCAAAGTCAAGAATCAAGGCACTCAAGTGCGGAATTGAAGGTGGCAATCGCTATAAATGGCGACGCCCGTCGCAACATGCTTTGTGACGACCGCGGTGGCGAAATTGCTATTTTGCACTGGCGGCATCGGTTTTAAAGAGTAGGGTGTCACAACTCGCATCGACCTAGATTCAGATCCCCGCGCGTTAGAAGATGAAGCCACGGCGTCACAACCATAAGGTGACGCCGTCCAGGTGATCAAGACTATCACAACATCTTGGCATAAAGTAGATCTTTGTTTTGGCCATAGCTTTTTGCATAAGAACTCGGATTTAGGTGATTCAAAAGCCTATCACGGCCAGGGACGAAAATCTACATTTAGTGAAAAAGTCTTCGTGACACAATCACTCTATAGATGTGACGCCATTACCCTTTGCTGACAGAAAATCTGCCTATAAATAGAACATTATAACTTTACTTTTTGTAGGCTCTAAACCCTAACTCCGATTCCAGGGCTTAGATAGGTGTTTTTCCAGCAACTTTGAAGGTTTCAATCACTTCAAAAATATCTTGTAATGGTTTGTTGATTATATCTTAATCCATATCTTCAATTTATCATTATCTCTACCCCATGTTTGATTGATTGTGTGTATGATTACTTGTTTAACATGTCCGGCTAAATTTCTTGTGTGTTTGCTTAGATCTATGAAACCTAGTTGTTAATTATTGTTAGGTTGTATCTTATCTTAATTGTAATTGGCTTAGGAGTGCGACTAGGATGTCGTTGTGTTTAATGCTTGATAAATCTTTGATAGTTTATGAATGACTTAGTGGATTTCGTTTACTCAACCCAAAGATAACCTCAAAGTTAGTTTATGAATGACTTAGTGGATTTCGTTTACTACACTTAAAGGTAACCTCAAAGAGTTAGGGAATGCACACCCTACGACCTTAGAAGACACAACACGTTAAGAATCAGGACGTGACAATTCAACCATCCATAGGAGATAACTAGGGAGTAATAGTATCTAAGTAAACACATCTTTAATCATCATAAGAGCACACAACAATAGACATAGACTACACTCACCTTAGTTTAGTTAATTAGATAAGTAGAGTAATCGGGTAAATACCACCCCCAATCCAATACCGAGATTCGTTACCTTTATTTTCTAAAAAATATAAAAAAAAATAAAAATAATCTTCCTCAACCCCAACCTTAGCGTAGTAATTTCTCACTAGCATTCCTATTCCCCTAGAGAACGATATCAATTCAGGCTTACCTAATACTACACTACAAGCGATTAGGTTCACTTTCTAGGGTGTTGAAAAACTTGCTCGACGAAAAGGAAGTTCCTTTGACCCCGAACACGCGTTGTACGCGTATCAATGGCTCTTATGAACAAATTGTTAAATTCATATTTCTAATAAATGGTTTATAATAACTCGGTTTATAATAACATTAATAGTCCGAAAGGATGTGTTAGTCTAAACAGTGATGCGCACAATTTCATGATATTACCCATTGAATTGGGTTGTATGAATCTTGACTTTGTTTGCTATTGCTTTAATATCTACCCGATGTCATACACCATTGAAATAGATACGAGTTCCAAACAAGTGTTTCTTTTAATCTTATTGAATTCACATAATCATCATTTTTCATGTTAGTTGTTGCTTATATGGTATTTTAGGACGTGACAACCAATTACCACCTTTTAATTGCTTATTGTTACATAGATTATGTACAATTTAAAACACCCAAATCCTAGTGAACGACCTCGGCTTACCAACCAAAACTAATTACATACGAAAGGGTCATACTTGCCCATGTGTTCTTAGCTTAATTCGGTAATGTAGGACCTTAGATATATCAACCTTATCACACAAATACCCACGTTTTGCGTAGAACTCGTTAAACACAAACACAAACTATGCGTGAAGATGAAAGAAATAAAGATGAGAAAGAGATGTTGACTTGATGTTAAAACTAGTATGTGAGAAGAGAAAGATGAACACAATAAGTTGTGATCCTTCAAGAAAACACACACACACACACACCGCACTAAAGCACACCTCAATGAGACTTTGAGGGGTTTATATATATTACAAGTAACATGAA
>OU343217.1:96073665-96152218 GCA_910596185.1 Chrysanthemum makinoi | reverse complement strand
GCCTCGCTATTTATAGAAAAACTGCCTACAACTAACCCGAATCCGAAGGATCCCTCACCCAAGGGATCCGGCCAGTGCAATCCAAGGGATCCGGCAGCTAGGTCAGGCTAGTCCGGATTTTAGGTTGCAAACCAGGTTATGGGTTATGGACCATGGGTCATGGACTTTGGATCATGGATACCCAACACGATACATTGTACCTAGTCAATGGGTCATGGATCTTGGGTCATGGGTCATGGATCATGGAAAATATCGAACATAGTTTCATGCATGATGTCATGCAATGGATCATGGGTTATAGATCATGCTCCATGGGTATGGGTTATGGACTTTGGTTTTACCCATCATTTACCCATTAAAAGTTATATTAAGTACATATACATTTTTATAAAATAAATTAACCAATTACTTTGTAAGTGTATATAAAAGGGGTTTTTGGTTTTATATAACTTAGTCCAACTAGAACATGTTTTGATGATTTTATATGTTTAGTAAAAGTGTGTTTACTATTGTTTCAAAGCTTTTACTATTTTATTTATTTCGTTAAATGATTTTGACGATGTTATCACAAAACATTAGAAGGTCGTAAAATATAAATAAACGTTTTTATGGTTTATTTGTATTAATAGAAACTATAATTTTAAAATGGTAAAAACTATTCAACCCCCTTCTAGTTTTTCAAAATTGGCAACAGAGCTACGTTAACCAAGATTTTTAAAATAAATTGTATTTTAAAACTTGAATCGATCTATGTCTTTTGAAAACTACAAAAGAAGGGCAATTTATGCAAAGACCACCACTTTTTGAAAGTGGTGGTTTTATATATTGAAAAATCAATTTGAAACTTTTTTAAAATTAAAAGACATCGATATTTGGAATGTTATCTTTGAGGGTGATTTTAAACCTATTATTACAAACCTAACTACACAAAAATATGAAGTAGTTTTATGAAGGTCAAATCGATGAATTAAAGAAAAAGCTTGTTAATAATAATGAGGCTATAATGGTTCTTGATAATGCCTTACCTAAAAAAGAACACGAAAGAATTTAAATGTGTAAAAAGGCCAAAGAAATTTTAGAATCTTTACTCATCAAGTTAATATTCGGGTTAAGGATAACAAAATTGTTCTTCTTGTTCAACAATATGAACAATTTTCTATCCTTGAAGATGAAAGTATAGATATTGATTTTGCTAGAATTAATACTATTGTTAATAGTTTAAAAGCACTTGACGAATGTTTTTCTAGTAAGAATTATATTAAGAAATTTCTTATGGTTCTTCATCCAAAGTGGAGGGAAAAAGTAACCGCGATGAAAAGACTTGTCATCACTACCACTTGATGAACTTATTAGGAACCTAAAAGTGCGTGAAGTGATAATGGAAAAAGACTCTGAATTATTCAAGGCAAGATAGAAAAATGATGTATCTTGATTTAAAATCCAAAAAAGAGTTCCACATTGGATATTGAAGATGAAGATTATGTTATGGCGGTTAGAGACTTTAAAAAGTTCTTGAAGAAGAGAGGAAGGTTTTTTATACAACCTCGTGATAAAAAGAAGTCATTCTGAAAAAGTTGGGATGATTAGAAGGGTAAAAGTGAAAGAAAGTGTTATAGATGCGGAGACCCGAATCATCTTATCAAAGATTGTCCAAAACCTCCAAGAAACCAAGACCAAAGGCTTTATCGGAGGTTTTTGGAGTGATAGCGGTGAGAAAGTTAATGTAAAGACCAACGAAGAAACGTGTCTCATGAATCTAGCATCTAATGTACGTTCAGACGATTCTTATAAATGAAGCATCTAAGTTTAGTAAATTTGAAAATAGTACACATTCATTTTAGGAAATTTGAAGTATTCAAAACCCTTTTGATGATCAAATGAGACTAATTTTTAACAAAAACAAAGCATCAACAAGTAGGACGAAACAAGTCATTTTTTAAAACTGTAACACCCCAACCCGACAAGGGTAAAGATATCACAAATACAGTTTCATTTCAGAACCTTAAGTACTATACAAAAGCGGAAGCCTTTACAAAACTTACAAAAGAAAAATAAATACTAGTAACTTAATAATCAAAAGAAATCTAAGATCCCTATTTCAAATCTTGCTCTCATCTCTACTCTCAACCCAGATCACCTATCCCATAAGCTCATCTTGAATGCTTAAAACCTGCCGCAAGAAAAGAAAATACGGCTGAGCTTACAAGCCCAGTGAACAGATATAACAGAAACGGAAACTAAACAAAAATAGAATTTACAAAATTAAACAAAGAAACGAATAACGAAGTCACAACGGAATAAGATCGATGAATCATTGAGGATTCTGCGGAAACGCAATCATACAAAAATCCGGAAGAACAAATAACGATCAAGAACAAACACATAGCATATTGATGGCACATACTCCAAACACATCAAAATAATCAGACATTCAATACATCCAGATAGTAGAGTTCATATAAGCCAAACGGAATATCTAAAGGCTAACGGAAACACTTTCTAGAAGATAATCATGGCATTCATAGAAATTAAATAAATCCACATTTAACACACTTAATTCAATATTGTAGCAGCGGAAATAGCGGTCAAATCATGGCAGTCTCACATACAGATAGAAAACACAGTAGACAGACTATAACTAAATAGACAAAGACATAACATAGCCATTATCAATTATCAGAACAGATATCATAAGCTAAACCAGTTCTCAGATCAAATCCTAACCTTAGCAAAGTTTTAACATGGCAGGTCACATATGCAGACAGATAACTAACCGATAGGCAAGGTTATAAATTACTGAACCATCACACATACTAAACTTCCAAAACACTCAATTGTACACTAGCACATTCATCTCGCAGATCAACTCATTCACGTAACGATAAACTAACATAATATCAGATATACGAATCATGTTTAAACATATTAATCCTATCCTAGCATGGCAACTAGTAATCACTTGAACATATACATCATGAGCACATTCACTAACATGTCATATCAGAATACATAATATAACACTCGAAACACCGAACCAAACGAATACTAACACAGAAATAACAGATACAGATTTAGTTAACTACCACGAGCCCAGTACATATCATATCAGAAACATCATACTTATACAGAAATAATCTCAGAAAATAATTGGGAGTAGCTAGCTCCCAGAATTTTGTGAAGACGCGTATTGCACACGACATCATTCACCAGACAAATCATATCGATACAGATCAGATCTAGGGTGCATCCATACGCCCCACAGACAGATAGTGGCCATACAATATATATAGCGAGCTCATAATCAGATAACAGAAAGGGACATGGCAGAACATCACTCTACTGCCCTAGAGTCATGTCAGAGGTGCATCACTGACACGGACATGGAACCCCCATGACTAGTGAAATATTTGGCTCGGGTGTCAAACTAACTTAAGTCAACGAGATTGTCATAAAATGAATGTATCATAATCAAACACAAAGTTCAACGATAACATATCAGTATAATTCATATCATGAGGTTCATGTTCAAAGTTCCGAAGTCAAGCATGTCGTAGTCACTATCATATTTCTTCATAATCGAATTTCATAACCAAAGGTTCACAATTCCGGTTCATAATCAAATATAGCAAGGTTAAACAAATGTTATATCTAAAAGTCTTTCTAACATAACGTTCCGAAAGCATATTGCATGATTCAATAAAACAAAAGTTTCAAACAAGCAACATATCAAACAATCGTGAAAGCGGTTCATAGCAATGGCATCGGAAACCCTAATAATCGAAATAGAAAAAAACTCTAATTGAAAAGAAAACGAGGGAACCTTTACTGAAAAAGGTCAGAATATCTGTACCTTAAAGCAAATGAGAGAAAAGCAAACGAATGAGTGAATCACGAAGATGTAACGTCGCGTCTCCTTCAACGAATCTACACGGATTATGATTTATTTAATACTTATTAGCATCATTAAATTATAACGGATTTATCGCGTTCACAATCTTAAAGTCGTAAGTATAATCTTATTCTTAGTGACGGACGGAATTCCAACATTTTAGAATCTTAACCATTAATTATCCAAACTTATGGGTTTCAATTTGACAAATGGTAAAATTAAGGGTTTAATATGACAAATATCTTAATTGAGGACTTATATGATCATCATTCAAAGTATAGGGTTTATAAGTGTCAAGAACGGATTTTAAGACTTTCTTTCACAACAGTTTATACCAACTTCTATATCTTACGTGATTGACCAAGACTCTCATGTAACATTGTTCGAAATACAAACTTAATGAGACCATGCATACTCTAATTTAATCCATGACACTTGACTTCTTGCATAAAATCATAACTCACGATGTTTACAACATACTTAATACTAGCTCGTTATACGCTTAATCATTCGTTATTAATGACCTCACGACTTATTATTTTTACATGAAATAACGAATTACACACTTAGCTTTCAAACCCTAATCAACTCTCATTTATGTTATAGGGTTTTTCCCAAACTTTTAATACCATATTAATATTATTAAATTGACATGTTACGGATTAAATGACTCATCACCTTGACCTAGAACTTGTGAAAAATAAACGGAAGTTGAACAAAGCTCGTGCATGCCTTTACACCATTAACTCACACATGTCGACCCTTTTACCCTACGTTAACAAGACCAAAATCCTTTTTCTTCCTCCTTGTTTCAACATATACGTCACTCATGCAAATCCCAACTTAATACACGTTTTTCCCGACTCACCAACAAATCGACACCTACACATACACACATATACGTTTAACCATTCTTAAGTCAACCCAAGCTCACATATATTTTCACAATGCATGCAAATCGACACAAACCTTCTTAACGCTAAAATCAAAGTTTCATGATCCACATTTATTCCTGTTTGACTTATAACCACACAACTTATGACCTAACCATGCCTTAACTCATACATGTATAATATATGTTTATGATTTCATGTGACCATACCCAAGTTACTTGCTCACCTATTTAAACACACATCGACAAACTCACATGCTTCACAACTCACGCATGACTCACAGTTTATTATTCATAAGGTTCGGGTTATCTCACATTGCTCGACTCCACGCTTTTTTAAGGACTTTACGTTTGCATGTAACATAAGTGAGACGAGGGAAGAATGTGGTTATACCTTGGCAAGGTTTTCGATTCAAGCACACCGAACCCAAGAGTAGCAGCGATCGGTAGAAAAGAAAAGGGAGAAAGATTGTGCCGTGACTTTGTGTAGACTAGGGTTCCAATTCTATGTATTGTGTTTGTATTTATATTGTATATGTATTACCGATCGGGTCTAGGGCTTGGGGTGGCTTGGTTCTCGGCTCAAAGCCCAACCGGCTCACAAACAAATCTCGGCCCAACCTGAGGGTTGGCTACCGATCGGATCACAAACAAAAGAAAAAAAACGAGGCCCAACTTATGTTGCGTGACTTATATTCTTTTGTTGTACTAATGTCGTTAATATATATACACGTTAGGTTTTTCAAATAAAATATAAGTTAGGTTTTTAGTTTCGTTAAATGAATTTTATTATATTTTACTTGTTTTAAAATTTTGATCTCAAGGGTAAAATAGTCTTATTATGCGTTTATATTTTTAGGGTTTTACAACTCTCCCCTTCTAAAAAGAAAATTTCGTCCTCGAAATTGGACAAGACGGAACAGAACAGAAAACAAATCGGATTTCAAAATTTCAGGGAAATAGCACAAACACGAATCTTTTCTCAGAACAAACAGATTCTTATCAGATCTACAAACTCATACTTCTCAGAAATCAAAGCACTTAATCAAATACGCATAACAGATAATCATATACTTATCAAAGTAATGGCAGAAAACAGATGAGATGCAGAAAGTCAAACAACACGCTCTAACTTATTCAGATATCTAATGATGAGATCAAACATATACATAGATAGAACGAATCCTAACGGTCTCACTAGTCGCAGATAATCAAATTAAAAGGATTTAATATTTCTCAAACACTTCCTGAAGTATCCAATGATCACAATACGGTACACGGAGACGTACACATTTAGAGCAAACATAGCAATCCATAGTTCACACAAATCATAACCATTTCGGTCTAAAGAGCACAAAACTTACATGTAACAGATATCGACGAAAATCTCACAATTAGGTACGGAATTTCAAACGAACATGAGGAGTGCCAAATAACAGATACAAGTCAAAGTCCATTCACGCATCAACCACAGGCATTTCCCCAGACGTCATATAATTTCAATAAGTTCAAATTATATGATCTCGGTATTATCACGTTGATCAGGCGTCATAATACTTGCATCACATAACAAGTTCTTATTGTCATCATATTCTGTCCCGGGTCATGGCAAACCACATAACCAGAATCACAACATAACATATCACATACAGATAACAAGTAACGTACTATAACAGACCAGATTCACATGAGTATACCATCATGATGGTCACACTTTATTTCAAGTTGTGATTGAGCCACATTATTAAGAAAACACATAGCAGACGAAACTTATGAGGACTAGCGGAAACTTAACGAATCTATCGAAAGAAACAAAAACAGAACTATACTTTCAGAGTTTTGCTTTATTCTCACTAATCAAACAAAATTACTAAATCGTCATAAGATGAACTTCCAAAACAAAACTTAATAATCCCAGATTCAATCATCTAAATGAAAACAAAAGGACCTAAACTCAAAATCAAATGTCAGAAATTTCTCATAAAGAGGCAACTAATCAGGAGTGCACATGTCTATTCTTGTATCGGATTAAACCTACTAGAAGCCGTAGACTCTAAATCCGAGTCCACCTCATATTCTTCCTCATCTTCTTCTTCTTCCTCTTCTTCCTCACTTATCCATCCGTTCTTATTTCCTTTGCGGTAATAAGCGACTAACAAAGTCACTTCTCCGATTCCTCTCTTCTTCTTCCGGCACACGATCTACAAAAGCATACAAATCGCGACTCCTAGTCCAACCTACTCCTCCATCTTCAAAGAACTCGGGACATCTATCATGATACCTAGTGGTGAAACCTTGGTTGTCAACGACTTTAGTTTCATACTCCTCTACTACTTTTCCGTCTACGTTCTTTAAGGACAGCTTCTCCTCAATTGTTCATGGCCACATACTAGCCGGAACTCGTATCCTCTTGTTGGTCCGCTTCACTTTACCAATCCTCTTGCAGCCTTTAGCAATAACAACGGTCCACCTCATCCTCTCCCTAGGTTGCCTAGCTGGTCCTTGCTTGCTCCTATCAGGTGAACTAGAACGACGAGGGATAACCATCTAAAAGAATAACCAACTATTAGCAAAATCTAAGTACGATAGTGGACGCAAAGAAGATACGCAGAAGGGAAAATCATAAATCTACCCAATTCTCACAGGTCATAGCCTAAGCTCTAAGGGTCCTAAACTGCTCGATACCATAAATTGTAACCCCCCAACCCGACAAGGGTAAAGATATCACAAATACGGTTTCATATCAGAACCTTAAGTACTATACAAAAGCGGAAGCCTTTACAAAACTTACAAAAGAAAAATAAATAACTTAATAATCAAAATAAATCTAAGATCCCTATTTCAAATCTTGCTCTCATCTCTACTCTCAACCCAGATCAGCTATCCCATAAGCTCATCTTGAATGCTTAAACCTCCGCAAGAAAGAAAATACGGCTGAGCTTACAAGCCCAGTGAACAGATATAACAGAAACGGAAACTAAACAAAATAGAATTTACAAAATAAAACAAAGAAACGAATAACGAAGTCACAACGGAATAAGATCGATGAATCATTGAGGATTCTGCGGAAGCGCAATCATACAGAAATCCGGAAGAACAAATAACGATCAAGAACAAACACATAGCATATTGATGTCACATACTCCAAACACATCAAAATAATCAGACATTCAATACATCCAGATAGTAGAGTTCATATAAGCCAAACGGAATATCTAAAGGCTAACGAAAACACTCTCTAGAAGATAATCATGGCATTCATAGAAATTAAATAAATCCACATTTAACACACTTAATTCAATATTGTAGGAAATAGCGGTCAAATCATGGCAGTCTCACATACAGATAGAAAACACAGTAGACAGACTATAACTAAATAGACAAAGACATAACATAGCCATTATCAATTATCAGAACAGATATCATAAGCTAAACCAGTTCTCAGATCAAATCCTAACCTTAGCAAAGTTTTAACATGGCAGGTCACATATGCAGACAGATAACTAACCGATAGGCAAGGTTTATAAAATTAACTGAACCATCACACATACTAAACTTACAAAACACTCAATTGTACACTAGCACATTCATCTCGCAGATCAACGCATTCACGTAACGATAAACTAACATAATATCAGATATACGAATCATGTTTAAACATATTAATCCTATCCTAGCATGGCAACTAGTAATCACTTGAACATATACATCATGAGCACATTCACTAACATGTCATATCAGAATACATAATATAACACTCGAAAACATCGAACCATAACAGAATACTTAACACGATATAACAGATAAGGATTTAGTTAACTACCACGAGCCCATAACATATCATATCAGAAACATCATACTTATACAGAAATAATCTCAGAAAATAATTTGGAGTAGCTAGCTCCTAGAATTTTGTGAAGACGCGTATTGCACACGACATCATTCACCAGACAAATCATATCGATAATGATCGATCTAGGATGCATCCATACGCCCCAGCAGCAGATAGTAGCCATACAATATATAGCGAGCTCATAATCAGATAACAGAAGGGGACGTGGCGGAACATCACTCTACTGCCCTAGAGTCATGTCGAGGTGCATCATCGACACGGACATGGAACCCTCATGACTAGTGAAATATTTGGCTCGGGTGTCAAACTAACTTAAGTCAAAAGCATTGTCATAAATGACTCAGATCATAATCAAACACAAAGTTCAACAGATAACATATCAGATAATTCATATCATAGGGTTCATGTTCAAAAGTTCAAGTCAGTTAATGTCGTAGTCACATATCATACCTTCATAATCAGAATTTCATAACCAAAGGTTCACAATTCAGAAGTTCATAATCAAATATAGCAAGGTTAAACAAATGTGCATATCAAAGTCTTCCTAACATAACGTTCAAGTCAGATATTGCATGATTCAATAAAACAGGTGTTTCAAACAAGCAACATATCAAACAATCAGAAAGGGTTCATAGCAATGGCATCGGAAAACCTAATAATCGAAATAGAAAAAAAAACTGACGAAAAGAAAACGTCAGAAGGAACCTTTACTGAAAAGGTCAGAATATCTGTACCTTAAAGCAAATGAGAGAAAGCAAACGAATGAGTGAATCACGAAGATGTAACGTCGCGTCTCCTTCAACGAATCTACACGGATTATGATTTATTTAATACTTATTAGCATCATTAAATTATAACGGATTTATCGCGTTCACAATCTTAAAGTCGTAAGTATAATCTTATTCTTAGTGACGGACGGAATTCCAACATTTTAGAATCTTAACCATTAATTATCCAAACTTATGGGTTGCAATTTGACAAATGGTAAACTTAAGGGTTTAATATGACAAATATCTTAATTGAGGACTTATATGATCATCATTCAAAGTATAGGGTTTATAAGTGTCAAGAACGGATTGACCAAGACTCTCATGTAACATTGTTCGAAATACAAACTTAATGAGACCATGCATACTCTAATTTAATCCATGACACTTGACTTCTTGCATAAAATCATAACTCACGCATGTTTACAACATACTTAATACTAGCTCGTTATACGCTTAATCATTCGTTATTAATGACCTCACGACTTACTATTTTTACATGAAATAACGAATTACACACTTAGCTTTCAAACCCTAATCGACTCTCATTTATGTTATAGGGTTTTTCCCAAACTTTTAATACCATATTAATACGCATTAAATTGACATGTTACGGATTAAATGACTCATCACTTTGACCTAGAACTTGTGAAAAATAAACGGAAGTTGAACAAAGCTCATGCATGCCTTTACACCATTAACTCACACATGTCGACCCTTTTACCCTACGTTAACAAGACCAAAATCCTTTTTTCTTCCTCCCTTGTTTCAACATATACGCCACTCATGCAAATCCCAACTTAATACACGTTTTTCCCGACTCACCAACAAATCGACACCTACACATACACACATATACGTTTAACCATTCTTAAGTCAACCCAAGCTCACACATATTTTCACAATGCATGCAAATCGACACAAACCTTCTTAACGCAAAAATCAAAGTTTCATGATCCACATTTATTCCTGTTTGACTTATAACCACACAACTTATGACCTAACCATGCCTTAACTCATACATGTATAATATATGTTTATGATTTCATGTGACCATACCCAAGTTACTTGCTCACCTATTTAAACACACATCGACAAACTCACATGCTTCACAACTCACGCATGACTCACAGTTTATTATTCATAAGGTTCGGTTATCTCGTATTGCTCGACTCACGCTTTTTAAGGACTTTTACGTTTGCATGTAACATAAGTGAGACGAGGAAGAATGTATATACCTTGGCAAGGTTTTCGATTCAAGCACACCGAACCCAAGAGTAGCAGCGATCGGTAGAAAAGAAAAGGGAGAAAGATTGTGCCGTGACTTTGTGTAGACTAGGGTTCCAATTCTATGTATTGTGTTTGTATTTATATTGTATATGTATACCCGATCGGGTCTAGGGCTTGGGGTGGCTTGGTTCTCGGCTCAAAGCCCAACCGACTCACAAACAATCTCGGCCCAACTGAGGGTTGGCTACCGATCGGATCACAAACAAAAGTAAAAAAACGAGGCCCAACTTATGTTGCGTGACTTATATTCTTTTGTTGTACTAATGTCGTTAATATATATACACGTTAGGTTTTTCAAATAAAATATAAGTTAGTTTTTTCGTTAAATGAATTTTATTATATTTTACGTGTTTTAAAATTTTGATCTCAAGGGTAAAATAGTCTTATTATGCGTTTATATTTTTAGGGTTTTACAAAAACCGACTAACACTCCACCAGCTATTGACGGATCCAAAACACTACATCGAAGCACGTTTTGAATGACCGGTGCATTTAAGGTGCATTTATGAAAAATTGAAGGTTTTTTTTTTATAAATTAACACTACATCAGAAAAATTCATAGATGTTCCGAAATTCCGCGAGAACCTCAGTTATGTCCATGGATGATAGTTACACTTACATCTTTGAATATTATACATAACTTGCAATATTTTTCTAGGGAAGTAAGACAGACAAAATCATGAACTAACGTGAGAAATTATATCATACTTGTTTTTAAGATCTTTCAATCAGATGTGAACTGGATGGTCATTTAGGTATAGAAAGAAATATCGATAATGATGAACGAAGGAGTCCGCGAAAAGAGTAATCTGTTCTATACTATTATATAAAGGGTGAATATCCAATTCCTAACTCCAATCTTAAAACCGAACCTAAAATTAAGCATTACACACCCGAACCTGTCCAATATAAACACACAACCAAAATCCGAACCTAATTCTAAAAGTAACCGAATGGAATTAATTGCAACAGTTTGGTCAATAGAATTAATTACTACAATTAATTACTCCATTACCAAAAGTATCATCGAAAATATTATTGTTACTTCAAAAAAGAAATATTATTACATTGCATGTTATGACGAAGTTAATGCACCGAATAATTTATTTCGCTCGACAATTCCTCATTTGCAAGATGCTTACTTTTGTAATTTGTGAAGTTCAACATCAGACTTTGAAATTTTATCAGGTTTGTTTAGAGAGACAACTATTTTGATCCTGCCGATATTACGTTTTATGACTTTTGGTTTGTTTGATTTAATATTGCTTGGTTAGTCAATGATCTATAACAATCGCTTATTAGTTCATTTATGTTGTATTAGTTAGTAAATATCGATAGTTATTCATCATAATTTGAGTATCTTATTCCTAACTCCAATCTTAATTCCGAAACTAAAATAAAGCATTACACACCCGAACATATACCATATAACTCTATCATTAATTCAATCTAGACTGATTATGCAATCGAAAAAGGTGCCATCAAAAAATAAGTACTTCGAAAAAGATATTCTCGCCGGAAAATATAATCACACGGGTACACGCCGCCGCAATGCGCGGGTACCCGGCTAGTTAGTCTAAATTGGTGAGTCAAAAATGCTAACTTCTTGTTTCTGCTTTCATTATTAATAATATAACAAGTAGGGTTGGATCAGTTGAAAAAACCCCTGTCATTCAGACACAAAGGCAAGTGTTCGATCTTTTCTCTGCAAAAAGCCGAAGGTTTTTTGGAAGCAGCCTATCTACCTACGGGTAAGGATAAAGTTGTCTACATCTCACCTCTTCCATATCTCGCGTAAAACGAGATTGGGTACCATTTATTTGATTTTGATTGGCTTTCATTATTATTAATTACTATTCTATTGCCACTGAAATATTTTTACACAAGATAATACAATCCGTTGGATCAAATACACATTTAGTCTTTACCATGTAATTCCATAATTATCTATATCTAAAAAACTTAAGCCAAAATATGTAATCTCAGAAAACTTTCCGCCATATACATGACTTATTTGGGGGAAATGATAAGATAAACAAACTTCTCCAACAATAAGGAAAGGTATATTAATTTTTTCAACAAAAAGAGATAAGATGCATTTTTTTTTGCGCCTGTTACCCCATGCATCCCTTAGGTTTAGGTCACTTTTGTATTATATATATGAGAGTCAATTTCACTCATTCTCTACATAATACAACCAAATATCAGTAGCTTTCACTTTCACTCTTTACCTACAAATCAAAATGGCAAACCATGTGTATATATAGGTGTCCATATAACATCATATAGAAAACAAGTTTAACCATCACTTTCTTTAAATCATGTTGTTGTGGTTTTCCATCATGCATTCTAATCTTTTGCTTTTACTCAGGATCTTGCTGAAATCAACCATGCTATGATGGAAAACCACAACAACCAGATTATACGTTATATACATCAATCATGTTATATTTGTTTATGTAGTAATTGTTTTTTTTAATTTATTGTATTCTATATCAGGATATCGCGATCAACAATGAGGCAGCAAAAAGAGAAAATGTGAGGAGAATCGCAAAAACTAAAAATTGTGGGAAGTAATTGTAGTTCCTTTTCAATGTTCTAATGTCTTTGTCACATACTTTTGTTTATGATTGTTCTTACTGTTTGGGATGGTTCAACCATATGGTATCGGTTTTTCAGTGAATAAATGTTATTTGGGTCATTTGATATGTTTTTTGATGCAGGTTTTACTGACCAGGTTTTAATATTTATAAAGTCTCGTTATACCTATGGTCTACCCTAGTGCACTAACGGGCAGTGTACCCGGTCGCGTGTAGTGTAGTAATCGGTAAAGTCGAGGTCGTCCCAAGAGCTATGTGTGTTGGATTATTACTAAGTCTAGGTGTCACAGATTAATAATGGTTTCGATAGGGAATTAATTAGTTAAACTACTAAAGCAGAATAAAGAAAATAAAGGCAGATAAAAGGTAAAGGGTAAATCAATAGAGGAGAGTGGTGCTAACCTAGTTAATCCTCCTAGCTAGTTATGTCTACGTCTACATACTTCCAATTACTTCAGGTGGGGTCAAAGTCGAGAGGACAACATTTGGTCAATTCTCCATAACCTATAAGCAAAGATGCCACCACAGGAGAAGTCAGGTGTCCCCTCATAAGTCCTGTTGTTCCTAGTCCCCTAAGCCAAGTCATTAAGTACCGCTACATGCTAGATTTATAATAGTGAGTGCCCAGGCGTTAGCAACTTAAACACTCACCCCCTAATTCTTAAGTTCATCCAAACGGTAGCTGATCAGTTGGTCAAATCGCACAAGTAGAAAGGGTAGTCAGTTGGTCATATCTTACCTTTCCCATCTCAGTCCGCTCACCTAGGGTCAGTTGGTCATATCTCCTAGGCAATTGGCCTCTACCGCCATTCAAAACTACCGAACCAAGGTGGCTACCAATAAACTATGCATGCATACACTTAGAAATAATTGTACGGAAGTAATGTAAACGCAAAAAAAAACAATTAAGGAATCATAACTAGGCCAACACCAAGAGGTGCTTAGCCGCTCATATTAATCATACAAACCAATTCAATATTCAAAGGTACGAAATACATGAATTGAAAGTAAAGAAAATATAAAATGCTAATGCTTATCGTAGGGGAGTGATTTCTCCCTTGGAGACAGCTCTGTATGCTCCTCTAGAACTGCCTTGAGCTTTTTCCCACGTTCTCTGGTTATTGAGTGTGTAATGGGATGATTAGAAATGCTGGAATTCGTGGGGTATTTATAGGCAGAATCTGGGTTACGCGTAACTATAACAAGAGTTACGCCGAACCTTCAATTCCTTTCGTAATTTGCACTAGATCTACTAGTTACGGCGTAAACTTATTAGTGGTTACGCCGTAGTCTTCAGTAAACTTGGTTACGCCATAGTTGATGAAATAGTTACGGCGTAAGTATCAGCGGCGTGGAACCTCATTTGACCTAATATAGTTACGTCGAGCCTTTGGGAAGAGTTATGCCTGAACCTTCGATAAGTTGGTTTCGAGTCACTATAGTTACGGCGTAATGTGAGAGATGAGTTACGCAGTAACTTCTTCAAAATCAGCATACTATGATAATTCTTTAGATAATTCTCCAATTCCGCGTCTCTTTAGCCCTAATGCTCGTAATTTACCTAAAAGTGGAAAACAATGGAATACAAGCGTAAATCCATATAAATGATATAAATTACAAGCATTATCGGGGGAAATTGACACTTAATATTCAGGACTATTAGATGTTATCAAATATCCCCCCACTTGAACTCTACTTGCCCTCAAGTAGACCTTATTAGAAAGATTCCAAAAAAGATATCTCCCATAACCTGGAAAATATAAGTTTACAAATCCCTTATGCTAGAATAAAACAAAGCCAAACGCCTCACGAAAGGGGAACAAAACACTCAAATCTCTCAACTATTCTAAGTGTCAATTTCTGGATGATCACTCAATCGCACAGTCATAGCATGTATTCTATCATAAGCTTGGCGGTTACACAAATCTCCACCACTAGAGTTAAGGGCTAAACAATTCTCGAAGGCAATATGGGTAGACACGACAAAGGTTAAGAGGTGACTCGTGATTACTAACATGTCACGGCGAAGTGGAAAAAATCAATGATACATGACCAAATCCATGGCCAAGACACCAAAGATTGCTCGCTGCATTACCTAGACACGCTTCATGACTAAAGGGTAGGATAAGAAATGAGATATATAAATGGTGTAAAATAAAAAACAAGCAGGTAGTCTAAATCTATAACCAAGTCATCACCACTTACCGTCCGCCCAAAGTTCAAGCTTTGAAGTCAAGAAACTGGATCATAAAATACAAGGTAGATGTGTCATTAGAGGACGTAGTGATGGGCACACTACCTTTTCTCCAACTGTTGGCATAACTACCAACTCCAATCTTCAAATGTGACCGAGGTGGCCTCCTCGATACTAAATCTATAAAGCTCATAATATTGTGCTTATAACATCGTACTTTACAATAACTAAATCATAACAATTTTTTTTTCAACATAAAAATAATAACTAAACATAATATCCCCCCTCTTGAGATGAACAGTGGGAATTTGGGGGGTCTTCAATGATCTTCAAGAATGTTGTCGATGAAAGCGTGATTTCCGAACCTTTCCACTCAAACCTTGAACTTAGGCAAATGATGACTTTCCAATCACAAATAAAGACTATAGGGTAGGCTAAGGTGTAAAGGTGTATCGAAACAATATATCGGGTTAACAAATTGAAAGGAATGGCTCAGATGGGTGTATCTAGGGGTATCTTGCACTAAAGGTGAGTGCAACAAAAGGGTTTCATAGGGGGGTCGAGAAGTCGAGGTGACTAATCGATAGACACACAATGGTAGGCTATTTGGGTGATAATCCTATAATATTTCCTTCTAAAACTGAAAAGTCCAAATACATCGAGCTAACTCAACATACCTCGTCTATGGTCTCGAAATGATGCAAAGGCCAAGTTCTAAAGTTTACAAGCTACCGGCACACTCATAACTTAGTGGATTTGGGGTAAAATATAGGAAACGGATAAGGCTAATCTCACCATAATATATCAAGGGTTGTATGTGCTCGGCTAAGGTCTAATCTAGTTAGGTTAAGAAAAACATGTCAAAATTTTAAAAATGGCATAATTTTTCAAAATAAACTAGAAAAACGAGGGCAAAATAATGTTCAAGAGATAATTCTACTCCCGTCCCCCCACTTGAATTGTACAAAGTCCCTTTTGTACTAAGCATTAAATAAAGGTGAAGAGAAAAGTAGAATTAGAGTGAGAACTTCCCTGAAATTTGCTCCATAAAGAAAGAAGGCCCACGAAAAAGAGACGTGCCTTCGTATAAGCATCATGAACAAACTTCAATCCTTGAAATCACAATACTGACAAGCATAATTCTAAAAAGAAAAATGAAAAATAAAAAACAAACCTAACTCACTTTCGTAGGAATCACGGTTGCATTTAGCATATGCAACAAGCCTTTTAAACCACTTGGTGTCCCAAGTGGACGAGTGAAGTCTGGTGAGGGTTTACAGGGAACACACCCACAAAGTTCATTTAAAATATTAATACAAGGTTATTGTGTTTTAAAATGAAAGAATTAAAGCAGAGGAAGGTTATGTCGTAATTCTTTTAAGGGAGTTACGTCGTAACTGGCAAAACCTGACGTAAGCTGTAAAGCGAGTGGTTATGGCGTAACCACGGAGATGGTATTACGCCGTAATTATTAATGCGTCAAGAATCCTGTTGCAAAAAGTTGGTTACGGCGTATGATAACGCTACACGCGTAGTTCGGGGTCAAAGGAACTTCCTTTTCTTCGAGCAAGTTTTATAACACCCTAGGCAGTGAACCTAATCGTTGTAGTGTAGTAATTAGGGTAAGCCACAGGTATTGATATCATTCTCTAGGGGAATAGGAATGCTAGTGAGAAGTTACTACGCTAAGGTTGGGGTTGAGGAAGATTATTTTTTATCTTTTTATGTTTTTTAAGAAATTGAAAGGTACGAATCTCGGGGTTTGGATTTGGGGGGTTGGTATTGCTACCGATTACTCTACTTATCTAATTATTTAATATAAGGTGTATGTAGTCTATGTCTATATGATAGTTTAAAGATGTGTTTACTTAGGTTTTACTACTCCTTAATTATCTCCTATTGGTGGTTGAATTGTCACGTCCTTATTCTTAGTTGCGTTGTGTGTCTAAAGTTGTAGGGTATGCGTTTCTCCCTAACTCTTTGAACTTACCAAAGGGTCTCGTCTACAAAACCCACTAGGGATAATAAACTCTTACTCTAAGGCACTCTTTGGATGGTTTAGCTTATAACTACTCAAGGAGTCATATTCTAAGGTTCACAAAGATTTAATCAAGCATTAAGTACACAACGAATGACCTATCGCATTACTAGATCATTAATCAACTAAGATAAGAGAAAACCAATCAATATTCAATAATTAAGTTTCATATTCCCTAAGCAAACACACAAGTAAATTAGCCGGACATGGAGAACATGCAAGCATACACACAAATAATCAAAGACATAATTGTATTAATGAAGTAAAACACTTATCTTCGTGTAAGATAGGGTTTGGAACCCTAAAATACTGTACAAGACAGCCTTGGTTCGGTTTAGGTTTTTACTCCAAAAGACTACACACTAATACTGAAAAATTCGGATTATATATATAAGATTACACATGCGACGGCGTCACCTTATGTTTTGTGACGCTCGGTCGCCGTCATTAGGGTTTCCTCTCCACGTTAGTCTTTGGCGACGCGTCACCTTGTGATTGTGACGCCGCTCTAGATTGAATCTCCGTCGCCTGAGTTACGACGCCTACTCTTTTATAAATTGACGTCGTCACTTGAAAATAAGAGTTTTGGCTTCTGTCCCGTCACAAAATCCTTCGACGGCGTCGCAGATAAGCAGTGACGCCGTCACCTTGTATTTTCAGCAGCTGGAGTGTCTCGATTCTTGACTTTGGCCATTTTTTTCGTATATCTGCGCCTTTTCGTCCAAATAAGTGCCATTACAGCAATTTGCCTTCAAGAGACCTAAAAAGTGAAAAGGAACGATATTAAGTAATAACGGATACAAAAGTGATCAAATAAGGGCTTAAATGACCCCTCAAAAAGGTACCTTTTAAAACCTTATCAAATATCCCTACACTTGGTATTTTCTTGTCTTCAAGCAAATGTGCTTTTAGCCAATTAATTTATAAGTTAAGGGTCATGAAGCATTGGTTTAAAACAGTCCACAACACATATAAGCCCCGCAAAAGTCATAAAAAGCACGAAAATTACATACTAGCACCTCACATGGGGTGTTTGGATACTCACATCTCTCTCGGGTGTATATGAAATATAACAAGTTGGAAATGGAAGATAAACACTCATTAACCGGTCCTAGTACATAGATTACCATATGCTTGAGAATAGATCAAACCTCCATCGCTTTGGCGTAAGCACCTAGGAAAGACTATCAAAGAGGTCTTTAAAGGGTTGTAACGTTAGGCTTACGGTAGGGAAACAAAGGTTTGGTGGGATAGGCTTTTTAGTGGTGGCAAGTCAAAAATCTCTATGTTGCAAGTATACGAAGAATGGCGTTGCTAAGCCAAGACTCGACACTCTAGACTCTAGCTAATTGAAACAAACAAACATAAATTTAAAGGATAGATGTAGGATGGTAGCCCGTGATGTTTTTTTATCAATTTTTTTCTTTCTCTTTTCTTTTTTTCGTTTTTTTTTTCATACACTTTTACTCTACCATCCTCTACGGTAACATCAAAATGATAGGGATTTATAGGCACGTCCCTACACTTGAGTTTTTATTACTCTAACACTAATTTGACCCAAATTGAAAAGATCAAAACACTTGGGGTACATTATTACGCAAACAAAGGGAATTTGAATTTAACGTTCCCTTCCGGTCATTTCATAAACTTTAACTTTTCCCATGAATCCCATTCGTCCCAAAAGTTTGTACAAAGGATATGACTCGACTTAGCAACTCATGTAAGCAACCATATAATTGAACTAAGGGTTTAGGGTGATAACAAAAATGCACTAAAAGTGAGTGCATACAGGGTAGGCTAAGGCGGTTTGGGTGTATATTCGGGGGTGGGGTGTAAACAATGCTCTTCATTGATATTTCGGAAAAACCAAAACATCACGAGAACCGCGAAAAGGATAGGCTCTGAGGGGTTAACTAGGGGTATCGTGTACTAAAGATGAGTACAACGCAAAGGGTGCGGGATAATTACTCAACCGATGTGGAAGAAGTAATTATATTACGGGTATCAAACAAGGGTTATCCTAATGCCTCTTATCATTTAGTTATTCCTAACTACACAAGTGTAGTCTTACTAGCGATCTCGGAATGCATCACAAAACAAGTTCTAGAATCTAATATACTACCGGTTCACACTCTAAGCATTAAAGATGAATGCTTTAATTCCTACTAATCTAAGGGCGATCCTCACATTTTGGGTGGAATTTAGGTGGTAAAGGGTTTTTGTGCTAGTCATGCAACTTCCTATCCGTGAGACGCTTTTGTTAAAACTAATGGCCCACTCCTATATGTCATGAAAAATTAAAAATTTGGTGCCAAAATTACCCTAACCGACATTTTATCATGGTTTATTACACAAATGCAATTGGACAAAGCAAATAATCAAGGATAAGCATAGTTTCAAAGTTCCCGTTTTGTTTTCCCTCCCTACACTTAAACTGAACATTGTCCCAAATGTTCCCCGAAAGTATCAAAGTTATGATAATGGAAGGTAATTAAAACGAAAGAAACTAGTACTCCCCTGATTAGCTCGGCAGGATCCGTATGTGAAGTAGTGGTTAAATCCTTTCCAAGAAGAATGTATGCGTGAAAAGCTCCTTCCAATCTTATGTAACTTCTTCTTGATAAATTAAACCTCCACACTTGAAGAAAACAAACGAAACCTTCGCGTAAAATCGGCGGTAATAATATATATAAGACTCAATTTAAACTAGGATATAATGCTTGTGGAATGGATGTTTACAGAATTTCTGAAAATTAAGACCTGGAAAATTCCAAAAATTTATAAGTAGCTCAGAAAACGAGAAAAAAGTAATCTGATGTTTTACTCCTTCCTGGCCGCTCCAGGTTGCAATCCTGACGCCGCCAAAGTTATCCCGACAAAAAACCGGTCTGCGATTTTCTGGAAAAAATTTCGAAAATTTACATCTTTAGAATCGGAAAAATTTGTAAAACATCCATTGTGACTCGATACAAGCATTTGACTCGAACAAACACACACATATATATCTTTTAGTTAATTGTTATTCTCATGTTTACGTTTCTTTGAAAACGTGTGTAATCCTCCCTACACTTATCCCTTATGTAAAATACCTTTATATGCAATTAAGACGAGGTTAAAAATAAAATAAAGCATTTTTACAAATTTAAACATGAGAATAAATAATTAATAAAAGATATATGACACTAACAAGCAAACAATTAAGCATGGTTGCCTCCCACGAAGCGCTTTTCTTTATTTAAGAGTCTTGTAGCTAGACTCGTAGTCGTGCTCCTACGTAACTTCATTACCGTCATCTTCTTCCTCATGACGGTCTCTATCAGGGGATTCCATGTTGTAGAAGTTCCCTATGATGCACTTCTCTAGGAGTTCGTCTTCTCCCCATTCGGTCCTAGGTTCAAACAATCCTTATAGAATCCGAAAATCTTAGCCATAACATAATCTACTCCTTTTTCTTTATCCTCCTCATTCCTATAGTAGACCGATAGTTTAAGTTCCTTTTCATCATTAGAGAGTGATGAGAACTTCTCAATCTTGAACGGCATTTGGTAAGCTTTGTCGTCGTTGTCATCCTTGAATCGCACTATTCCTAATGAAGGATCATAGGTCATCCCGATGTTTTCTATGAAAGGTTTTCCTAGAATAACGTGGGGCAAGCTAGGGTCTATGGCCGTGCTAATATCATCCACAATTATGAAGTCTGTAGGAAACGTGAAACTACCTACATAAACGGGCAATCCCTTAACTTTACCAAGAAAATTGCAACTAACACTAGGATCATCGGGGCTTGCCTAGTTGAATCGGCTTCTTCACTGCCCAATTGTAGTAGGTGCTAGTCATTATGTTGATCGGGGATTTGCGGTCAATGTATGCCTTTGCCACGAAAAGGTGTCCTATGCAACATGGTATGTTAAGATTCCAAGGGTTCCCAAACTTGATTCTAGGGCTTTTCCTTACATACATGTGACGGAGGTCACATACTAAGTGAGGGTGGCGAGTTAGCTCTTCTTCCGTAGGAAACTTATTGAAATAGTCATTATCTACTTCACCTACTTCCTTGGTTGTTTCATTAGTCTCACGTGTATGGTCCTCTTCATCATTGGTTCTATTAGGTTTCACTAAGGCGATGGTATTGACGAATTGGACATGCTTAGCTAACTTACTTGGGTCCTTAATCTCTACAACCGAAGGCTCTCGGAGTTGAGATAGCACTAACTTTCCTATCACTATTGGTCATGGCTTTCAAAAGGTTGTCTATCTTCCTATCCATTTTGGCTTGTTGTTGGTTAAAGCGATCCGAGAGCTTAGCTATTTGGGCTTTTTGGGTTGCAACTAGGTTTTGCAACATCCCTTCGATGTTTTGTTGGTTAGGACCGTGGTATGGGGGCCATGAAAAATCATTGGAAGTGAATTCCTTGGTTTGTCCCCAATAGAAGTCGGGCTTGCCCTTCCATGCTTCTCGGGTTTCATTGAAATTCCTAGGTCCGGTTATTGTAGGGAATCTTCCTCCCGTTCCATTAATAAGCGAGGATGCGTAGTCAACGGAAGCATGTTCGGGGGATCGGGTGCAAGTGCGAGTGTTATGAGGATCATAAAACGGCTCACACGAGGAAGAAACTTTGTTCTCATGGTGTGAAGACTTAGGTTTTTCGTAGGAACTCATTAGGAATTTAACTTGATCTTCAAGTTCGATCATCCTACGGTCGGAAGATTGTGAGGCAATGGGAGGCAAGGAGATTGCCTTAACGGTTTTGGGCAACTCACGGGGGTCATTCCAACTTTCGTTGTCATAGAGAGCAAGTTACTCTATTATACCCCATGTTTCTTCCGCGGTGAGATCACTAAGTTTTCCACCGGCCGCTTGGTCAATGGATCGCTTGGTGGGGAAGTTGACATGATCATAAAAGATTTGGACTTGAAGCCAAAGATCAATGCTGTGATGAGGGACTTTATGAATTAAGTCCTTGAATCGAGTCCATGCTTCTTAGAGAGATTCATTTTGACGTTGTTGGAACATCAAGATGTCATTCCTAAGTTTAGTGGTTCTCCCCGGTGGGAAAAATTGAGCAAGGAAACGAGAGGCTAGATCATCCCAACTTGAGATGGAACCGGCGGGAAGTCGCTCAAGCCACATACTAGCTTGGTCCCGTAGAGAGAATTGGAAGAGACACAGGCGCGTGGTCTCCCGAGTAGTAGCATCAAGGTCGATGGAATCGACAATTTTAAGGATATCCCTAAGATGCTGATTTGGATCTTCGGAACGAAGTCCATGGAATGCACATCCGTTTTGCACCAACCGGATGGTGTCGGATCGCAGGGCCGTAGTTTGGGCTTGGTCGGGAAGCTCAATGGTGTTCCTATAGCCTAGGTGGCTTGGTCTCGAGTATTCACCAAGAGTACGGGCTCTTGGCGGGTCAATTGGTGGTGGGTTGATAAATGGTGGGTGGTTATCACCTTCCATGATGAAAAGTGATGGGATTACGAACAAAGGTCATGAAGAAGGGGGATAGACTAAGAGAAAGCTAAAAATGAGAAAAATTTACTTGATAGGAATCAAGCAAAGAAACCTAAACGAGGTGGACTACTAACTAGCTATTCTATTCCCGCAGCAAATGCCAAAACTTGATATCGCTACACGCGTCGTTCGGGGTCAAAGGAACTTCCATTTCTTCGAGCAAGTTTTATAACACCCTAGGCAGTGAACCTAATCGTTGTAGTGTAGTAATTAGGGTAAGCCACGGGTATTGATATCGTTCTCTAGGGGAATAGGAATGCTAGTGAGAAGTTACTACGCTAAGGTTGGGGTTGAGGAAGATTATTTTTTATCTTTTTATATTTTTAAGAAATTGAAAGGTACGAATCTCGGGTTTGGATTTGGGGGTTGGTATTGCTACCGATTACTCTACTTATCTAATTATCTAATCTAAGGTGTATGTAGTCTATGTCTAATTATTGTGTGCTCGTATGATAGTTTAAAGATGTGTTTACTTAGGTTTTACTACTCCTTAATTATCTCCTATTGGTGGTTGAATTGTCACGTCCTTATTCTTAGTTGCGTTGTGTGTCTAAAGTTGTAGGGTATGCGTTTCTCCCTAACTCTTTGAACTTACCAAAGGGTCTCGTCTACAAAACCCACTAGGGATAATAACCTCTTACTCTAAGGCACTCTTTGGATGGTTTAGCTTACAACTACTCAAGGAGTCATATTCTAAGGTTCACAAAGATTTAATCAAGCATTAAGTACACAACGAATGACATATCGCATTACTAGATCATTAATCAACTAAGATAAGAGACAACCAATCAATATTCAATAATTTAGTTTCATATTCCCTAAGCAAACACACAAGTAAATTAGCCGGACATGGAGAACATGCAATCATACACACAAATAATCAAAGACATAATTGTATTAATGAAGTAAAACACTTATCTTGGTGTAAGATAGGGTTTGGAACCCTAAAATACTGTACAAGACAGCCTTGGTTTGGTTTAGGTTTTTACTCCAAAAGACTACACACTAATACTGAAAAATTCGGATTATATATATAAGATTACACATGCGACGGCGTCACCTTATGTTTTGTGACGCCGCGGGTCGCCGCATTGGGTTTCGCTTGGCCACGTTAGTCTTGCGACGGCGTCTCCTTTGTGATTGTGACCGTCCTCTTCAGCTTCTGACGCCGCTGATTGAATCTAGGCCGCCGAGTTGCGACGGCCTTCTCATTTATAACTTGACGTCGTCACTTGAAAATAAGAGTTTTGGCTTCTGTCCCGTCACAAAATCCTCCGACGGCGTCGCAGATAAGCAGTGACGCCATCACCTTGTATTTTCAGCAGCTGGAGTGTCTCGATTCTTGACTTTGGCCATTTTCTTCATATATCCACGCCTTTTCGTCCAAATAAGTGCCATTACAGCAATTTGCCTTCAAGAGACCTAAAAAGTGAAAAGGAACGATATTAAGTAATAACAGATACAAAAGTGATCAAATAAGGGCTTAAATGACCCCTCAAAAAGGTACCTTTTAAAACCTTATCAGCGTAATCACATAGATGAGCTACGCCGTAACTCTGGTCGACAAGAACTGCAACAAAGAATTACCTCCTCGTTTCTCGCAAAAATGGTTAGAAAACACAAAACCCTAGTGAAATGGAAATAAAACAAAAGAAAGGGATAATTCGGGTTGTCTCCCGAAAGAGCACTTTTCTTTATTTATGAGTCTTTAAGTTAGACTCAGAGCCGCGGGGCTTCTACGGGGGCCTTTGGACTTCCCCGAGCTCTTCAATGTCTTTCATCAAGTTATGCCTCATCCAGGCGATATTCGTGGCATTTCGAAGGTATTCATTAGTTTTGATTTTTCGGATTTTGCAAAAATTTTCCGCCGGTCCCAAGTGGTAGCGAGTGAACTGGTATTTTCGACAATAATTGGTGGCTGTCTCTTGTAGGTAATCCCAAGGAGTTTGCACCTCCTTTGCTCATAAGCTTCGTCGTCGGGATGAGTAAAATCCTCATTCCCTTGCAACACAAGGTAATCTAGGATCCCTTCAATGTCATCGTCATCAGAAGCGGTACCTTTAAACCATTCTTCATCGAGCAGATTCTCCACTAGTACCCGCTTGCATTCTTCTTTTTCATCACTAACCAACTCCTTCCCATCTTCAATCGTTATTTCACTTGTGATGTTAAGGCTTTCGGTGTTTGAATTTTCTCTACCCATGTACTCCTTCAAAATCTTCTCTTTGGTTAACGTATCAACATGTCCATACTTAATCTTCACCCAGCTATCAAATCCCAGGTTGTCCAACCAAGGCAAACTCGTTCTCTCCTCATCATTGGTTGAGGACCAAAAGAATTCGTCTTTTCCTATTCTCCTTGAGCTGCTTCCCCCGTTACATATATCGTCAAAAGGGTTGCATGACGCCTTAAAAAATTTCCCTCGTGAGATTTTATTCTTTCACACCAGTGACTGCGTATTTCTTTGTTGTCAGTTTCACTTAAATGCTCTTCCATACAGTAGATGTCGTTATTAGCCACTTCCTTTTTCTGATTGTGCTCCTCGTAATCAACTTTTAGCTTCTTAAGAAGATTCGGGTTAATCTTGGCATCCCCGAACTGTATTGCGTACCAATCATCAAATGCTAAGTCATCGAACTTTATACAATGTCTTTCACGCTCGTGAGGGCATGTCCACTCTTCCTCTCTTTCACTATCCCCGCCGTTGCAATACTCGCAGAAGGGGTTGCATGTAGGCCATGCTCGAGTGGATTCATCGTCATTTATGATAATCGGAGTACACCAGTGAGTGATAAGCGGCTCTTCTTCATCTTCTAGGGAGAGTTTCTCGAGTCTTTCATCATCAGTATATGCAGGCCACATAAATTTGTTATGGTTGATCCTATCCTTATTGCTTCCTCCATCGTAAACCTTATTTATCGGGTCACACGAGGCCCAAAGATCATACCAATCTCCTTTAGCAACGGGTATCATTTTGCACCAGTGATATTTCCTCTTAGATCTGGGCAGAGGGCACAAGTTAATGTCGTGGGACCAGTCGTTAATCTCAGATGTTCCTGATTCGTCCACTTCGAGGAATTTTTCTGCCCACGTATCGCAGTTACGCCATAACTGAGATTCTTGGTTACGGCGTAACTCGTTAGAGTCGTTTTCCTCAATATTCTTCATAACCCCGTTATTGCTATCAAAAACATAGTTACGCCGTAACTCATAAGGTGGGTTACGGCGTAACTTGGATCTGTCGATGGGATCAACCCCCGAATCCGTATCATTGGCCTGAACCTTCGAGTTATCATCAGCAAAAATCACTTTACATGGGTTTCGATCCTTCGGGTTTATTGTTATTCACCCTAACTTTTTCACTGAGCTTTTCCACCATAGATTCTAGGTTTTTTAGGGTTGTGTTGTACTTAGAAAGGTTTCTGTCAGTGTTTTCCTGGAATTCTTTTAACAACTCATCTTGCTCCTTTTGTCTTTGGGCTGAACTTTCCAGGAACTTGTTAATTGTTTCTTCAAGTCTAGGCTTTCTTTCTCCATAAGGCCCACGGTTGTAATTTCCACGATACCCGTTACTATTTTGATTATCTCTGTAAAACGGTCGATTTTCTCCATACTTGGCTTCTTCAATATTTTCTTCGTCGACATGAGGACAATTCTTCGTTAGATGTCCTCCTCCACAGCTTTCACAGCCCACTTGGATGGCATGAATGGTTTCTCTGACCTTCAGCATATCTCGACTAAGATTTTCAATTTTACTAGCGATTGCTGCAATTCCGTCAAAATTTCCGCCTTGGTTTCTTTTACTTCCTCCGTCGTGCCATTTTTGAGAGTGATCAGCCATTTTTTTAATGGCTTCAATTGCAAGAGTAGGAGTCATGTTCGGGATAGGTCCTTGATAGTCCAGCATTTGTCTTGTAGTTACGTTAATTCCTTTGTAGAAAATGTTGACCTTCTGCTGGTTGTTCAGATCATGTGTAGGACACTTGTAAAGGAGATCGTTGTATCTATCCCAGGCTTGATACAACGTTTCATCGTCTTCTTGTTTGAAATTATGGATCTCCAAAAGCTGGTTAGAAATCTTCGATGGCGGACAATATCTCTGAATAAAGTGCTTCTTAAGTAGAGCCCAAATATTAATTGCCCCGGCGGGCAATCTTTCAATACATCTTCTGGCAACTCCAGTAAGAGTCATTGGGAATACTCTTAGCATAACAGCATCATGAGACACGCCCAGCATGTTGAAAAGGCTAGCGATGTATAGGACATTTTCAACGTGCTCATATGCATCTGCGTCCCTGTTTCCTGAAAAAGGGTTAGCACGAAGCTCCCTCATAAATTGGTCTTTGATTTCGAAGCGGACATCCGCTCCAATTGCTGTCTTAACGAGTGACCCAACCCTTGTTCTTCCCTTGTCAACGCCAAATATTCCTCAAGAGTGAGGTCATCGATGTTAACAACTTCCATGGTACCTGAAAACTCGAAATATGATCATGAGAATAATAGAAATGTTTAAAACGAAATGAAAGACTTAATATTAATCCTAATATAACTCACCGGCAACGGCGCCAAAAACTTGATGCAGGTTTTACTGACCAGGTTTTAATATTTATAAAGTCTCGTTATACATATGGTCTACCCTAGTGCACTAACAGGCAGTGTACCCGGTCGCGTGTAATGTAGTAATCGGTAAAGCCGAGGTCGTCGCAAGAGCTATGTGTGTTGGATTATTACTAAGTTTAGGTGTCACGGATTAATAATGGTTTCGATAGGGAATTAATTAATTAAACCACTAAAGCAGAATAAAGCAAATAAAGGTAGATAAAAGGTAAAGGGTAAATCAATAGAGGAGAGTGGTGCTAACCTAGTTAATCCTCCTAGCTAGTTATGTCGACATCTACATACTTCCAATTACTTCAGGTGGGGTTAAAGTCGAGAGGACAACATTTGGTCAATTCGCCCTAACCTATCAGCAAAGATGCCACCAGAGGAGAAGTCAGGTGTCCCCTCATAAGTCATGTTGTTCCTCGTCCCCTAAGCCAAGTCATTAAGTACCGCTACATGCTAGATTTATAATAGTGAGTGCCCGGCGTTAGCAACTTAAACACTCACCCCCTAATTCTTAAGTTCATCCAAACGGTAGGTGATCGGTTGGTCAAATCACACAAGTAGAAAGGGTCGTCAGTTGGTCATATCTTACCCTTCCCGTCTCAGTCCGCTCACCTAGGGTCAGTTGGTCATATCTCCTAGGCAATTGGCCTCAACCGCCATTCAAAATTACCGAACCAAGGGTTGCTACCAATAAACTATGCATGCATACACTTAGAAATAATTGTACGGAAGTAATGTAAATGCAAACAAAACAATTAAGGAATCATAACGAGGCCAGCACCAAAAGGTGCTTAGCCGCTCATATTAATCATACAAACCAATTCAATATTCAAAGGTACGAAATACATGAATTGAAAGTAAAGAAAATATAAAATGCTAATGCTTATCGTAGGGGTGTGATTTCTCCCTTGAAGACAGCTCCGTATGCTCCTCTAGACCTGCCTTGAGCTTTTTTCCATGTTCTCTGGTTGTTGTGTGTGGAATGGGATGACTAGAAATGCTGGAATTTGTGAGGTATTTATAAACCAGATCTGGGTTACGGCGTAACTATAACAAGAGTTACGCCGTAACCTTCAATTCCTTCGTAATTTGCACTAGATCTGCTAGTCACGGCGTAACCTTATTAGTGGTTACGCCGTAGTCTTCAGTAAACTTGGTTACGCCGTAGTTGATGAAATAGTTACGGCGTAAGTATCAGCGGCGTGGAACCTCATTTGACCTAATATAGTTACGTCGTAGCCTTTGGGAAGAGTTACGCCGTAACCTTCAGATAAGTTGGTTTTTTGAGTCACGCAATAGTTACAGTGTAATGTGAAAGATGAGTTAAGCCGTAACTTCTTCAAAATCAGCATACTATGATAATTCTTTAGATAATTCTCCAATTCCGCGTCTCTTTAGCTTCAATGCTCGTAATTTACTTGAAAGTGGAAAACAATGGAAAACAAGCGTAAATCCATATAAATGATATAAATTACAAGCATTATCTGGGGAAATTGACACTTAATATTCAGGACTATTTGATGTTATCATTTTCCAACTTTATTAGTGTGTTGTAATGTTCTAAGATATACTTAGGTTTTATTGTTATATTTCCTTATCTCAGTAAAAAGCTGGTGCCTTTTCTCTTGATACAACAAAATTACATCAAATTCCACACTACACGACTACACGTACGAAGTCTAAACATATAAAAAAAAGTTCAAACAAACCTTCTCAAAGATATTAATTTTCTTTAACACAAGTATCCTATGCGTCGGGATATGTATAGCTCTTTGAACAACAATACTAGCACCACTCCCAATCGCTCCAAACACTCTCATTTCATGAGACGCATAGTGGAAATTTTTTTCTGTAGCATCCACATTCAAAATAGATATTTGCAACCCAAGCTCATTTATATTGTACACTCCATATTACCGACTAAATAAACTGTCCCACCATCAAACTTCACAAAACACAAAACATAAAACCAGTAAGTAAAATGACCACACTTTACTTCACACATTGGCCCTTAAAGAATGGTTAATTGCTTAAAAATGCATTGTACTTGCCGCTTTTTATGGTTGTGTATAGCTATCTTTTTTTTCATATTCTATCACTAAACATTCAAAATTTGACCTTTCTGTGTACCCGCTACCTGCTAAACCTGCATCGTTAGTCTTTTAAACTAACGGTCGTTAGTCCTTCAAATATTTTTCTACATTTTCATCCAGATTTGTGCATTTTTATACATTTTCATCTGTTTTATAAGTTTTCGTCCGTTTTTACCCGTTTTCTAACGTTTTTATACGTTTTCTAACGTCTTTATCCATTTTGATACGTTTTTGTACGATCTATCCGTTTTATCTGTTTTTTTACACTATTATCCGGTTTATACATTTTTGTCCGTCCTTATCCGTTTTTGTACATTATCCCTTTTTGTACATTTTTATCCTTTTGTAACGCTATCCGCTTTTGTGCGCTTTATACATTTTATCCGCTTTTACATCGCCATCCATTTTGTACGCTTCGACACGCTTTATATCGCTTTGTCCATTTTATCCGTTTTTGTACGATTTTATCAATTTTTGTACGTTTTTTCCGTTTTTGTACATTTTTATATGTTTTTGTATGTTTTTATCCGATTTTGTTTGTTTTTATCCGTTTATTACACTTTTATCTGTTTTTGTAGGATTTTATCCGTGTTTGTACGATTTGATATGTTTTTATCCGTTTTAAAATAGAGGAAAACAAAAACGGATAAAAACTTATAAAAACAGAAGAAAACGTGTAAAAACGGATAAAGACGTATAAAACGTACAAAAACGGATAAAGACGTATAAAAAGGATAAAAATGTACAAAAAGGGATAATGTACAAAAACGGATAAAGACGGAAAAAAACGTATAAACCGGATAAGAGTGTAAAAAAACAGATAAAACAGATAGATCGTACAAAAACGTATCAAAATGGATAAAGACGTTACAAAACGTATAAAAACGTTAGAAAACGGGTAAAACGGACTAAAACGTACAAAACAGATGAAAATGTATAAAAATGCACAAATCTGGATGAAAATGTAGAAAAACATTTGAAGGACTAACGACCGTTAGTTTAAAAGACTAACGATGCAGGTTTAGCAGGTAGCGGGTACACAAAAGGTCGAATTTTGAATGTTTAGTGATAGAATATGAAAAAAAAGATAGCTATACACAACCATAAAAAGCGGTAAGTACGATGCATTTTCAAGAAATTAGCCATTCTTTAAGGGCCAATGTTTGAAGTAAAGTGTGGTCTTTTTACTTACTGGTTTTATGTTTTGTGTTTTGTGAAGTTTGATGGTGGGACAGTTTATTTAGTCGGTAATATGGAGTGTACAATATAAATGAGCTTGGGTTTCAAATATCTATTTTGAATGTGGATGATACAGAAAAGAATTTCCACTATGCGTCTCATGAAATGAGAGTGTTTGGAGCGATTGGGAGTGGTGCTAGTATTGTTGTTCAAAGAGCTATACATATCCCGACGCATAGGATACTTGTGTTAAGGAAAATTAATATCTTTGAGAAGGTTTGTTTGAACTTTTTTTTATATGTTTAGACTCATGTACTTGTGGTCGTGTAGTGTGGAATTTGATGTAATTTTGTTGTTTCAAGAGAAAAGGCACCAGCTTTTTACTGAGATAAGGAAATATAACAATAAAACCTAAGTATATCTTAGAACATTACAACACACTAATAAAGTTGGAAAACATATCAAATGACCCAAATAACATTTATTCACTGAAAAACCGATACCATGATGAATCTAACCTATGGTTGAACCATCCCAAACAGTAAGAACAATCATAAACAAAAGTATGTGACAAAGACATTAGAACATTGAAAAGCAACTACAATTACTTCACACCATTTCAAGTTTTTGCGATTCTCCTCACATTTTCTCTTTTTTGCTGCCTCATTGTTGATCGCCATATCCTGATATAGAATACAATAAATTAAAAAAACAATTACTACATAAAAAAATATAAAATGCTTGATGTATATAACGTATAATCTAGTTGTTGTGGTTTTCCATCATAGCATGGTTGATTTCAGCAAGATCCTGAGTAAAAGCAGAAGATTAGAAATCCTGATTTAAAGAAAGTGTGGTTAAACTTGTTTTCTATATGATGTAATATGGACACCTATATATACACATGGTTTGCCATTTTGATTTGTAGGTAAAGAGTAAAAGTGAAAGCTACTGATATTTGGTTGTATTTTGTAGAGAATGAGTGAAATTTACTCTCATATATATAATACAAAAGTGACCTAAACCTAAGGGATGCATGGGGTAACAGTCGCAAAAAAAAAAAAAAAAAAAAAAGATGCATCTTATCTCTGTTTTGTTGAAAAAATTAATATACCTTTCCTTATTGTTGGAGAAGTTTGTTTATCTTATCATTTCCCTAAAATAAGTCATGTATATGGCGGAAAGTTTTCTTAGATTACATATTCTGGCTCAAGTTTTTTAGATATAGATAATTATGGAATTACAATGGTAAAGACTGAAAGCAGATTGATAAAACCAGGTCACTGCCTTTTTGCTTTCTACTTCTTCTTCCCAACACAAGTAAATAAAGCTCAACATGTCACGTTCACTTTTCTCCCCTGATGTGCTACGTGTGTACAAGTTTTAAATTTATAAAAGTTGAATTACCAATATTACCAATAACACATACGAGCAAGTATACTCGTCCATTATAGCAAGATTACGAAGGTAAGTCGAGATCGTTCGCAGGGATTTGAGTGAATCTAAGCACAAGTTTGAATCAACAAAGTATATCCAAAACATATAACAAAGCAAATAGATATAATGAAATTCAGATGATTAAAAACTACACTTGCTTAAACTAGTTTCATATCCTAGATTAGTGTGATTGTGTTAACCTCTTAACATGTTGGTTATGATAATTGATAACATCAAATAGTCCTGAATATTAAGTGTCAATTTCCCCCGATAATGCTCGTTACTTATATCATTTATATGGATTTACGCTTGTTTACCACCGCTTTCCCACTTTCGTGTAAATTACGAGCATTGAGCTAAAGAGACGCCGAAATGGAAACATTACTAAAGATTTATCACAAGATGCCTATTTTGAAGAAGTTACGGCGTAACTCGCTCTCACACTGTACGCACCATATTATGCGTGACCAGAAGTCCAACTTATCAAGAGGTTACGGCGTAACTCTACCCAAAGGATACGACGTAACTCCATTAAGTCAAAAGAGGTTCCACGCCACCGATACTTACGCCAGAATCACTGCATCACTTACGTCGTAACCAAGTTTATTGAAGACTACGGCGTAACCACTTATAAGGTTACGCCGTAACTAGCGATCTAGTGCATTTATGAAGAAATAGAAGGTTACGATAACTCCTCTATTGGTTACACCGTAACCCGTATGGCTATAAATACCCCAATAATTCTAGATTTCAAACAATCCCATTCGCATAACACAACACTCGAGAACGTGGGAAAAAGATCAAGGCGGTCTGGGGAGCATACGAGCTGTTCCAAGGGAGAAGTCACACCATTACGATAAGCTTTGGCATTTTATATTTCTTTTACTTTCAATTCATGTATTTCGTACTTTTGAATATTGAATTGATTTGCATGATTATATGCGCTAAGCACCTTTGGTGCTAGCCTAGTTATGATTCCTTAATTGTTTTGTTTTATGCTTACCTTTATTCCGCACAATTATTTCTAAGTGTATGCATGCATAGTTCTTTGGTAGTCACCCTTGGTTTGGTAGTTTTGAATGGATAGAGGCCAATTTCTAGGAGATATGACCAACTGACCCTAGGTGAGCTGGACTGAGACGGAAGGGTTAGATATGACCAACCCATCTAACCCTTCTACTTAGCGATTTGACCAACTGATCACCTATCATTTGGATGAACTTAAGAATTAGTGTAGTGTAAGTTCCTAACGGCTCGCACTCACTATTTAGAATCTAGCATGTAGCGGTACTTAATGACTCGGCTTAGGGGACCGTGAACAACAGATTTATGACTGCACCCATTTCCCTGTGGTGGCATCTTTGATGATAGGTTAGCTTTAATGACCAAATGCCGTCCCCTCAATTTGACCCCACCGGTATTGGAAGTAGGTAGACGTAGACATAACTAGCTAGGAGGATTGACTAGGTTAGCACCAATATTCCTCTATTGATTTCCCTTTACTAGTTATTTGTTTTCATTTTATATTCTGCATTAATAGTTTAATTAATTAAATCCCTATCAAAACCATTATTATTCTGTGACAATTAGACTTAGTAATAATCCAACACACATAGCTCTTAGGACGACCTCGGCTTTACCATTTACTACACTACACACGACCGGGCACACTGCCCGTTAGTGCATTAGGGTAGACCATAGGTATAACGAGACAATATAAATATTAAGACCTGGTCAGTAAAACCTGCATCAATAAGTAGTTGGTGTACTAATCTATTGTTCTTACAAGTTAAACCTTCGTCAAGATTTTAGTTCATAAAAACAAGCATTACGTTTAACCAATCAATTAAAGATCAATTCAAGTTTCATAAGTTTACTTGCATAAACTTAAACACAAAAACATCCACTTGCTTCATCAAATTGCTTAAGAAATGGTCAATATAAAAGGTAACCGATCATAGACAAAAGGCTACAATTGATCCTCAACAACTAATCTTACGACCTTTTAGATGTTTCCAACCAATCCAATTTGATAATCAAAAGTGTTTTTATTACAACCACACCTTAGTTCCTTTGTATAATCAAGAATAATGGGTAAAACAATCATCCATAGACAAAATGATTATAACTAGTTGAATAACAATAAGTTCTTTCGACCTCTACGATTACTATCAACTAGTCAAACTTGATTAACAAATGTCACTATGAAACTTTAGCACAATTGGATCTTAGAATCAACTTGAAATTGAATTAAAACATGTTAACACAATCACTAACTAATCATATGATAATCAACATCATTTAAGCAAGTGTATAAAGAAACTAGCCACTCATAGCAAACATGAACATAAACTCAGAACTTTGAACATTAGAAAACATGATTAAAAGTCTTACAATGCTTGGAATGAGATTACAAATGGTGAAGTAATGATTCCCAAAGTATTGGGGTACACTTCTTGGTGATTTGGCCTCCAAATGTGGAACTTCTGGAACTCCAAACTTTCCCGGACTTCTAAGGACGAATTTGAGAGCTTAAGAGCTTTGTTTGATGAGTAGAGAGATTTTGTATTGAAGTGTGTGTCTCATATGCTCACAAAAGGCCTCTATTTATACTAGTTCCAAAGCCTAGGGTATTAATTGCTGAACTTGGCCTCTAAGGAGTAAGGAAGGGACTAGAATACACCAAGAGAAGGACCTAGAATCGATTGCAAAGGGAAACTTAGTGATGAAGATTTGGCAGATACGGTCCTCCAACCGATCGTTACATGACCAACCGATCCGTTGGTCTTCTACAAATGGGCCAACCGCTTCCGGCCATGAGGCGACCGATCGGTTGGTGATGGCGCTTTGGCACTTTATGGTCATTTTCCAACCGATCCGTTGGATTCTCTCAATTACATAAACTTGATCTTTACTTCTTTGTCTTGTAGAACTTGGTTCTTCGATCACTATGGTCTTCAAAGGTACTTGAGATATTGATTTGTGCTTGACATGCTTCACTAAAACGGGAATCTTCTATTTGTTGAACATTACTTTACTTTTCCTTCCGTTTCCCTGCACTTGGTTATAAACACTAGACAAACATCTTTTGATGCGATTACAATCGAAATCACGAAATATAACCAAATAACATATACAAAGCACACATAAGCAGCTACTAAAAACATGTACAATCTGAGGCGTATCAAACCCCCTACACTTAAACTTTGCTTGCCCTCAAGCAAATCTAGGAAAAACATCCACTGATACAAGATCGTGATTATGAAAAATGTGATGCAAATCTACCAAGTACGAGTACGAGAGAAGATTCATCAATTATGCTTTTAAAGGTGAAACATTCAAGATGTTTGACAATATCCAATGATTTTCTTGCGCGATTAACATTTCAAAACACCTCATGAAAAAGGAACGAAATATAATTCACTCAATCACTCAATTAGTGGAGTAACAAGATAAATCACACTCATTGCTCAGTCATTATTAGATTATTACCATAAGCTTGTACAAGAAACAAAACTCCACCGACGTGGCGTGAGTACCAAGCAAAAACATCTAAAGAGGACTTTTATTCGGGTTATAATGATATGGCTTCGGGTTAAGGGTATGGATAAGGCATGGGAGTGTTTATGAAATTGGTGTTAAAATAAAATCAAGTCTAATACCCGTGTTGCTAGCTACCAAACAATCCGCGAACCAATGAATGATTAAAGCTTCTTTTTCTTCTTTTCGGCTTTCCACAGCTTTTTGCTTTGCTTTGCCATGACAATTTTTCTTCGAACATAGCACATTGGCTAATATATCCATACTTTCAACATTTTTTTTAAACTCATGATATGGCTCAATCAATCTCACAAGATGTGGTACTTATAATCATTTGAACAATCTTCACTTTCCAGGTGACTAGCAACCAACCGTTTAGACATTGATAAGGGTTAGGCTAAGGTTTAAAGTGTAAAATTTTTTTGTATTTTCTGGGTGAAGCAAAAATGAAAAGGATGGCCCAGAGGGTGTAACTAGGGGTATCTAGTGCTAAAAATGATCACTACAAATGGGTCCACGTGGGTGGTTAACTAACCGATGTGGCTAGCTAATATAGCATGATATGAAAAATGGAAGGCCATTTGGGTTAAATCCTAAGGTGCCTCTTTATCTCACGAATTCACTTTACCGATTAAAACTTCGTTTTAAACTATTTAGATCGACTTATGTCAATCTATTAAAGGTGTGTGTTGGATGATGATAGATAAAGCATATAAGAAAGTAATGCAAAGGTACATAGTAAGAAACACAAAACCACGACATGAGTGTTTATAGTGGTTCGGCTATAAGGACACCTTCCTTGCCCTAATCCACTCCCCGAGTCACCTACTCGAGAGTTCGTAAGCACTACACAACATAATCTCCTTATGGTGGAGAAGCCTTCACAACGTCGCCTACTCTTTATCCGGTACAAGGCTAGACACCGGGTTCTTCCACGAGGTAGAACCAAACCTATCACAACGTCGCCTACACTTTATCCGGTACAAGGCTAGATACCGAGTTCCATTACAAAGGAGGAACTACTACCTAACACTACACGACACCTATCCCAAAGGAGACACACTCCTTATTACAACATCATCAAGGATATCAATATCCTTTACCCAAACTAATCTATCTTGTACATCGATGCACCATATCGAATGTACACCCTTGGCACCTTTCACTAATCCCTTTGACACGATCCGCCAGTGCCTTTCACTAATGCCTTCGACACGGACCTTTGGCACCTTTCACTAATGCCTTTGACACGTACGTTTGGCACCTTTCACTAATTCCTTCGACTTGAACCTTTTGGCATCTTTCACTTATGCCTTCAACACAACACTTCTAGGGAGGAAGAAAGAACTATCAACAAGAGAAATTCAGTAGTCTTGATGATGACGAAGCTTGGCAACTAATGGACTTGAGCTTGCTCGACTTCAAGAGGTGGTGATCTAGCCTTTAAGAGGAACCTAAAGAATCACACAAATACAAAACTACATAGAAAGATCCTTTGGATCTGAGGTTAGAGAGTTTACAATACTAGGAGATAGTATGTGTAAAAGGGGTAAGTTATAATGAAGAAATGGCTCACTATTTATATGCAAAAACAACTACTGTTCCCCGGATCCTATAGATCCCTTGCTTGATGGATCCATCTAGTGTATTTCTGGGGATCCGCCAGACGCTCCTCCCATTTGGGTTATGGGTCATGGGTTATGGACTTTGGGTCATGGGTACCCAAATAGATACAATGTATCTAGACATTGAATCATGGGTATGGGTCATGGACCATGGATAATACCCAACATGATTTCATGCATGATGTCATGGGTTATGGATCATGCTTCATGGGCATGGGTCATGGACTTTGGGTTTTACCCAACTACATTCAATGTATCTAGTCAATGGGTCAAGTACTTAGATTTTTACCCATTACATTACCCATTACAATATATACTAAGTATGTATATATATATATATATATATATATATATATATATATATATATATATATATATATATATATATATATATATATATATATACCCATTATGTAAACACTAGTTGTTATATATATGCATTTCTATAAAATGTAAACACTATTACTTGTTTAGTATTTTATATGAAAATGTAAGTGTGTTAGTAAACTATTGGCTCAAACCATTTACGTATTTTATTTGTTTCGTTAAAATGATTTTACGTTTGTTATCGACAAAACATTAGAAGATCGTAAAATATAAATAAACGTTTTTACGGCTTATTTGTATTAACAATCTCCCCTTTGTTGTTGATGACAAAATATAAAATTATTTTAAGTAAAAACTAAAATTCGTAAAAGTTTGAATTGGAGTTTTTACTCTCTTCTCCCCTTTTTGTCGAAACAAAAAGAGCGTCGAAAAGAAACTAACACATTGTTTGAAGAGAAACATGTGAAAACTAAAAATATGAAAAATAGAGAGTAAGAGAAGAGAATAATTCTCGTCTTAGCTCCCCCTTGACGGGTGCTTCCCTTTGTCAAAGGCGTCAAGTAATTAAGAAGACTAAGTGAGTGTTTTGCAATTTTGTTTGCAAATGGTTTCGTCTTTATGACGAACATGCTCCCCCTTGACGAGTGCTCCTTAGTGAGGAGGATGTCAAGTAGTAATGTACTCCTATGTGAAAGTATTGCAAGCGTTTTTGCAACGTATTGCTTTGACAAGAAACTCCCCCTTGTTGAGGATGTAAAGTGTTCACGTGTATATTGAAAATCTACAAAACAAAGGTTAGAAAACAAGTATATGATGCATAATTTCCTGCAAATAAGACTCAAATTAGTAAGAAATTTTTTTTCTATTGCACGGATCCCATGGTTCCTCCCTGGGAGGGATCCGTCTAGGCCAAGGTGAAGGATCCGTCTGCCTGCATTCTTAAGACATCAATATGGATGTAAAATGTGGTGTCAACACCAACAAGAGTTATGTATTAAGGCACCAACCATATTCTCAAGACCATATGGCATATAACATGTAATTTCATTCAACAAAAACACGAGAAATGATATACATATCTCTAGAACTAAGAGAATGACTAAAACATGTTATACATATTCTAATAGTTCTAAGAAGTGACGAAAACTTAAAAAGCATCAATGTGCTTGGAATCTAAGGACGAGTAGACTTGTTGATTTGGTCCAATCATTCAAGGAGATGATTAAACATGAAGTGCAACTCATTTCGTACTTCTTGAACAAGTCCTTGGGTGAGTTGACAATTAGAGCAATTATTGTCATGACTAGGAACTAGAGGAGGTGGAATGTTTTTGGAGGCTCCACAAAGGATGGTGGAATTTGTGAAGGTGAGTTGAGCGACGTAGGATGTGGTTCAACTAAAAATGAGGGTGATGATGCATGAGTTAGTGGTGGAGATGGAAATTCCTCTATACGGTTGGGTCTTTGGTGATTTCTTGTGTCTAAAGATGGACTATTTGATGGTGAAGGTGGTTCCCTATTTAGCGACAAGGTTGGTGAATGGGAAGTCCTTGGTGGTGAGTCTTCTAACGAGTAGAGATTTGGATGGGAAAGAGGTTCGGTAAAGGAATGTAGTCTAGGTTCTAGAAATGAAGGCTTGGGTGTTTTACTAGAACTAGGTGTGTTTGGTTTAGTGCTTGATGAAGGCCTTTCCAACTCAAAAGGTCGAATGCTAATCCTAGCGGTTTTTCTAGCTTTGGTTGATTGAGTTTTTTGAGGAGGGATTCTAGCATTTGGACTTCTTACGAATCATATGAGCATTCTTTTTGGATGAACCTTTGGTTGAAGAGTTCTTGCTAGGTGCTTTAGTCATAGTGAAAGTGAGGATGTAATATATGTCTTAGCTACTGATTTTTGGATTGTGGTTTGAATGGTGGTTTATACTCATAAGAATACTTGGTTTATAAAGGATGAAGTTGAGTTAATGAATTAAATTCTTGACCACTAAGAATTTTGGCATGCACTAAGGTCAACTATAGTATTGTTCTATTCTAGGGAGTCGTTTAATGGCAAGTAAAAGTGTTTAGGCTACCAAAGAGAGTTTGAATTAGAAGAGAAAACTGATCATAAGCTATTCTGGAGACCCGGATCCCACGGTTCCCTATCTTTAGGGATCCGTCTAGTTATAAACTAGGGATCCGTCTATCAGACAGCAAAATGGTGGAGTGATTATGTTTTTTAGGGTCTAGTACCTATAAATCTTGAGTGTTTGGGATCCCTAAGATGTCTTAAATGTTATGGGACTTAAATGTCCAACCATAAGGAGTAAGGATACCTAATTATGGATTTTGGGTAAGAAAGTGGAATTTTTAAGAGTGCAACTAAGCATTTAAGGATGATACTAATGATTTGAGTATGACAAATGAAGACAATTGATCCTAGAGATCAGTTGGTGGCTTAAAAAATTGGAAAATTCCTAAAAAATAAAAAGAAATGAAAAACTAGTTTTAAGCCTATTTTGAGGTAAAGATGACTAAAATCAATTTGTCAAAATTAAGAGAAATAACAAACTAAGTTTTTTGAGATGTGAGGAACATTGTGTGAGTATTGGAGCGGAAGTATGTTGAGTTTTGGTGATAAATCAAAAGTACCCTGAATTTGATACTAAGTTAGCTATGAGTGAATGTGAGACCTACTAAGCTTGAGGAAGACTTAAGTGATCCTAAAGTATCATGTTGACAAAGTATAATAAGATCTGGAAGATTGGATTGATGTGAAAATGTAGAATTCTCATGTCTATTTACCCGGATCCCACGGTTCCCTCATCTGAGGGATCCAGCTAGTTATAGCTCAGGGATCCGGTTACTGCTGACAAGTAGCTTCACAGTAAATGTGCAGAATTTGCACTTCTTAGCAAAAACTCATCCTAATCATTTCCATATTAGATAATCAAATATGCAAGTAATAAATATCAGGCATGGTAAGTAGACTAAAAGGTGAGCAAAATGAGCAGGACCAACTTCTTGATTTCGATCAAGCCATCGTAAAAATTTCATTTTGGGTTGCCTAAGTTAGAATGTTTATGTTCATGTCATACCAACTACTAGAGCTAAGTTCTAAGCTACATAAATATTGTTTAAGTTGTTTTACAAACCATTGTTCAAATTTTAAGGTCCACGACCTTACCTTCCCTCCCATTCAAATTCCTACTCCATCGCCTCCACTGTTCACTCTTCAACACTTCACCCCTACTTCTTCTTCATGAGAAAGTTAGCAAAACATTTGAACATCCCCTTTGTTTGTTGAAATTCTTGTGTGGGCCAGGATGTCCGCAGCTTGGTCAATGTATGCTAAGGGGTCAAGTTGAACATTGCCAATGGGGTGGCTTCCTTCTCCCTCTCTTTCATCTGATGAGTCCGTTGGTGGGTGAGGTCTTTTGCCTTCAACCATAATCCTTATAGTCTTCTCATCGGACAAGGGCACCATGACCTTGTTGCAAAAGGTGTGGTCATCGGAGTAGAGAGATGGATCTAGAGCAAAGACGAAATTGGCTAGGCGGGTTAAGATCATGGCATAGGAGAGCACCATCTTGTCCGTCCTTTTCACACTTTCCATCCGTTTTGTTAATACAAATAAACCGTAAAAACGTTTATTAATATTTTGCGATCTCTTTGTGTTTTGTTGATAACAAATATAATGTTATCTTAAGTACAATTATAAGGATACATGTTATTTTTGTAAAGCATTTACATATAGCCATTTAATACAAATTGTTGTAATAAATCATTTGTTGTAATAGTTTATTAGGATGAGTAAAAATCACAACCCATGTATCATATCCATAACCCATGGTATTGACCCATACCCACTTGACTAGATACATTGTACTCATTAGATACATTGTATCTAAAAGAATACCCATAGACCAACCCATAACCTATGACCCATGACCTATAACCAAAAAACCCATGGGCAAAGAGGAGCGTCCCACGGATCCCTAGGATTACACTAGACGGATCCCTTGTGGGAGGGATCCGTGGGATCCAGGAACAAAGGGCAAGTTTTGCCTATAAATAGAGAGCCATTTCTTCATTCTAACTCACCCCTTTTCTTACAAATTCTCTCATATACTCTCATTCTTTTCTAACAAAAGATCACTTGATCTAGAGAGTACTTTTCTTTCTTTCTCTTTAGTGATTCTCAAATAGGTCCTTCTCTAAGGCGAGATCACGAGCATTCTACAAGTCATCCAAGCAAAGGGTCCTTGATTGATTTGTCCTCCACAAGATTTCTGTAGCAAAGATCTTGTATTTGATATTTCACATATTTTTGTGTAATAGTCGTGTTGGTTTGGTCCACCGTGTTACGGACTCGGTATTTAGCTTTGTACCGAAAAAGGTGTAAGCAACGTTGTGAAGGCTTCTCCGCCAAGTTGAAGGAGTTTTTGACATAGTGCTTGAACTCTCGAGTAGGTGACTCGGGGAGTGGAGTAGGCAAGGAAGGTGTCCTTGTAGCCAAACCACTATAAATTGGTTGTGTCATTTCTATCCCTTGCTTACTTTATTTACTTATTTTATCATTAGATCTATACTTTCTATTCATCCATACGATTTCACATAATATCGAATCTAAAGTTTTTAAAACTAACTTAAAATCGGCAAAACTATTCAACCCCCTTCTAGTTTTCCACAATTGGCATCAAGAGCTAAGTTTATAAAAGTTTTAAAGTAAACCGTATTTTTAAAAACTTTTCGATCACTATGGGTTCTAAAAAATTACAAGGAAGGGCAATCTATGCAACCACCACCACTACTTGAAACTAATGGTTTTATATATTGGAAAAATAGATTCAAAACATATGTGAAGTCTAAAGATATTGATCTTTGGTACATTATTGTTGAAGGCGATTTTGAGGCTACCTCAAAAGATGATAAAGGAAATTTAGTTAACATACCTCATGATAAACTAAACGATGAAATGAAGAAAAAGCTTTCTAAAAATAGTGAAGCTAAAATGGTTTTGTATAATGCTTTACCCAAAAAGGAATTAGAAAGAATTTCTATGCTTAAAACCTCTAAAGAAATTTGGAATTCTTTAGTTGTAACTCATCAAGGTAATCAACAAGTTAAAAATAATAAAATTGAATTATTTGTTCAACAATATGAACAATTTTCAATATCGGATGAGGAAACTATAGATCATTCATTTGCTAATTTTAATACTATTATTACATCTTTACAAGCACTTGATGAATCTTTTTCTAGCAGTAACCATGTTAGGAGATATCTAAGGGCTCTTCCATCCAAGTGGAGATCCAAGGTGACGGCGATCGAAGAGTCAAAAGATTTGACAATCCTCACCCTGGATGAACTCATAGGCAACTTAAAAGTCTACGAGCTTGTCCTTGCTAAAGATTCCCAAGCCTCAAAGGTGAAAGAGAAACACAAATCTCTTGCTCTTAAAGCCAAAAAGGCTTCAAGCGATGAAGAGAACTCCTTCTGATAGTGACGACGAGGAGTATGCTATGGCGGTACTTTAAAAGTTCTTTAGAAGGAAGGGAAGATACGTCAAACAACCGTATGACGACAAGAAAGGATTCCGAAAAGGCAAAGAGGACGAGAAGCCAAGGGATGATCGTGCTTGCTTTAAATGTGGGGACCCAAACCACTTTATTAGTAAGTGTCCCAAACGGATGATCAAAAGGCGCTCGTGAGCGCACGGGGAATGAGCGACGAGGAGGACGAAGAAATTTGTCTCATGGCAAATGACGAGGTATGTCACTTAATACTATAGTAGCTCATTACTAGATGACGACTCATTGCATAATGAATATGACAAACTTTGCAATATTAGCTTAAAACTAATTAACAAAAACAAGCTTTTAAAAAGTCAAAACCAACGCTTAGATAAAGAAGTCATAGAATTAAAAGCAAAATTGAAACGTTTAGAAAAGGGTAAAATAGCAAGTGGTGAATGTGAACTTTGCGTCAACTTCAAACACTAGTTGATCAACTAGATTCTAAAATTGCTAGAATGAGTACTAATACTTTAGATATGATATTAGATAGTGTTAAAACCGGAAACAACCAAAAAGGTTTAGGTATTCAACAACTTGATCCATCAACTAGTGAAAACAAAGAAACACAATTTGTTAAGGCACTAGAAAAACAAGCCATCGTGGCGGATCCCACGGATCCCATAAAAAGGGAACCGCTAGTGTTCACCAAGGATCCGTGGTTCTGCTGTGAGCAAACAAGGGTAATAACATAGCTTCTTCTTCTAGAACTGATTTTGTTATCATTAATAAGAAGAAACCAACTCATTTTACCACTAGACAACCACCTCCAAAATATAATCCTATTTTTGCAAGAAACAAGGCTCCATCTTTTTCAAAACCTAACCCATCTAGGAGACCTAATAATGTTTACCCGAGAAGTAACCATCAAATGGGATGGAACCCAAATATGCAAAATGGATTTCCTTTTCAAAACTTTGCACCATGGAATGCATATTCACCTTATCCATACATGTCTAACATGAATGGAATGTTTAACACTAATGGACCCATGAACAAATGGGGACCAAACTTTTGAGTTAATTGTTTTCTTAGGTGTGCTTAAAGGTTGACCTAGACCCGGATGAATGGGTCGAGGATAGCGGGTGCACGAGGCACATGACCGGCAATAAAGATCTATTCTCCACATATGAATCCTTCAATGGAGGTAATGTGGTGTTTGGAAATAGCAAAATTAAAATCATCGGTAAAGGTACGATTTCTAACAAATCTCTAACCATTAACGATGTGTGTCACGTAGAAAACCTAAACTTTAACCTCTTAAGTATAGGACAAATATGTGATAAAAAGTGCAATGTACTTTTTACCGAAACCGTAGTAAGATATTAAAAAATGGCATAACCATAGGAAGAGGAATTAGGAAACATGGAGTCTATGTCATTAAAATTGGTAATGAACCTAAAGACAAACTTTGTCTTACCTCTATGGATGATACTTCAACCTTATGGCATCGAAGATTGGGTCATGCCAATATGCGACTTCTTCAATCGCTATCATCCAAAGATCTAGTAAGAGATCTACCTAAGTTAAAATATGAACATCACTTTTGTGATGCTTGTAATGTAGGAAAACAAGTTCATTCTAGTCATAAAGCTAAAAACATGGTGTCTACAACTAAGTGTCTAGAATTACTACTCATGGATCTATTTGGTCCATCCGCTATCCAAAGTTATGGAGGCAACTACTACACTTTGGTCATAGTGGATGATTACTCTAGGTACATATGGACAAATTTTTAAAGAACAAAACGGAAACGTTTAGTTATTTTGAAATATTAAGCAAGAAAATCCAAAGACAACTAGGAAGTCCTATAGTGTCTATTAGAACGGATCATGGTAGGGAATTCGATAATGAAGTGCAATTTGGAGCCTTTTGTGACGCTAATGGTATTACTCACTACTTCTCGCTCCGCGACTCCACAATCGAATGGGGTAGTTGAAAGAAAGAATAGAACCCTACAAGAAATGAGTCGCACCATGCTTAATGAGAAATCCATACCTCAAAAGTTTTGGTGCAATGTCGTTGATACTTCAACGTATATACTTAATCGAGTCTTAATTAGACCAATCTTAGGCAAAACTCCATACGAGTTACTCCGAGGCAAAAAGCCTACGTTAGATCACTTTAGAGTCTTTTGTAGCAAATGTTTTCTTCTTAACACTAAAGATTACCTTACAAAATTTGATCCTAAATCAACCGAAGGTATCTTTCTAGGCTACTCTCCAAATAGCAAAGCTTACGTCATATTAAATAAAGAAACAATGAAGGTAGAAGAGTCATTAAATGTAAAATTTGATGAAAGTCCACCCAAACCCTCTCCACCTCTTGTCGATGGCGAGATTGTAGAAAGTGAAGCTATAGTAATAAAGAAAAAGATAAATGAAGAAGAAGAACCTTTAAATGATGAAGTCATAAATATTAAAGAGTCCAAAGATCACCCCGTAGATAAGGTCATAGGAAAGTTAAACGAAAGAACATTAAGGTCTCAAGTTCAAAACCAAAGTAGCTTATTTTGTTTTGTTTCAACCATAGAACCTAAGAATACACAAGAAGCCATAAAAGATGAAAGTTGGGTAATGGCTATGCAAGAAGAATTAAATCAATTTGTTTCTAATGATGTTTGGACACTTGTCCCTCCACCTAGTAATCAAACCATAATAGGAACCAAATGGGTTTATAAAAACAAGTTAGATGCAAACGGAGTAGTGTCTAGAAACAAGGCTAGACTTGTTGCCCAAGGGTATAACCAACAAGAAGGAATAGACTTTGATGAGACCTATGCCCCCGTGGCTAGATTAGTGTTACACATTGGATTTCACAAACACATCAAACCATAATCACACAAAGCGTATACTATTAGATTTTAGAGAGAGAAAGAGTTAGAGGTTTGGGAACTTAGTAAGAGAAAGTAAAAATCTTATTATGAGCTCCAACCCTCTACCTTGGGAGGTAGAGGGTATTTATAGTCTTAAACAAATCTCTACCTATGGGCTGTGGATCAGGCATACAGTGGGTAAAGACCCGTCCATCCTCCACGGTGTTACTTAACTAACTACTACTTAACATTAAATAACTATGACTACGAGCTTTCTAACGATTACATATACTTGAGGTGACCGACACTTTAATAACTGGATTTACTAAATACTAACAATCTCCCCCTAAGGGAGGTCACCTCAAATTACATTGAATACAAACAGATATTACATTAAGACTGTTCTTGGATTCTTGTTACTGTTCTTTGCTCAGTAGCTCGTAGTATTTGATTCTTCATTTTTGCATGTTTAGATAATCTAAGTGGAGGTCTTTAACTGATCCACGTGATAATGAGTTTTGAGCCAGCTTTGGTTGATTCATGATATTTGCAGCAGCATAGCAGAGTAGCGGAAGCTTTAGTTGATTCATGATATTTGCAGCAGCATAGCAGAAGCATGGAGTGAAATTATCAGAGTCATTGATGCACTTATCATGATTTCTTTAGAAATGAATGTGATGAGTGAGCATGCTATGGATTGACTCTCCATCAGATCAGCCAAACGTCTACGACGCACTGCATACAACGCTTAGCAATAAAGCGCTCGAAAGTGTCTTTGATCACTTTCGATGAATTGAGGTACACGGCCCACGATTCCCCGTTGATCAGTACAAGTACTGCCTGCGATCGTATAATTCCCGAAGAATCTCCTTGACAGGGTTTCGCAGCTATTCTAGCTGTTCTCAAACCAGAACGTCTCAAAGAAGACAACACGGAGTGAGTGAACCAACGAATTTGAGATTCACTGATCGATGAAAAGAGATTTGGAAAATAATTGAGTACTGCTCAATAAAGTGTTTTTGCAATACAACGAGGGTTTTTGATAAAAATCAATTATCAATCATAAACACCTTTTATATTTGAAATATTAGTACACAGTCGATGTGCTAAAGAAAAGAATTTTTAAACACAACGACCGGTTTTTCAAAGGTATCCGTCAATCCATAACCTGAACCAAGATTGATTCAAAAATTTGAATCGCCCCATTGTTTGTGTTCAGTTGTCACATGGTTGATCTATTGGATAGATCTCACATGCCACCTACCAAGGGCTTGTTTGATGTTGGCTCTAGAAGACTTTCCATCTTCATTGTGAATATGTTTGCATATCACTCAGATGTTCTGGCAATACCATAAGGATAATGCGTAGGACTCTTAAGATATAATCTCTCTTTCCACATTGTGTGAAATAGAAAGTCTTCATTGACAGTGTCTTAATGAGATTTATTTGATGATCTCGTGGCTCTAGACTCAATAGTGCACATTTGGTTTCCTATATCAGAGACTAGGGAGAGGGTCTCCTTCTTCAATATCAACAATCTCTAAGAGAAAGTCAATAGATTATGTAGGTTCCCCGTGAGAATGAAACAAGTCCCTTTTAAGAGAAACTTGAGTAGCTTGGGAAGTTTAGTGCAGTGCGTCACTGGGTCCATGACGTCTTGTCTTCAATACCAGTGTTACCTTAGTAACCACTAGTAGCATATGAATTGAACCCGGTTTCTGCCCTAAGGTTGAATTATAGGAGGGCTATTTCTTTTCACCCTTTTCTCATTCATTTCTTTTTCATTCTTCAACCCCTTCAGTGCTTACCGAGATTTCATAACTAGAACCTTGTTGGGTTTATTCCAGTTCTAGCTCTATCTCAGTCCGCACTCATCCCATATTCTCATTTTTCTCCTTTGTTTTTCATCATACCTAAGGACTTCTACACTATCTAGTGGATTGTCCCTGGGTAGATCCCTCCGGTTCTGGCGGATCATGGGAACTAATACCTAACCTTATCATCCTTATATCACCATACATTAAGTAAATTTAGTCGGTCTATTTGGTATTGTTCATCTGCCATTGGAACTAATTGAAAACCATTTGAAAATCAATCCAAATACTTGTGATATATTATCAAAGCATTTTGTTCCTGAATTGTTTATGATATTTTTAGAAAAAGAGCTCCCCCTCAACATGTGCATCATGTGTTTGAAATTGTTTTGGCACACGGAGGTAAGAGGAAGGATTAACTTCTTTGATTACCATTTTCTAAAAGATATCAACATCACTTCCCTGGTCAGATCAAGTAGATAAAGCATATTGGGGAAGGATAAGGTTTTCATAAGTTTGCTCCCCCTCAATATGTGCCTCGAGGTTTGAAAGAGTTTTGCACATATTAGAAGGAACCTGCACTTAGAGACAAATCAATCACGTTTCAATTCTTTGTGGTTTAAAAAAGATGCTCCCCCTCAACATGTGCATGGAAAATTTGAAATCGTTTGGCACATGTAGGGAGGAAAGCTTGCTAAACACTTGTGAAACCATTTTATAGAATCATCAGTTTAAATCCAATTTAAATCACAAATTCTCCCCCGATCACAATTTTCAAATCATTTGAGATTTGTGATCTCTGTAGATTTAAATTGATTTTGAAAGCTTTTGAGGGGAGATGTGACTTGATTATGATAAACATTTAACCGATAAGGATAAAGTTTGAGACTTTAGACTCAAAAGATTAAACATGCTTGAGTATCTTTTGAAAACATAATTATACCAAAGGTCTTGTATCAATTGTATACAGTATTGTAAAACATTGTTCTTTTTGATTATTCAAGAGTAGACCTTTCTCGATTACGTGCCAATTGTTTGAAAAATACTCTTTTTGATTGAAATCATTCTCCCCCTCAATCAATGACATATGTTGTTGATTGAAGTTCCAAGATTTTGACAGATGAAAAGTCCGGATGATTTTCAAAAGTAGAGTCCGAAGTATTTTCAAAGCAATTTTGTTTTCATTAGATGACAAATATTTTTCAGAAGAATCATTTGAAGGAAAAATATTTGAAAGGAAACATTTGTCCTTTTAGCAACAAACATTTATTTTTAGAATCAGAGCATGAGATTTGAAGATTTAAGAGAAAGCATGACTCTGTTCTTTCTTTGAAAAACGGGTTACTGCCTGAAATGACAATAAACCATAGTTTTACTTTCTCCCATTTTTTTAAGCATTCGAACAATATCTAAAGACCCGTGTCATTCTTTGAATGACAGCACAAATACCGTAGATATTATCGAATCGAGAAAAATGTGACAAAATGACAATAATTTTTTGAAAATTTTCAAGATTTTCAAAAGGTGTTTTTTTTTTTTTTTTTTTTTTTTTTTTTTTTTTTTTTTGAAAGTTTTATATTTTTCTATTTGCTTTTTGTGTGTTTTGTAATTTTGTATTTTTCTTTTCGAATAAATATTTACAAGAGATGGATGAAGAAAGACCTTTACTCCTCGTCTTCCTCTTGAAGACGTTTGAGTGTTTCCGGTTGTAGACTCTTTAGACCAAGTCGTGGAAGGATGAACTCAAAACGTTCTCTAGGAAGAGCTTTGGTGAAGATGTCTGCTAATTGGCATTCAGTCCTCACAAAATAGAGTTCCACCACACCGTTCTCCACTTGCTCCCTGATGAAATGATGTCGAATGTCGATGTGCTTTGCTCTTGAGTGTTGAACGTTGTTGCATGAGAGAGCAATATCACTTTTATTATCACAGTACAGAGGGATTTTGTTGAATTCAAAGCCATAGTCAGATAATTGGGATCTCATCCATAGGATTTGAGTACAACAAGATGATATGGCTATGTATTCAGCCTCTATAGAGGATATAGAAGTACTCATTTGTTTCTTTGAAGACTAGCTAACAAGCTTATCGCCCAAAAACTGAGCACCTCCAGACGTACTTCGACATATATCTTGACATCCTGCATGATCAGCATCTGCATAGGCTGTTAGTGACATATCGGTGTCCTTCGGGTACCAAAGTCCCATATTGATGGTTCCTTGGAGATACCGAAAGACCCGTTTAACCGCTTCAAGGTGCTTTTTGGTAGGCTTAGCCTGATATCTAGCACACATGCAAACAGGGAACATAATGTCTGGTCTACTGGCTGTGAGGTACATGAGGGATCCAATCATACTACGATATTTCGTTTGGTCTACCATGATCCCTGAGTGGTCCTCATCCAGTTTAGTACGCTCTATCATGGGAGTGTCAACAGGGTCACAAGAATCAAATCCAAATTTCTTTAAAATCTCATTTGCATATTTAGATTGATTTATAAAAATGCCTCAAGGACTTTGTGAAATTTGTAATCCCAAGAAAAATGACATTTGTCCCATCATTGACATTTGAAATTTGGAACCCATTTCATTTGAAAAACGGTCACATTTATTAGGGTCAGTCGAGGCAAAAATAATATCATCAACATAGATTTGAACGTGAATTAAATGTTTGCCTGACTTTCTGGTGAACAATGTCGGATCAACTGCTCATTTGGTGAATCCAGTAGATAGAAGAAACTTTGATAGCGTATCATACCATGCCCTTCTTGGAATAATCTCTTTTCCAATAGTTTGAATGCCTTTCGGTCATTCGGGTTCAAGCCATCCTTTCTATGATAGATGGGAATGTAATGTGCCGTGTCTTGGTAATCTTGTTGTCTATTGCTAGGCATGATTGGTCCTAAACATCAAAATCACAATGTGGTGTTAATTTTGTGAATAGTATCTTAATGGGGTTCATCACAATTTTGCTCAATACATCTTCATTGAATTCAAAATGAGTTTTTAATTTGTATTAACAATGTTGATTCTTTGATTTAGTTTATCTTAGAAGACAATGTGATATCAAATTGTGATAAACCCATTTGAACCCAATTTCTTAAGATGAAAATTGTACTCATATCAATTAAAGAATGGAAATAACAATGTAGTGATGATTATACTTACACAAGTGATTGTTTCCTTAGAAAAGATGATGAATGAACTCCTGTGAACAGTAAATTAGGTTTTATGTTTGTGAGTTGAGAGAGTAAAGTGAGGAATAAAACTCCATAGTGATCATCTATCACTTAATCTGTCTTCTGATGTGCCGGTTCCCACGGTTCCCTTGAATGAGGGATCTGGCTACTTCAAACTCAGGGATCCGGTATATCAGCAGTTAACAGTTTAAGTGAACTTTGATAATTTTGATTTTGGAGTTTTAATTCTTGGCTAGAGTTGGTGTTTTTTGCTTAATAACTTATGGTTTGAGGTGTTGATGTGTTTTACTAGTCCTATTTGACGAGGTTCCATTTTTACGAATGAATCATAATTTTTGGGAAGTTTTAAGAATTATGATAAAATACTATTTTATCATGATATGAGGAGTTTCACATGGACACTATTTGTTAGTGCAAATATGATGCAGGTTTTCCTGACCAGGTCTTAAATTTATAGTGTCTCGTTATACCTATGGTCTACCCTAGTGCACTAACGGGCAGTGTACCTGGTCGCGTGTAGTATAGTAATCGGTAAAGCCGAGGTCGTCCCAAGAGCTATGTGTATTGGATTATTACTAAGTCTAGTTGTCACAGAATAATAATAGTTTCGATAGGGATTTAATTAATTAAACTACAAATGCAGAATAAAATAGGGCAAATAACCTATTTAAGCATCATACTTGGCACAAAAAACAGTTCGACGTAGCGAATAAAAAAAATAACCCTTTTGGCTACTAAACTCGACTAGTTTGTCCTTTATGGGGCATTTTACCTCTTACTCCCAGTCACCACCTATTCAACCGGTCACCTCTTACTCCTAACTTGACCAAACAGGAAACAAACACCCAACTGGTTCAGATGTGCCATAATTCCCAACAGTAACAAAACGAAACAAGCAAATCCATTACCAATTCTAAAACCACCACCAAATCTACTTGACTATCACCGGTTCAGATGTGTCAAGTTTAATCACCAATCACCGGATCTGTTTCACGTGTATGTACTTGACTATCTCTTCCAAATCTAAAACCACCACCAACCATTACCATTACCAATTCTATAGATTTTTCAAACTAACCCAACCATCCTTACCTCCAATCAAATCATCTTCTCCGTCTATAAATACAAATAAATACAAATTTTAGATCTTGACCCGAAACCACAAATAATGGTAACAAAACAAATGGATGTCCTTTATCTGTCATTACAACTTGAAGGTGCAAAACAAAACAATAACCCGAACAGTAACAAAACAAAACAATTCTCATCATCGCCACCATCCAAACAATATCCCGAACCCTCTTTCTTCTTTGATGACTTTTTGAACCAGATTCTACTTTTTTTTATAAGGTTTTTGTTCATGGCTCTTATGATTCAGGAAACAAACTTTCGATCTGACGCCTCCGTTCCCAGCCACCAATTACCTTCAAGGTTATATTGGCTTAGTAAATATATCAACGAAGCCTTGTGACGTCTTTTCCGATTCGAATGAATTGATGTTTTCAACTGCACATAGACTTTTTTTGCGTATCAGTATATCCATTGTAGAATAGTTTTAGAATGGATGTCCTTTATTGTACTTTAAACTGGATACCGGTTGAATAGGTGGGAAAATGCCCCATAAAGGACAAACTAGTCGAGTTTAGTAGCCAAAAGGGCTATTTTTTTATTCGCTACGTCGAACTGCTTTTTGTGACAAGTATGATGCTTAAATAGGTTATTTGCCCAATAAAATAAAGCAAATAAATGAATAATGGGAAATCAATAGAGGAGAGTGGTGCTAACCTAGTTAATCCTCCTAGCTAGTTATGTCTACGTCTACCTACTTCCAATTACTTCAGGCGGGGTCAAAGTCGAGAGGACAGCATTGGGTCAATTCACCCCAACCTATCAGCAAAGATGCCACCACAGGAGAAATCAGGCGCACCGTCATAAGTCCTGTTGTTCCTGGTCCCCTAAGCTAAGTCATTAAGTACCGCTACATGCTAGATTCATAATAGTGAGTGCCCGGCCGTTAGGAACTTAGACACTACACCCCCAATTCTTAAGTTCATCCAAACGATAGGTGATCAGTTGGTCAAATCGCACAAGTAGAAAGGGTCGTCAGTTGGTCATATCTTACCCTTCCCGTCTCAGCCCGCTCACCTAGGGTCAGTTGGTCATATCTCCTAGGCAATTGGCCTCTACCGCCATTCAAAACTACCGAACCAAGGGTGGCTACCAATGAACTATGCATGCATACACTTAGAAATAATTGTACGGAAGTAAAGGTAAACGCAAAAAAAAAACAATTAAGGAATCATAACTAGGCTAGCACCAAAAGGTGCTTAGCCGCTCATATTAATCATGAAAATCAATTCAATATTCAAACGAAATACATGAATTGAAAGTAAAAGAAATATAAAACGTTAATGCTTATCGTGGTGGAGTGACTTCTCCCTTGGAAACAGCTCTGTATGCTCCTCTAGACCTGCCTTGAGCTTTTTCCCACGTTCTTAGAGTGTTGTGTGTGGAATGGATGATTAGAAATGTTAGAATTCGTGGGGTATTTATAGGCCAGATCTGGTTACTACAGAACCAATATAGGAGTTACGCCGTAACCTTCTATTTCTTCATAAAATGCACTAGATTCGCTGGTTACGGGCTGAACCTAATTAGTGGTTACGACGTAGTCTTCAATAAACTCGGTTACGTCGTAAGTGATGCAGTAGTTACGGAGTAAGTATCAGCGACGTGGAACCTCTTTTGACTTAATGTAGTTATGTCGTAACCTTTGGGAGGAGTTACGCCGTAACCATCTGATAAGTTGGCATACTGAGTCACGCAATAGTTGCGGCGTAATGTGAGAGATGAGTTACGCCATAACTTATTTAAAATAGCATATTGTGATAAATCTTTAGATATGTTTCCATTTTCGCATCTCTTTAGCTCCAATGCTCGTAATTTACCTGAAAGTGGAAAACAATAGAAAACAAGCGTAAATCCATATAAATGATATAAATAACGAGCATTATCGGGGGAAATTGACACTTAATATTCAGGACTGTTTGACGATGTTATCAAATATCCCCCCACTTGAACTCTACTTGCCCTCAAGTAGACCTTATTAGATAGATTCCTAAAAAGATATCTCCCATAACCTGGAAAATATGAGTTTACAAATCCCTTATGCTAGAATAAAACAAAGCTGTTAGCCTTAATAGTTTTTATTAGAAGTGATGGTCATTCACGTTTAGGAACTTTGTAACGTGTGTTAGATATCGTGATAGAATAGTCAACGGGCTCGTGGATTGGGCTAAGCTAATTGGTTATTAGTTTTGTTAAGCTAGCATTGTATAAGTTCATGTAACCCAATCCATGTCCAAGCCCATATACGGCCCATGGCCAAGCCTTAGGGCATCCTTTGTCTTGTACTATAAATACCCCTCAAGTATGTCATTTGAGGGCTGTGCTTGAAAGTGTGTGTGTGTGTGTTTTTCCTTTGAAGAAATATAACATCTTATTGTTTTCATTTCTTTCCTTTATCTCTCTAAAACATACGCCTATTATATCATTCAAGTCACCATCTTTGCTTAATCTTTTCTTTCATCTCTACGCATAACAGTTTATGTTTTACGTGTTCTTCTTGTGATAAGCTTGGTATTCGTGTGATAAGGTTAATATATCTTAGGTCCTAACAATTGGTATCAATCGCCTAACAATGGTTTAGGAGTGTTTGTGTTTGTTTTGAAGTTTTGGTAAGATACGCGTTAAGCTCACGTTTTACATCTTTGATACGCATAAAGCTTTAATTTTTGCACTTAAAAATTCAAGATTCTTGTCGTTTAAGGTATATTTGGTGCTAAAGTTTCAGTTTTTTGCAAAAAGTTTGAAGCTTTACGTGTTTTTCTTCATTTTTTAACACGTTTTGTTTCATTGGTCATTTCTACTCGTAACTTTTCTAAGCACTTTGGGTGAAAAAGGTCAACATTTTTGGGTTATTCGAGTGTTTTTAAGGCTATCTGTGCAAGAGAAATCGTTTGAATCATTGGAAATTTTTTACGAGTAGGTCAAAACCCTAGTTCTACGCGTAAGAAAGTCAAACTACGCGTAAGTTCCTACTCATAACTTTTGGTGCGATTCTTCGAGCTTAAGCGGTGACTCAGTGCTTCCCTCACTTGGATAAGTTTGTGGAACACTTCGACTTTTGGATATCTCTTACACTGTGATAGTGTAAAGGATTTTTGGGCTAAACCCTAATCTTACGCATAAGCTTAGACTTACGCAGTATTACTTTACGCTTAAGCATTTATCCTACGCCTAAGCCTTGTCTTACGCATAAGCTAAATCTTACGCATAAGTTTTCCTACGCCTAACTTCAAGTCTATGCATAAGATCCTACGCCTAAGGAATCCTACGCCTAAGATCCTACGCATAAGATCCTACGCATAAGCACCAACTCTACTCGTAACTTCTTCGGTCTACGCCTAAGCTCTTTAAAAAAAAAAAAAAAAAAATTAAATTTAAATTTTTGAGGAGACTAAACGTTCAATTTTTACGCGAAATTCAAATTTTGGTTTAACTGTGAAAATTTTGGTCAAAAATTCAAATTTTTGGGCATAAATTCAAATTTTTCGGGTCAAATTTAGCGTCAAAATTGTCATAACTCAAATTTTTCATACGACCTTAGAATTGATTTTTATAGTGAATTTCAAATTTTGGGAGAAAATTATTTTTTGCCTAAGAACCAAGTTTACGAGTACGGCCTTCAGAAAAACTTCAAACCGAGCTTAATCTTCATCAACCACAACTCCTTTATCGTTGAATCGATCCTACATCAACTTTATCTGAACATACCTTCATCAATGGCAACTCAACAAGACATTCATGCAGCCGGTGCCGAAAACCGACTTCCTATGTTGGCAAAAGGTGGTTATCTTCAATGGACAAGTCGAATGCTCCGCTACATCAAGACCAAACCTAATGGCAAACTCATGATTAAATCCATTCAGGATGGACCCTTCAAGCCTCGACAAGTTCATGTACCTGGAAATGCTGATGCAATACCTCCCATCCCACCATCCTCTCATCTTCAAAATGAATCAGAATACACCGAAGCAGATCAGAAACAAGTCGATGAAGATGACATGGCAATTCATATTGTCCAACTGGGTTTACCAATAGACATTTTGCTGCCGTGAGACATTGTGAAACCGCTTCGATATGGGAACGTGTTAGAAGCCTATGTTATGGAACAGAAATTGGTAAACAAGACATGGAGAACAAGCTGCTAACCGAATGGGAAAAGTTTACATCTACACCAGGAGAATCCATTGAATCCTACTATGGAAGGTTTTGCACTTTGATGAATGAGCTTATCGGAAACAAGTTGGCACCCAGAACAATCGCTCAAAACATCAAGTTCCTGAATAATCTTCCAGAAGAATGGGGACGATATGTCACTATTGTCAACCAAACAAAAGACTTACATCAGGTGAACTTTGATCAACTAAACGATTTTCTGAAACAAAACCAAGCTGAAGCAACTGAAGTCAGACAAGAAAGATTGGCAAAGAATCATGATCCATTGGCACTCATTGCAAAGACTCAAACTCTAGTGAATAGACAAAACCAAGCTTCATCATCTTCCACTAACAACAACTTGCAGCAATACATTCCACAACCACAAGCTGTTATCCCTCAACAACAATTCTATCCACAAGAACAACAAGTCATTCAACAACAACAGTATCCACAATACCAGGAACAAGGAATCACGGATCCTGAAACTGAACAAGAAAATGCTTTGCTACAGGTATTTTCTTTATTGGATAAAGCATTTAGCAGTCACATGGGTAATCAGCGGTTCCGTGATCAGGGTAATCACCGGGTCAAGATATGTTGGAAATCGATGGAACAGAATGTTGGGAATAGAACATGGGTAATCGAATGGCAATGTTGCAGCTCCAGTCGTTGGGAATTATGGAAAAATGAATCAGGGTAATCATGTTACGGTTACACCTGTCAAGGAGTGGGTCACATGGCAAGGAATTGTCCTACTAAGCCGAAAAAAAAGGATTTTGCGTATCTTCAGAAAGCTATCCTGTTAGCACAAAAGGCAGAATCTGGAATGCAAAGTGGAGTGCCGAGGAACATGACTTTTTCGCTATTATGGATGATTTGGAAGACCTCGAGGAACTCAATGTGAACTGCATCTTCATGGCAAATCTTCTGAGACTAAGTACGACACTGACTCGACGCACCTCCTGCTATGACGCAAATGCAGTATTTAAGGTACCAATCATTGATCCATGCTATAACAATGTCATATGTGATGTGTTTACTCATGACGAACAGATTCTCGTGACGCCAGCAACTACTTGTGATACATACATGGACAATCCGAGTTGTAGCAATACTAACTCTGAAACTCCAGATGTGGATCCTAGTGGAGGCTGTGTGGCACAAAATACTGAGACTGATGAGGAAACACGTGCTTATTTTGAATCATTAATCAATAACTGTGGAATTGAAATTGAGAAAGTTAGTAAGGTCAATCGCGAGGTTAAGGCCGCGAATAAGAAATTGACCGCTGAGCTTGAGAGTTACAAGGAGCACGCCAAAGCCTATGAATTTCATACAAACAAAATGTCCGAATTAGAAATTTGTTATCGAGATTCTGTTTTAAGAGAAAAAGAATTGCAAATCAAGTATAACACACTTGATGTGAATTTGAACTTGAAAATAAAATCTTTAAACAAAGAAATTTCTGATCTTCAAAACCAACTTTCTAAACAACAAGCAACTTATTCTGATCTTGAAAAGAGAAGAAGCTTGATTGCTCGATTTTTCAAAATGAGAAGATTCTCTTCTTGATGACATTCTGGATAAAATGAAACTATCAAAAAATTGGATAATTTGCTTCTTACAACGGGTCATTTCGCTAAAACAAACAAGATGCTTTCTAATCAAGCAAATCCGATTTTTCACACTGCACATAAAATGGCTCTTGGTAACAACCCTTCTTCGTCCTCAAGAAAGCTCGAAATCTCGAATGTGTTGAACAATGGAAAAACTTTGCATGAACCCATAATTGTTCGTGATTCTCTTGAAACGTTGGAACTATCTATCGAGAGAGTAGATCAAAAAAGAAACAAAAGAATCCAGATCTTAAACCGATTGATTATAACAAATGGAACAAAATTAATGGAATTACTTTTGTTAATAAAAAAGAACAATCAACGTTTTCCACCACACCAAGTGTTTCAAACAAAGTATCAACACCTGTTTCAAAATCCGTTTCAAAACCAGTTGTAGTTTCCAAATCTCTTTCGAAAATCGAACAAATGTCTTCAAACAATCCTTTTAACACAAGTGATGCCAGAAGCATTTTAGATGACGTTAAAACTAGAATTGGGTATCTTCAAGAGATTGTCAAATCTAAAACCAATATTACTACTAACATCTGGTTTACTCGTCATGATGACGAAAACGAAAAAGTTTTTGAAACTCAAATTGAACCTCCGTTAACTGGCATCGTGCGAGGGTAATTCATTTCGAACAAGCGTTTTTGAAAGAAACAACTGACTTTGTCAAGGACCACAAATCCCTGGTAAAGCAAGCTAATGAAAGTGTTGAACACATCAAAGTTTTGGAAATTTTAAATGATTCTCTCTTCAAGATGTGATGACTACTGATATCATGTCCATTATTTTACAAACATATTCTGTTGAAGATCATGAAAGACTCCAGTCTGAGACCTCCGCAATTGTTTCAAAATATGAAAAGCTCTTGAAAAACTTGAAAAAGAAAACGTGTCCTATTTTAAACAGCTTGATCGAAAACCGAGGAATGCAAGTATGACAAACTGTCGTATGAGCGTGCCTACAAGGACATGCAAGAGCAAAATGATCTTTTGAGAGTTCAGATGGAAAGTCTAAAAGGAAAGGCTGTGGATACTAAGTTTGCAAAACCATTGACTGAGGAGAAACAAATGTTCCCAAACCGGTTTTCAAACCTAAAATGTCTATTTCTCAGTTTCCTCCAAAAGTCAATGAGAAAAATGATTTGTCAAAAACAGTACCCACGTGACTTTGCCTATTAAAAAGAGAATTATCCACGGTTTTGAAAAAGAAAAAGCATTGCTCGATACACCAAAAGTTATTTCACCTGGCATTTCTAGGAATAGCACACGGAATGTGACCACAAATCTAGTTAAAGAATCTGTTGGTTCTAACAACATGGTCAACAATCTCTATCTAGAAGAAGCTAGAAAAAAGGCACAGACTCGAAAAAAAAGACGAATTTTAGGTGCAACATCTAGGGTGATGAATTCTACAAGATTTCAAGGCAATGCTAGTAGTAGTAAACCATTACCTAGGAACACTCTACAAAAGACTAGGGATTGGCTTGCATCTAAGAGTAGTTGCGCAAAAGAAAATGCTATGCCCTAAGAAAACAACACTAGGAATTCTAAGTCTTTTTCGAACAAGAATCAATTTCCAAAAGATCAGTAGTGACAAAGTTAAAGTCAGCTGCTTTTAAACAAGAACATTAAATTTGTCTGTACTACATGTAAAAAATGTGTCTTTTCAGCTAATCATGATGCATGTGTCTCACTATATCTCAAGAAAGATAATTCTCGTGCCAAGGCACAATCCACTAAGACACCAAATAGAAACAAGCCCGTTGATAAAAAGACAAACAAAAAGACACCTAATACGATGATCTCTTTAGGACGTAGTTTTTCCAAAAATGAGTCTTCCGCTGCAGATCTCGATAAAAAACAACCCTAGATCTTACCTTAGGTGGATACCCACAAGAAAAGTTTTCAACCAAATTGGTCTTAGATGGATTCCAACAGGAAAGATTTTTGATACTTGCTCCAACACAGATAATAGTGAAACTCATCATGTTAAGGAAGTCGAATCCACTACAACCGTTGATAGTGATCACCCTCGCCGTGAGGAAACATGTACTTCTAACACGGTTACTTGTGAAAACTCTTCTTCTTTGGTTGCAGGTGATTCAAATATCTCGGAACCCAACTCATCAGAGGGTTCCAATTCTGTAAAATCTTCTTCTCATTCTCTCTATCTTCTATTTTTGATTTTCCATTTCTTTTATATAAACCAACAAAAGCAAATATAAAAATATAAAACTTTAAAAAATTCAAAAACAATAGAAAATCAAAAATCCAAAAATATTCTTCTCACGACATTTCTCTTGTATAATCGATATTCTGTACGTTTCTAGAAATGTCATTCAACAATGATACGGGGATGTACAGATGCTTGAGCGAGAGTTCTTTAATATGTTTTCTAAAACATGTCGTTTCTCAAAATTTCTCAAAATAATGGCTTTCGTATACTTCAGTACGAAACCCGGACTTCAACATAATGGCTTCTGAACACATCAGTTCAGGACCCGCGCTTCAAAGAAAGGAAAGTGCTTAACAAAATCAAAGGTTTTAAATATTTTTCAAGTACTATTCCTAAAAACATAATGGCTTGCAGTTACTTCAGACTGTAACCCGATCTTTAAAGAAAGGAAAGTGCTACGCAAAATCGATTTTCATATTTCTCGAGCACTCATCCTAAAAACAAATGAAGATAAATTTTTTCTCTAAATATCTTCAAAAGATTTTCAAAATCTTCTTCTCATCTTGCGTACCATTGATTCAAAGTTTTGAAAAAGATTTTTCAAAATTTCTCACATTTGACACAAGATAACCCTCTAAACCCTTAATTGATTCTAAATTTTCTAGTATGAAAATATGCTTTCGGTAAGGGGGTATTAAACCAAAGTTGTTCTAAAATCATGCTAAATCAGCTCTCCAAATGCTTTTCGAAAAACATATCTTTTAATCATTGTGTTTCAAAAACATCATAGATATGCTATTTTTGAGGGGGAGAAACGTGATTAATAGGTGATCAAAAATGTTTTATCATCGGTGTTTGAATCTCAAATGAGCTCGACTCAGGTGTAACCAATGAATTGACGATAATATAAAGTCAGTACTCGAAAAGACTTGTTCCTGGACGGGTAATAATTTCAAACTGGTCTAACCAAAGGATGTAAGCTTGTCTCTAATAGGACTTGTCTAAGTACAATGTACCATTTCGAGAAAACTTCTTTGGAATGACCAGTCGGGGTAATAATTTCAAGCTAGTCCTAGTGATGTAAACGTCTCTCGAATCGGTCTTGTCTATTGAAAGTTGATCAATTCAAAAGTGCGAACTCTACCCTCTCTGTGCATATTTCAGTTAAAACAATATAAGCATATGTGAAGGGGGAGTGTTTCTGATAATATAAAACTCTCAGAGTGTTTCAAACATGTTTTCTATCATAAAACTTTGAGAGATTTTCAAAGAAAATGGTTTTATGGCAACAATAGGACAGTCACGGATTTATAAGGGACTAAGGATAGGAAAATTCGTCCTATGATCCGCCAGAGCCGGAGGGATCTACCCAAGGACATTTCAAATAGTTAGTATTAGAAGTCCTTAGGAATGATTGAAAAAAGGAGTAATGTGAGAAAGGAGAAAGAAGGGGTTGAAGAATTAAAAAGAAAAGTAAAAGAAAGGGTGAAAAGAAATAGCCCTCCATATTCAACCTTAGGGCGAAACCCGGTTCAATACATATGCTACCGGTTGTCACTAGATGACACGGTATGAAGACAAGACGTCACGGACCCAGTGACGCACTGCACTAAACCTTCTAGCCACTCAATTCCTCTCAAAAGGATTTGTTTCATTCTCACCGGGAACCCTACATAATCTATTGAACTTCTCTTAGAGTTGGTTGATATTGAAGAAGGAGACCCTCTCCCTAGTCTCCGCTTAGGAAACCAAAATGCACTATTGAGTCTAGAGCCACGAGATTCATCAAAATATCTCATAGGAACACTTGACATGACATCGCTTGTTGTTCATCATTAAGGGCACAAGTGATATATTATAGAGTCCTACGCAGATCTTAGCAATTTGCCAGAACATTTATGAGAAGTTTCACATCTGTGATCTTCAGTGATTGAATGGAAACTCCTGCGAGGGTCAACATCAAGCAGCCCGACAGCAGTCACTTCAAGACTCCCCCGTGGATTACGCTTTGTGTCTCAAACGTCTACGTCGTGGGGTGATGCTTCGTGTAACTCAAATGACTCATCTGAACTATAGGTGTATTTCGGTACATCGCGTTATCTCACTTGTGGGAACTCCAGCCAGAACGGCCCCTTGTGAGAATTAGAGACGTATTTTCACACTATGCTGTTAACACCCTCGAAATTCAAACTTGTTAGTGCCGGAATCCGCTTATTACTAACATGTTTTATGGTTTCTTCTCATGGAAGCTCCGGAGCGGATTGATCGTGCAGACTCGCCACATGCTCATACCCACAACACATGAAAGTTCTCATCAAAATCAAAGGCAACTCAAAGTTAAAGATGATTCTTCATCAATGTCAAAGAATCTACAAAGTGTAAAGACTCGAGAACTTCATCATTGGAAACTCAAAGTCAAATAGAAGTGTGAGCATGGTGGAGAAAGACGTGAGACACCTAACCAACTAAGTTGACACCTCAGACAACCACATTAATTGATCACAAAGCATGAAGGAACAAAGAATCAAGACTATTATATATCTACATGCAAAGTTCAAGCTCAAGGAAAGTAAAGACCTAATCAAGTGGAGCATCATTTGAATGACCACCCCTTAGGGGGAGATTGTTAGCCTTAATAGTTTTATTAGAAGTGATGGTCATTCACGTTTAGGAACTTTGTAACGTGTTAGATATCGCGATAGAATAGTCAACGGGCTCGTGGATTGGGCTAAGCTAATTGGTTATTAGTTTCGTTAAGCTAGCATTGTATAAGTTCATGTAACCCAATCCATGTCCAAGCCCATATACGGCCCATGGCCAAGCCTTAGGGCATCCTTTGTCTTGTACTATAAATACCCCTCAAGTATGTCATTTGAGGGGTGTGCTTGAAAGTGTGTGTGTGTGTGTGTGTTTTTCCTTTGAAGCAATATAACATCTTATTGTTTTCATTTCTTTCCTTTATCTCTCTAAAACATACACCTATTATATAATTCAAGTCACCACCTTTGCTTAATCTTTTCTTTCATCTCTACGCATAACAGTTTATGTTTTACGTGTTCTTCTTGTGATAAGCTTGGTATTCGTGTGATAAGGTTGATATATCTTAGGTCCTAACAAAAGCCGAACACCTCACGAAAGGGGAACAAACACTCAAATCTCTCAACTATTCTAAGTGTCAATTTCAGGGTGATCGCTCAATCGCACAGTCATAGCATGTATTCTATCATAAGCTTGGCGGTTACACAAATCTCCACCACTAGAGTTAAGGGCCAAACAATTCTCGAAGGCAATATGGGTAGACACGACAAAGGTTAAGGGGTGACTCGTCATTACTAACACGTCATGGCGAAGTGGACAACATCAATGATACATGACCAAATCCATGGCCAAGACACCAAAGATTGCTCGCTGCATCACCTAGACACGCTTCATGACTAAAAGGGTAGGATAAGACATGGGATATATAATTGGTGTAAAATAAAAAACAATCAGGTAGTCTAAATCTATAACCAAGTCATCACCACTTGCCATCCGCCCAAAGTTCAAGTTTTGAAGTCAAGAAACCGGATCATGAAATGCAAGGTAGATGTGTCATTAGAGGACGTCGTGATGGGCACACTACCTTTTCTCCAACTGTTGGCATAACTACCAACTTCAATCTTCAAATGTGACCGAGGTGGCCTCCTCGATACTAAATTAATAAAGCTCATACTATAGTGCTTATAACATCTCACTTTACAATAACATAACAACTATTTTTTTTTCGAATCATCATCATTTTTTTTTCAACATAACAATAACGTAACATAATATCCCCCCACTTGAGATGAACAATGGGAATTCGGGGGGTCTTCAATGATCTTCAGAGATGTTGTCGATGAAATCGTGATTTCCGAACCTTTCCACTTAACCTTGAACTTAGGCAAAATGATGACTTCCAATTACAAATAAAGACTACAGATAGGCTAAGGTGTATAGGTATATATCGAAACAATATGTTGGGTAAACAAAATGAAAGGAATGGCTCAGAAGGGTGTACCTAGGGGTATCTTGCACTAAAGATGAGTGCAACAAAAGGGTTTCACATGGGGTCGAAAAGTCGAGGTGACTAATCGATAGACACACAATGGTAGGCTGTATGGGTGATAATCCTATAATATTGCCTTCTAAAACTGAAAAGTCCAAATACATCGAGCTAACTCAACATACCTCGTCTATTGGAAACGGCACACTCATAATTTGGTGGATTTGGGGTAAAATATTGGAAACGGATAAGGCTAATCTCACCATATAATATCAAGGGTTGTATGTGCTCGGCTAAGGTCTAATCTAGTTAGGTTAAGAAAAACATGTCAAAATTTTAAAATGGCATAATTTTTCAAAATAAACTAGAAAAATGAGGGCGAAATAAGTTCAAGAGATAATTCTACTCCCGTCCCCCCACTTGAATTGCACAAAGTCCCTTTTGTACTAGGCATTAAATAAAGGTGAAGAGAAAGGTAGAATAAGAGCGAGAACTTCCCTGAAATTTGCTCCATAAAGAAAGAAGGTCCACGAACAAGAGACGTGCCTTCGTATAAGCATCGTGAACAAACTTCAATCCCTGAAATCACAATACCGACAAGCATAATTCTAAAAAGAAAAAAAAATGAATAACAAACCTAACTCACTTTCGTAGGAATCACGGTTGCATTTAGCGAATGCAACAAGCCTTTTAAACCACTTTGTGTCCCAAGTGGACGAGTAAAGTCTCGTGAGGGTTTACAGGGAACACACCCACAAAGTTCATTTAAAAACTAATACAAGGTTATTGTGTTTTAAAATGAAATAATTAAAGCAGAGGAAAGTTACGTCCGTAACTTTTGTTAGGAGTTACTTCGAATTGCAAAACCTCGGTATAAGCCGCAAACGAGTAGTTACGGCGAACCACTGAGATGGTATTACGCCGTAATTGGTAATGCCCAAGAATTCTGTCGCTAAAAGGTTGGTTACCGGCGTATCACCAAAATGAGTTACGTCAGACTCTGTTCAGATCAGAGAACGGTCAGCAGCAATTAGTTCCTCGCTTCCTGCAAAACTAGTTAGAAAACACAAACCCAAGAAAGGAAATAAACAAAGAAAAGGATAATTCGGGTTTTCTCCTGAAACACATTTTCTTTATTTACGAGTCTTTAAGTTAGACTCAGAGTCGCGGGCTACAGGCTTGTTGGTCATTTCGTGGATATGGCAATCTCCATGCTGGATCCAACTTACCAAATTCTCATCCCGCTTGTAGTCATTTCCCAATCTAAATAGCCCGGTAGAAACTCTTGATTTTTGATAAGGGTGCTCAATGCCCTTTTTTTGTCCTCCTCACCGATATCGAGCATGGTTGATCTTGGCTCAACTGCCTCTTGGTCCAATTTTTAAAGTTCTGATCGTTTCTCGATTTTGAAAATAGTCTTATCATTGTTAATCTTCAACCAAACTAACCCTTTTTTTTCTTTTTATTTAAACCCGACATTTCCTGAAAAGGTCTCCCTAAAATTACTCCCGTAAGTCCATCCTCCACAAATTCACTTACGTCGTCTAGAACCATAAAGTCCACCAAAAACGAATGAGTTCCAACGAAGACATGTATATTAGTTATAAACCCAAGAAAGTTATTCCCCTTATATTCTAACTCTTTCTTCATAACTTGGTTGTAGCATTCTTTTGACATGATGTTGACTGGGGAAGTAGTGTCAATAAATGGGCGGAAATCGATGAACCCGATTTTGCATGAGATCTTGAGATAATGGGGGTTTCTATGATGTATGCGGGTTCCTACCTCATGAAATCTAGGTTGGTCTGGTTGCGAAAAAGTCTTACCTGAGTTATCTTGCCAATGGGCCATCTCGACATCACTAGAGAGGTCTTCAGCACTCAATCCTAAGTTATCCTCTTCCTCAAAATTGACGAAAACATCAAAATCTCTCGCCGAGTCAACCTCTCCAGGATCCGGGGGGTCGCTAAGAAATTTTTCTAAAGGTTCACCAAAATTTCCTATGGGGTCAATTGCACATACCTTCTTCAGGGTAGACAAATGTTCATTAGGTCTGAAAGTAGCAATTTCTCCATTAGCTTCAAGAGTCAACTTTCCAAAGAAAGACATCCACCTTAGTATGAGCAGTGGCAAGCATAGGTCTTCCTAAAATGACTGTATTCTTTGTCTTTCGAATGTCAAGAATCACAAAATCTACCTGGAAAAGGAATTTCTTAATCTTCACCAACATTTTTCAACAATTCCCAAGGGATTGCATGATCGATCACCATTTCATTTTCATCTTGGCCGCTTAAGTTACCAATCCCGATACGCGAAAAACATCGAACGAGGCATTATGCTAATACTCGCTCCAAGATCTGCTAGGCATTACACATGTTTAGACTCCCGATCAAGCAAGGGAGAGTGAAACATCCCGAATCTTTTTCCTTTTGTGGTAGCTCGTTCCTAAAACCGCCAACATCTTTCGTTGAGGTGAATTGTCTCATCAATGCTTAATTTCCTCGTAATATCATCATGATTAGTTTTAATAGAATTATTGAAAGGTAAGTTTACCGGAAAAGTTTGGTCCAGAAGTGACTGTCTTTTCATGCTGATTCGTCGCTTAACTTTTTCTGAAAAGGTCAAAGGTTCCTTGAGGATAGTTTCTACAGTGTGGAAAACTTCCTCCTCCCGTGCTGCTAGATAATCAGAGATGGATTCTGAACATGAACTAACACTCTTCTCCAATATCTTAATCCTATCATCGTGAAGTTTGAGCGAAGAGACTGTATTATCCATGAATGTCCTCATCAAATTTTCAATCCTATCATCTCGTTCTCTTGATTCCCTGATGTGGTCAAGAATTTTTCTCTCAAGATCGCTCCCAGTTTTGGTCCCAAACACGCTTAACTTTCGACTTGCATGCTTTCAGCTTCTCTTCCAACCTTCGATTTAAAATTTTCCCCATAAAGTTATTCTTTGCATTGTTATCGCTTCATTACCTTATGATTGAAATTGGTCTCGGTTTCAGATCCTGCGTTCTATGTGCCACTTGTAGCAATCGCTCAGAACCCGCTGAATACATTCCAAGGCTTGGTCAGAGTCATGCTAGGAATAGGTCTCGGGGATCAAGAAGTTCCCGTGTAACAAATTATCCCAGGATAGAAAACGAGACATCTGATGTTTATTTAAATCATGGGTAGGGCATCGATAGAGTACTCATTAAATCTTTCCCTGCTTGTTACAGTTTTTCTTCTCCAACCCGAATCTAATTGATAGATTTTCCCAAGAAGCTTAGCCATTTTTTAAGGAGGGAAAAATTACTGGACAAACTCCTTTCTTAGTTTTCCCCATGCTTCTTTACTTTCATTAGGGAGTTTGTTATACCACCTTTTTGCTGTTCCAGTGAGAGTCATAGGAAAAATCCTTGCAATGACCGAATAGCAAGGAGTACCTCTGACGTTGAAGAGAGAGGATAAGTGAGAACTTCTGTCTACGGGATCCTAACGCCCTCATCTTTATCTCCAGAAAACTTAAGTTTGTGTAATTCTAGAATAATATGATCAGGAATAGAGTATTTTTCAGTGTTAGAATCCTCGCGTGAAGCTTCGTTGGCAGTTTTCATTAGGTTGCTCCAAATACTGTTCCATAGTTAAGTCATCGATATCGTTTTCATTGATGACCTCCGGTTCCGCGTCAGACTGGTGTGATTCGTAAAATGAGAAGATGTTGTGAATCGACACCGGAGAGTAAACTTTCCTAGTCCGAAATTGCTTCTTCGGATCTTTGAAAGGGACAGCCAGAAAAGGCCTTGAGCTGCGAGTGTTGTAACCTGACATTTAAGAAAGAAAATTTAAAACAGAATTAATACGAAATCCCAAAATAGCTCCCCGGCAGCGGCGCCAAAAACTTGATGCAGGTTTTTGTTAGGTCACAAGGTTTACCACACAAGCTTATAAGAAAGATAGAGAGGCGATTGAACAAGAAACCAAACACACACACACGATATAAGTAAGACCGGTTATGCGTAGAGCATATGTGAAAGGAAAACTTGAACAACCAACCTTCAAATGAAGGTTTACATAAGGTATTTATAGGCAAGGAGCTAGGGCAATACTCCTACTCCTTCCCTTTCTCCTATGGGCTTGGGCCTAAGCTCATGGGCCTTCTACATAAGCTTAAGGCTAATAACAAACAAAAAGGCCATAATAAGCTAACTATTACATATGAGTAACTAACACTTGAATAAGGTTTAGGAGTGATTCCAACAATCTCCCCTCAAGTGTTATTACATATGAGTAACAAACACTCAAGTGTTGGTGATGAAAACGGTGAAGGCGTGATGTAATAGTAGCTTTGACGTCTTCTGACATTCTTCTTTCTTGTGAGAAGAATTGCCTTGATTTGAACAATCTCCCTAGTGTAGAGAGATAGTTAACTTTGAACGGTTATGATTTGACGTCATCTTTAACTTTGTACTTTGATCATTGTTCTTTGTGATGAAAGTGATAGTATGTTGTTGTTGTCAGCATCAAGTCTGCCTCAGGTCTGCTTCATCGCTATAGTGTCTCCACGTCATTCTTCAACATGCTCACACGCTCTTTTGACGTTGGAATTCAGTACTGATGGAGTTCTTTAAGTCTTTAACTTTGTAGATTCTATGTATTGACGAAGAATAATTCTGACTGTTGTGTTGCTTTTGGATAGAACTTCCATTAGTGATGATGTTGGCGTGAGCATGAGAAGAATCTGCACGATCATTCCGCCCTGAGCTTCCATAAGAAGTAAACATTAAAACTGTTAGTAATAAGCGGATTCCGGCACTTACAAGTTTGAACTTCGAGAGTGTTAACAACATAGTGTGAAAACACAACTCTAATTCTTACAAAGGCCGCTCCTGAATCGGAGTCCCACAAGTGAGATAACACGACAAAAAAGTACACCTATGATTCAGATGAGTCGCTGAGGTGCACCGAAGCATCACCTCACGACTGTAGACCGTTTGAGACCACTAAGCGCAATCACGGAGTTGCCGAAGTTTACCTGCTGTCAGGGCTGTTTGATGTTGACCTGCAGAGTTTCCATTCAATCACGAGGATCACAATGTGAACCTCTCATTAATTTTCTCGACAGATTGCTAAGATCTGTGAAGGACTCGATAATGTACCACTGAAATTCTTATTGTTGAATATCAAGTGATGAAATGTCTAGTGTACCTAAGAGATCTTTTGATGAATCTCGTGGCTCTAGACTCAATAGTGCGTTTTGGTTTTCCTGAGCGGAGACTAGGGAGAGGGTCTCCTTCTTCAATACCAGCAATCTCTAAGAGAAAGCCGATAGTTTACTTAGGGTTCCCTATGAGAATGAAACAAGCTTCTGTTGAGAGAAACATGAGTGGATAAGAAGGTTTAGTGCATGCGTCACTGGGTCTATGACGACTTTTAATCTTCAATACCGGCGTCACTAAGTGACAACCAGTAGCATATGAATTGAACCCTGTGTCCGCCTCTAAGTTGAATAATCTAAAGGGCTATTTCTTTTCACCCTTTTCTTTGCATTTCTTTTTAATTCTTCAACTCCTTCTTTCTCCAATTCTCATTTTCTCCTTTTTATAATCATACCTAAGGACTTCTAAATACTAACTATTTGTGGTGTCCTTGGGTAGATCCATCCGCTCTGGGCGGATCAGGGACGGTTATTCCTAACCTTAGTCACCTTATAACTCCATGACTAATCTATGTTGCATAAAACCACTGATGTGAAAAATCTCTCACAGTGTTTATGAATGAAAAACATTTTAGTACCACTTTTGAGATAAGATTTTGCATAAATACTCCCCCTCCACATGTGCTTAAGAGTTTTAACGGTTAAAATGCACAGTGAGGAAAGAGCGCGCACCTTTTGAATTGATTCACTCAAGATAGACAATCCCCCGCGAGACACGGTTACGTGGCATAGTTTAAGAGTTGCATTGTCGCGTTTAGGTGACAATTAGCTATAATAACTACCTTGAAGGTGTAGACAATCCTCGAAAGGTTGTCAAACCTGTCAGAGTTCATGTCTACCAAGAGTTTCTCGAATGGTACATTCTACTCATACAAGTCCTTTGCGAGACACGTTACATCACTAGCTTAACTAGCTTGAAATTATTACCCGTCCCTGACAAGTATTTTTTCGAAGTTACTACTAACAGTTAAGATATCGTCAATTCATGGGTTAAGTCTATAGCACAAAGATTCATTTGCATTTACACAACATATTTCTTATCACGTATTTTCTCCCCCTCAAAAATGGCATATAGAATGTTATTTTTGAAAAGTTGAGAATAAATATGACCATTTCGAGTGTTGCGGGAAGAATGACCACTGTGAACAATGTTTGAACAAAGTTTTAAGTCAAGTACTCCCCCTCAACGAGTGAAAGGTTTGATAGGTTTTACTCAAAAGTAAGAAGCTTTCGCTCCTTTTATAAGTTGTGGCCTGAGCGACCACAGGTCCTTTATTGACAATTACGGGTTGTACACTGTTATGTGTGCACAAGCCATAGACATAATCAATCAAACATCCAAAATTATATGAAGGAAGCAATTCAAGGGGTACCGGGAAGTGCAGTGATGTTCCTGGAGTGTGCAAGGCGTATGTGAAAGCCGGTTATGTTAATCCTGGGTCCCCACCGACATAACTCTCCAATCGTCTGAATTGATCCTTTCTAAACAACCGTTCATCAATCATTGTGATGATCCGTCTCACATCCCTCCTTTCCTGAGAATTCCAGCCGCTTAGAGACCCAATTTTCTTGCGTATATCCTTCAACCTGTATGCCATTCCATCCCTAACCAGCTTCAAAGTATGATCCCCGAACTTATGGAGTTCGCTACACCCATTAAGCAGTTTTCTTTAAGTTCACTATGGTAAAAACCGAAAGTTTGGCCGATGAGTGTATATTTGAGATAGCTGGTTGATATCAAGATCAAGCTTTGGAGGAGTGAAGTTGACACCGCTCCTGATAAGATTCCACAGCCACCGGAGATCTTCTACACGCTCCTTGAATACAATGCGCCTTATGAAGATGAGAAGTGACTTGATAAATTTACGTTGTACTACAGTTGAGAATTGTCTCATGCGACCCTGTACCTTGGCAAGGTACATGTCTTCGATGTCATGGAGAGACAAATTCTCAAAGTCAGCTTCAGAGAAAGCATAGTCCCGTTCATCTTGGCGTTTGACTACGATCTTCTTTAGGAATGTGTAGTCCCACTTAGACGAAAGGTCAGCGTGTATGATGGCAACGATATCCTTAGAACTATACACAGCATGTTGAGACTTCTGACCCTGACAGCTTCTGTAGTAGATTCCGCGTTCTGCCGTGATGAATCCCATACAATGCATCTCGGTCGTATGCTTCCACTGTGTTGGAGAAGAACAAGTGATTGGCACGCTCCTCAAGGCTATGCAGTGTGAGTAGATAGCTGATGGAATGGAAGTGTCAACGATGTAGCTATTTTCTTGAATCATCGCCACCGTAGAAGAGAAATCCAAGTCTTTGTTGAAGAAATATCTAAAAGGAATCCTTGGTTCACTGGTGGCCATTGTTGTAGAGGTTTGGTCCAATCGGTGTAGTATGGAGGGTTGTCCCTTTGTGTGAAGTCAATGTTTGCTTCCTGTTGAGCTAATCCATGTTGTTCTATATAGCTCGAGCAATGTTTTCAAGGTGATATTCGACCTCAAGGGCACTTTCGAGCGGTCTTTAGAAGTTGAAATTCTTCATTCTTGATTCGCTTCAACTCAGATTTCGTCATTTTCTTCACATGGAACTTTTCTTGCGGAATTTGAGCATGCTCCAATGTAGAACCGCTCTACCAAATCCTACCTTCTTCAGGGTAGGGAGTGTTGTTAACAAGAGTAGCAAACCATTAAAATTCCTCAGTTTTATCGTCATCTAGCCATGATACACGTCAGTCTGAACGTCTTCCTTCTTTCTTCTTTTTCGAAGGCCTAGATGATGATTCTGTTTCTGAACTTGGTTGGGAGAGGTGGTTTGTTGTAGGCTCAAGGACCTTCAATCGTCACCACCTTATACTCAAAGTGATCTCGGTTTTCTCGAGTCAGGGTGGTAACTCGGAATCGTCCTGAGGTTTTTCAGTAGAAGAACGAGGAGGAGATTTTTGTTGAACGGGAGGCCGTTGTGGAGGAGGTTGCATCAAAGAAGATTCACCGACGACCTTTCTGACGCTTAGGTGCGGTCTTTATCCTTATCCTTGTCTTCATCGTCTCTAGGACGCTTAGACTTTTCAGCTTCGAATCTACAAGCTTCTTGAAGTTGGTAGTCCAACAATGCTTGAAACAATTTTGCTTCTTCAGAATTGAACATCGCTGATCGAAACGACTTTGTGTACAAGCTTGGCCACAAATTCATTATTTGAGAAAACTACCGGATCGGTTGGATTGATTGTGACGGTTAAAGGGCGTTGATCGAATAGTTTGCTTGGCGATCTGCATAAGATTTGGATAAAGTTTTTGGTGAACACTCCTTTGTGACTTTAGGAACGCATTCATAAGGTACTTTTTTGTGTATCCTTCGATCATATCGTCATTTCCTCTTGACGGTGAGTTTTCATGAATTCCTGAACAAACTTCCTTTCTCCTTGCATCTTTTCATTCTCGCCATACAGATGCTGTATGTGATCAAAAAGAAATTCAACTCTTGTTGAGCACGTCTGAGAAATCCAAGATCGAGGTGGCTTTCTTCACTGATCTGATGATGATTTTGTTGATCTTTTGATGGTGGGTGGTGAAGAGTGAGAAGACAAATCTGATGATGAAGAGATATGAGGAGACTCTGGATCCTTCGGAGGTTCAGAGGTTTCTTCCTTTGATCGTGCAGACTATCTAGAAGAAACGTATCATAATCAACATCTTTATCTTTTTTCGACTTCTCGCCTGTTCCTCAAACTCATATTCGATAGTATCCTCCACAAGCTTTGTTGTTTGCACAAGAGTGGGGCACCATCTCCTTATCGGGTTGATTAACCGCATCAGGAGATGGTTCAGAGTGGCAGCACCATTGATCCTCCTGACCACCCATTTGGTCTTTAGCAAATTCTTCAGCTTTGTGTTGGTGTCTAAGGAATTTTATCGTCTTCTTGTATACATTTTCGGTGGCTCGCCATCACTCTCCGAGCTTTCATCATAAGGTACAAGTACATGAGTCTTTTCCCTTTTTTCTGTAGTCAGCAGGACTTGGAGTTTTTTGGCACTGAAGGATTGTCATCCTTTGCGATTCAGAGTAGGTAATCTCTTCATCTGTGTCAGACCTTTAGAGCTGGCGTCCACAAGCTTTCATTTGCGGTTCGGTTGGAATAGGTTCAGTTCCTCTTTACTGAACGGAATCCTTTTACGAGGAGGATTCCTTTTGGAAGCTTCCTATAAATATCTGTATTTGTGCACTTCCAGCATCTGCCTCTTCCGGTCCTCCGAGTAGGTGTACTGTAATATTTTTTCATCAAGATGACCAACTTTCCTTCTTTACGCTAATCGATACCTTTTATATGTTTCAAGCTTTTTGATTTCGTAGTTAGAGGTGATCGTGCAATACCGCACCCGTTTCTTTGTTGACGATTCTTTGATTCTCGACAGCATAATATGGTTCACCAATATGTCCTTACCTGTCATTGAGCCTCATGTGGATATCAGATGAAGTCCAAGAGCTCGATCAACAGTTTGGTGTATCTGACATAGGAATCTTGAGCCAAGCTTCTGTGGAAATAGCATCATGTCCTCCCATATTAGTGCTTTGATTTCAATGTCTTTCTTGTTGATCAATCCACCGTAAAATTTGCGTTCCATGAGCTGGGATGCTCTAGCCACCGCCACGCACCAGAGACCGATTTGGTGATGATCATGTAGAGTGTTCTCCATGTTGAGAATATTCTTCCGCTCTACGAGTGCTTAGTAATGATTCCTGAAGCTTCATCATAACCAATATCTATCAAGAATTTCAGGACTTTCTCTTCAAGTAGGGTAGCAAAGAAGTCGGTTGGAACAATGTCGAGGATGATGAAGAACCCCTAGTCAGCAGGAGTGATAGTGACTTGTTTGTGATTAGTGTCACATTCATCACTATTGCCGTGATCCTCGTGCAATAATCCCATAATTGTTGAATGTAACCTCGAATGTGGCAGATGTGAGAGCATGTTCTGGTAGGGATGATTCCCGAGAATATCCACTGCAATGAGACAAGAAGATTCTGAGCATGTGAGGGTGTCAAAGTCAACCCTAAGTTGTTTTTTCCAATCTTTCTGATAACCCTCGGAAGATATCAGCAATTGTAAGAACATCTGATGCCTCCACATTCATTTGTTCAACCATGTCGTGGATCTCAAATAACATTAGCCAAAAGAACCAACATATCGAAAGACATAATGTTAGTCAACAGTAGGTCTTATTGTCTAGTTATTGAATGTACAGAGTCAATGATTGTTACGAGTCCTAAGTCACTTGTTTGTTCAATAGTCCAATGATGTCGTGAAATGTTTCGTGAGTTAGTTAACTTTAAGTTTTAAAGTTTATGTTATCACTCATTGTTCACAACATATCAAACGTTTAAGTTTATTAGTGACATTATTGGATTCGTGACGATATGAATTGTTTATTAACAAGTTTGTGCACGTGAATAATTCATAATGCAGGTCTATCAAGGCTTAGGCATAGATATGGCAAAGTTACGCTCGAACAGTAATGACATACGCCGTAGATCTAAAGCTTATGCGTAGGGATCTTACTTACGATAAGAAATGTTACGCCGTGAGAAAAAGGGGACCTTATGCGCGTAGAGCTTACGCCAGATTATTTATACCTTTACGCGTAAGGCTTACTCGTAATTAGACCTTATGCGCAGAGGTGTCGCTGACGCATATCCTTCACAGATACGCGTATCCCATTGAGAACCTTAGCGTATATTACGCCGTAGGATTACTCTTACGCATAATCGTCTACGCGTAAGGTGATCCTTATGCTAGAGTAACAATCCACCTTGATTCTCAATTTTACGAGTAACAAGCCCGAATAAAACCATCAAATCATCAATCTTAACATGTATAGTCATATTACACACACATCATGGCATGAAAGCTTGTTAAACATTTATGCGTAGAAAGTCATACGCGTAGGTCAAAACCCAAGGGTTATGAATTACGCATAAACTTTCTAGCCATGGGATTTGCACCAAACAATTTATGGTAGTTCTAAGATGTTGTGAGAGTCTATAAACCAAGTTATAACATCTAAATCGTGGTGAATCAAAAATACCCAAACTCAAGAACATTAAACCCTAATTCCTAATTCTATTAAATTAGTGTTTCGGTAGTTATAGGGCCTGAAATCATCAATTCATCAACATATGAACATAACACAAAAATCTTTATAACCAAAACCCTTCACATTTGAAAACACCCAATTCGACTCATAAACCCTAGTTTTCAAAAATCATCAATTCATGTTTCTGGGTGGGTTTTGATGGTTAAAATGTTATCATTTATGTATTAGGAACGCTTTGACACTATCCATTTAACCACAAACACACACACACAATGATTGTGTTTTCATACGCTATGCGTAGACACATAATCACGCTATCAAAAGATTTAGAGCCGAGGATTTGCTTGAAATTCAATACCTTAGCTTGTATTATTGTTAAGATCATGAAAACACTTACAAGATGATGATCTAAAGCACGGATTTTGATGAGTGCTTATTCACTCATCATTTTTACCCATCTAAGCCCACAAAAATGTCTAAAAACACTGAAATATAACCAATTATGCTACGTGATATCCTTTTGGTGTGTGTTTATGTATTTCAGTACAAAGGATCGAAACAAGGCAAAAACGTACAGAAATGAGCTTGGATTGGAGAAAGTGCTTTGCAGACAGAGCCGGGAGTGGCTTTTCTACATATTTTTGGATCACGGGAGACATTTTTGGAGTGAGAGTGGGAAAACAAACTCAAAACCTTAACCCGAACCCAATTTACCATTTTACACTTAAAACATTTTTTTTTTACTAAAAACAATTATTTTTATTTTTTAACCATTTTTATTTAAAACAATTATTTTTATTAAAACCAATTTTTACTAAAAATATTTTTCACTCTAAAAAAAAAAAAAACTATTTACAAAACTTAAAAATACATTTTTACAAAACACATAACACAAAATAAAAAAAAAAAAACAAACTACCCTTCCATACTTGTGAACCCCCTTCATTTTAAACCACCCAACACATACACCCATTAAAATCATTTACCCATTTTTACTTTCACCCAAAACTCACCCAGTCAAACCCTGTGATAATCAACCCTCAGAACCCCACAATCTTCTTGGCGCCAAAATTGTTCCACCCCTTTCCCTCTCTTCCCTGTCACTCTCAATGGATACAAACAAGAAAAGCTCACATGCCCCCTTTTCCACCTCAGCAATCCATGTGCTCACCATATGAATCAAAGGCTGTGATGTTTTGGATTGGTCACCAAGTTTTAATCAAAGGCTCAGAATTGTTAAAAGTAGCACATGGACACAAGCTCTCACTCTCTCCTCACACAGAAAACACAACAGCAAGCAGACAAGAGCCAAAATAGAAGAAGACATATTCATATTTTTTTGAGTATAAATAGATGTGAGGATTTTTGTAAAAGTCTTGTCTAGAATTTATGTTCTAGTTCCATTTTTTTTACTTTCTTGTCATTTACTTTTAATGTAAAATTTTAATTTTCAATGCAATTTAAATTCAGTTCTAATTCCAGTTTTAAGAGTTTATGCAATTTCAGATTATGGTTCTCATTTTATGAGTTCTTGTTTATGTTCTTGTTAAGAAGTGTTTGGCTTTAGCTTATTTAATGGTTTAGAAAAACATTTCACCCATTTTGACTTGAATAGTCAAACCTTTTTTTAGTGTTTAGTTAGTCCTTGCAATGAAAAAACTGTTTTGACAACATTTTACAAGTTTTGGTTGAAAAAAAAATCAATCTACTGTTTCTGTCCCTCGAATGACAGCACTTAGTCAGCTGATTTAGAAGCTTTTTACCAGCTGATTCTCATTCAAAATTTTTCCAAAAATCACTTTTCTCACATCTTAACTTGCCCATATCAATAGTTATTTAGTTTATTAGCACTTAGTATCTCTTAGGCTTAGTTTAAATATGCATTAAAACCTGCTTGTACTTCTATCGCCTTTGTATTTGCATCCAAAGTTGTCCAAATCCCCTTCCTTTCTAGATTTTTAATTTGCTAAATATTTAGCTTTAGGACCAGTAATTTTGCATGCTTAATCTAGGCTAGGTGGTGTAGCTATTTCCCATTTTTGTGAATTTTACTGAGCTCTAGGTAGCTTATTTTTCCCTTAAACCAAACCCCCCTCAATGCCATAATCGCTCAGAATAAATGCATCACAACAGCTCCACAATAAGCTGTTCACGTTATTTGTAAGCTTCCTAAGCTTATCGCTTGTTCCAAAGTAGTTTTTTTAAGAACCCCTCTATCCATAGTTTGCATTTTAGGTAGCTTGTAGGAATTTAGGAGCCATCTAGTTGCTTAATTTTAGCCACATCGTGTCCCCATAAGCTCGCTTTGCTACTGGCACTACTGTAGACTTGCTTCAGCTTATTTGTGCTTATTTTGTGGTTCCCCTTAGTGCTTATTTAGGTATAGTTTAGGTTAGATCAGCTTAACCTTTAAGTTTTAGCTTATTTTCATGTGGGTAGTTCTTGATGTACTTAGATAGCATAAGTTTTAGCTTATTTTCAAACACCCTTTAGTTTATTATTTGTCACAAATAAGCCGTTACACCTTATTATGCTTTTTCCCGCTTTTAGTTTTTGTAAATAAGTCTTCATTTAGTCCTTAAATTAGTTGGCAAAAGAAAATTTTGAAAAAAAAATTATTTTGCAAAAAGGGTAGGGACAGGGATTCAACACCGACCTCCCAGCAGACCAAGCACCTCACAACACCAGCACGCTACTAACCGCCCTTGGGACTTTAATTCGTTATACTTTGCAAAATTAATGTGTTGTATGCTTTTTAAGTTTTTAACTTTAGTAGCTTAATTAGCTTTTTAAGTGCTTATTTCATAAAGCAAAGCCCATCTTTTTTATTTTTCTTACAATCAGCTAGGTTAGAAGTATTTTCTGCTTAATTTTTTTCAGACTTTTCTAAATTAGTTTAGTATTTTTATAATTAAATTAGATTAAATTAG
>OU343217.1:95991871-96073565 GCA_910596185.1 Chrysanthemum makinoi | reverse complement strand
ATGTGATAAGAAATATGTTGTGTTTTGCTATATGAACTCTTGTGTTGAAAGACTTTAACCAAGGTGTGAGATCTTAGCGTGGTAACTCAAAAGACTTTTAGGGGCGGGTAATAATTTCAAACTAGTTAAGCTAGTGATGTAAATGTGTATAAGGACTTGTCGGTAGAATGTACCATCAGAAACTCTTGGTAGACATGAACCTTGGCCGGGTTTTGACAACCTTTAGGGGTTTGTCTACCTTCAAGATAGTTATTAGGATTCGTTGTCACCTAAACGATAATGCAACTCTTTAACTATACCAGCGTAACCGTGTCTACCAGCGGGGAATGTCTATCTTGAGTGATCAATTCAAAAGTCTTGGCGCTCTTTCCTCCGCGTACAAATTTCATCACAAACTCTAAAGCACATGTGGAGGTATTTACTAAAATACTCTCACAATGGTTCAAACATGTTTTTCATTTACAAACCCTTTGAGAGATTTTCTTGAAAATGGTTTTATGGCAATGGAGCTATAAGGAGATTAAGGTTAGGAATAACCGTCCTATGATCCTTGAGTAGGAGGATCTGGGGACACTACCAATAGTTAGAATTTAGAAGTCCTTAGGTATGATTGTAAAAGGAGAATGAGAATGGGAGAAAGAAGGAGTTGAAGAATAAAAAAATGCAAAGAAAAGGTGAAAAGAAATAGCCCTCAGTTATTCAACTTAGAGTACCGGGTTCAATTCATTATCTCTTGATTGTCACTAGATGACACCGTATTGAAGATTAAAAGTCGTCATGGACCCAGTGACGCATGCACTAAACCTTCTTAACCACTCAAGTTTCTCTCAAGAGAAGCTTGTTTCATTCTCACAGGGAACCCTACGTAAACTATCGGCTTTCTTTTGAGAGATTCTTTGGTATTGAAGAAGGAGACCCTCTCCCCAGTCTCAATTTCGGGAAAACCAAAATGCACTATTGAGTCTAGAGCCCGCGAGATTCATCAAAATCTCTTAGGTACACTTGACATTTCATCACTTGAGCGTTCAACAATAAAATTTCGATGGTACATGTCGAGTCCTTCACAAATCTTAGCAATCTAGAGAACATTTATGAGAGGTTTACATTTGTGATCCTCGGTGATTGAATGGAAACTCGCCGGGGTCAACATCAACGACCGCGGCGAAGCGGGTAACCCGGCAACTCCTGAGATTAGGCTTAGTGGTCTCAAGCGGTCTGATGTGAGGTGATGCTTGGTGTACCTCGGCGACTCATCTGGAATCGTGGGTGTACTTGGTACATCGTGTTATCTCACTTGTGGGACTCGATTGAGCGGCCTTTGTAAGAACTAGAGTTGTGTTTCACACTATCTTGTCAACACTCTGAGAAGTTCAAACTTGTAGAGTGGGAATCGCTTATTACTAACGTTTTAATGTTTACTTCTTATGGAAGCTCGGGGCGGAATGATCATGGTCTCCACTTGTTCACACCAAAACATCATCAAGAAGTTCTATCTTATATCAACACAAAAGTCAGAATGATTCTTCGTCAAATCAAAGAATCTACAAAGTTAAAGACTTAAAGAACTTCGCTCGATACCGAATAGCGTTAAAGAGTGTGTGAGCATGTTGGAAAAGGCGTGGAAGAACAAGGCGAAGCGGAACGAGGAAACTAGATGTAGATAACAACATACTATCACTTTCATCACAAAGAACAATGATCAAAGAACAAAGTTAAAGATGGCGTCAAGCATAAACTTGTTCAAAGAAACTATCTCTCTACTTGGGGAGATTGTTCGTATCAAGGCAATTCTTCTCACAAGAAGAAGAATGTCGGAAAGGCGTCAAAGCTACTTACATCGCGCCTTCACCGTTTTCATCACTAACACGAGGGGAGATTGTTGGAATCACTCCTAAACCTTAATTCAAGTGTTTGTTACTCATATGTAATAGGTAGCTTATTATGGCCTTTATGTTTGTTATTAGCCTTAAGCGTGTGTAGAAGGCCCATGAGCTTAGGCCCATATCCAATAAGGAAAGGATGGAAACTAGGAGTGTTGCCCTAGCTTCCCTCCTATAAATACTCTTGTATAACACTCACTTGAGGGTTGGTTGTTCTCTTTTCTATTTCCTTGTTTGCTAACCTTTCTCTCTATTATATTAGGTGTGTGTAGATAAGGGTTCAGATCATCTCTTCATCTATTTCTTCTATTGATGCTTGTGTTTGTAAAATCTAGTGACCTAACGGTCTTCAAGACTTGTAGTAGAATGTACCAATCGAGACCTCTTTGATTGACATGAACTTTGGCGGGTCTAACCTCACAGGAGGACACACCTTCAAGGTAGTTATTAGAGCTAGTTGTCACCAAAAGCGTAATGGAACTCTTAAACTATACAACGTAACCATGTCTCGAGAATGTGTATCGAAGTCGATTAATTCAAAAGGAGTCTACCCTCTATGTGATTTGATCAAAACTCACTAGCACATGTGGAGGTATTTCAAAAAACTCTCAAGGTGTTAGCAAAACATGTTTTCATCATAAACATCTTGAGAATTTTTCAAAAAGTTTTTGTGGCAACATAGTATAGTCATGAGTTAAAAGGTGACTAAGTTTAGGAATAAGCGTCTATGATCGCCGGCAGGAGGGATCTACCCAAGGACATCACAAATAGTTAGTATTTAGAAGTCCTTGGTATGATTGAAAAAAAGGAAAAATGAGAATGGGAGAAAGAAGGAGTTGAAGAATTAAAAATAAAAGTTAAAGAAAATGGTGAAAATAAATATCCCTCCAAATTATTCAACTTAGGGTGAACAGGGTTCAATTCATATACTCTTGGTTGTCACAAGATGATACAATTGTGAAGAAAAAGAATAGTCATGGACCCGGTGGCCTTAATGCACTAAACCTTCTAGCCACTCAAGTTTTCTCCAAAGAGCTTGTTTCATTCTCAGCGGGGAACCCTAAGTAATCTATCGAATATAGAGATGTTGGTATTGAAGAAGGAGACCTCTCAGTCTAAACAGGGAAAATCCAAGCGCCTTAATCGAGTCTAGAGCCATGAGATTCATCAAAAGATCTCTTAGGAATACATAATATTTCATCACTTGATTGTTCAAACAATGAGGACCTGAGTGACATTTTCTAGAGTCCTACCTGGAATCTTTGCAATGCACTTTGAACATTTATGAGGGATTCACAATTGTGATCTCGATTGATTGAATGGAAACTCTGCCGGTTGACATCAAAGCCACACGGCGGTCACTTGGTAACTCCTTGTGGGTTGCGCAGCAGTGTAATGTCTTAAGCGGTCTGATGCGTGGGGTGATGCTTTGGTGTACCTCGGCTGTCCCGATACTGGCGTGGTGTGCCCGATTTTTCGTGTTATCTCACTTTGGTACTCTAGTGAGCGACCTTGTAGAATTAGAGTTGTGTTTTCACACTATCTTTGTTAACACTCTCGAAGTTCAAACTTATGGCGCGGATTATTTCTAACCCATGTTTTATGTTTTCTTCTTATGGATGCTTCGTGGTGGAAAGATTGTGCGAGATTCTCCATACTCATACCAACATCAACACTAATTGAAGTTCTCCCAAAAGGCAACACAATGTCCAGTGATTCTTAGTCAAAGTCAAAGAATGCGCAAAGTTTAAGACTTAAGAGCTATACAAAATTGGAGATTCAAAGTTAAAGTATGAGTATGGTGGAGAAAAGGCAGAGAACACCTACTTATGATGTTGATAAAAGCGAGAATTCTGGCTGATCACAACAACAAGGACAAGAACAAAGTTGCAAAATTAAAGGCGTCACAAGCTATGAGCGTAAAGAAGTTCAAGGCGTCGAGCGACCTAAACAAGACAACAAATGATGACCAACCGCGGGGAGATTGTAGAACATGTTTTATTATAAAGTGTAGGTCATTTCATTTGTAATAGGTCCTTAATAAATATGGTTTATAAGTGTTTTGTGAGTGATTTCTCGGATCATGTAGTAAGCCCATGGTGTGTGATAGAAGTTCTTCTAGAACCAGGGGATACACCCCACTTATGTAAACACTATAAATACCCCTCACTTGAAGGGAGAGGGTTGTTGGTTCTAATTGCAATTATCATTTTCATTAATCATTCATTAGTTCCTTCCACTTTATCTCTCTAAAACTTTCTCTCTCTAGAAATACATATTGATGTCATAGGATGGTGACCTAACAGAGAATTCTCTATACTAGGATTTGGGAATCCTAAGAAGATCATGAAGAATTTCGCTTTAATATATTTTTTTCTCAAAAAGAATATATAGCAAAGGTATGATCTTTAATAAATTACTTACAAATAAATTATTTTCGTATATTTTCTAGATGAATTAATAATGTCATTTTGTATAAACATGATTAAGATTGAAGTAGTCATGCGGCTTTCTTAAAAGCACTAAAGTTGTTATCTATATTGAACGATAGTATTATTGATTGATCTCTATAGACAAAACTACAAACTAGTGATAATGATATCCAGGCTATTAGAGAACCTTGGTCATCACTCCTCACATGGGTTATTGACATTTCATATGTCAATAAGTATCATATTGAAACTCCTCGTATTAGGATAAAATAGGATTTTATCATAATCTTTAAAACTTCCCAAAAATTATGATTTATTCATAAAAAGGGAACCTCGTCAAATAGGACTAGTAAAACATGAAACCCCCAAACCATAAGTTATAGAGCCTAAACATCAACCACTAGCCAAATTAGAACTCTCTAATCAAAATTATCAAAGATTACTTAAAGCTGATAATTGTTGATATGCGTATCCCTAGGTTTACACTAGCGGATCCTCATTCCAGGGATAAGTTGAACGAGCACATCGAAGGCAGGTTTAAGTAAAAGATGATCCTTTGTGGACTTCTATACTTCACACCTTCTCAATTCACAAAACATAAAACCAGGTTCTTGTTCAGGAACTTAATTCATCATCTTCTTTAAAAGCAATCGCTTGTGTAGTATAATCTTCAACATTGTTATTTCCATTCTTCAATTCTTAGGAGTACAATTTTCATCTTTAGAAATTGAGCTCAAATGGGTTTGTCATAATTTGTTATCACATTGTTTTCTAAGATAAAATAAATCAAAGAATCAACATTGTTAATACAAATTAAACTCATTTTTTGAATTTAATGAAGATGTATTAAACAAAATTGTGAAGAATCCCATTAGGTTACTATTCACACAATTAACACCACATTGTGGTTTTGGTGTTTAGGACCAATCATGCCTAGCAATAGACAACAAGATTACCAAGATACCGCATATTACATTCCCATGTACCATTGAAAGGATGGGTTGAGCCCGGATGATCGAAAAGCCTTCAAGATGTTGGAAAGGAGATTATTCCACAAAGGACGAGTAGTAGAACCCTCATTCATCAACAACACCAACATTCCCCAAGTCTTTGCGGTCAACTTCCATACTCACGAACATTAATGAGAAATTTGTCCGGTTTTGTACTAGAGTTTTACAATACCATGAGAATCATTGAAATGAAGATGGAACCAGATAGCCTTTACCATCGATGAGCACGAGTTCACCTTCACTCTTGAAGAGTTTGCTAGGATACTTAATCAGTCAAGAGTATGTTATGTACTCAATGAATGGTCATTAGCGAACTTCATGACATGGTGATCACAAGGTATACTTCGACCATCCGGAAGCAACTACGGTAAGATACCATCTTCATGGAAAAACCTAGTCAAGAGTCACTAGAAAGTCCAAGGTGATCTATAGAGATCGTTTCAAATGGACTTTCGAGAAATGTTCCCATTATACAGAAAAGGGAACTTGTGCTAAGGGAGAAACGTTCTTTGTTTGAGGAAATAAGGATCATCAATGCTTGCCTAACTTCATGATCTATTGCCTTGTAACAGGTACTCATTTCAACCTAACCTATTACATGGTGAAGCGATGGCAAGTGTGAAAAGGACGGAACAACATGGTACTCCCCTATGTCATGCTCTTACTTCGCCTAGCAAACTTCATCTTTGCTCTAGGTGATTCTCCTTACTCAATGACCACACCTTTTGCAACAAGGTTATGGTACCCTTATCCCATGGAAAGACCACAAGGATTATGGTTGATGGCAAGAGACCTCACCCCCATGCGGAGTTCATCGGATGAAAGAGAAAGAGAAGGAGAAGGAAGCAACCCCCATGGAAACGTCCATCTCGACCCCTTAGCATACATTGACCAACTACCAGAAGTCCCAAGCCCTTCACTAGAATTCCAACAAACAAATGGCATGTTCAAGTGTTTTGCTAACTTACTCATGAAGAAGAAGAAGTAGGGATTGAGGGGTTAAAAGTGAAGATTAGAGGTGATGGAGATGGAGATGGAGTAGGAGGTTGAATGGAAGGAAGGTAAGGTCTTAGACCTTAATTTGTGAACAATTTATGAACAATGGTCTGTAAACAATCTACTTATATTTATGTAGTTTAGGGCGTGCTTCGTGAAGATGGCATCACATAAACTAAAACATTCTAACAGGAACAGGGAAAATGAGAATTTTACGACAACTTGATCTCAATCAAGTAGTCGTTCCCACTCATTTTGCTTACATTCTAGTCGTCCTTACTATGCGTTATATTTGTTGCTTGCATATGTTTATTGAATGTAGAAATGATTAGGATGAGTATTTGCTAAAGAGTGCAAAAGCGCATTTCTTTGAAGCTACTTGGTCGTGGATCCACGAGCTATAACTAGGCTGGATCCCTCGGTTGAGAACAGTGGGATCAAACAAGACGAAAGGATTTCTTACACTTTCAATTCAATCCAATCCTCTAGACCTTATCACACTAGCTAAACATGATACTTTACGACCACTTAAGTCTTCCTCAAACTTAGTAGGTCTCACACTCACTCATAGCTAACATAGGATCACACTCTAAGTATTTTTGATCTATCACTTCACCAAAACTCATAATATTTCTGCTCTAATACTCACACATTGTTCCTCACATCTCAAAGCACTTAGTTGGCTATTTTTCTTAATTTTGAAAAATTGATTTTAATCATCCTTACGTCAAAATAGGCTTAAGGCTAGTTTTTCATTTCTTTTTATTTTTAGGAATTTTTCCAAATTTTTCTTAAGCCACCATCTGATCTCTAGGATCAATTGTCCTCATTTATCATCCTCAAAGCAATAGTATCATCCTTAAATACTTAGTTGCACTCTCAAAAAGTCTACTTTCCTACCAAAAACCATCATTAGGTATCTCTACTCCTTGTAGTTGGACATTTAAGTCACATACCATTAAAGACACCTGAGAGAAGTCAAACCCTTAAGTTGTATAGGTACTAGACCTTAAAAGAGCATAATCACTCACCACTATCTTCGACGGATGGATCCACGGTTTATAACTAGGCAATCCCTAGTGAGAGAATCGTGGGATCAGGTCTGAGACGACTTTATTAATCGCTTTTCTCCCAATTCAAACTCTCTTTGGTAGTCTAAACACTTTTCCTTATCATTTAATGACTCCCTAGAATATAACTACACCATAGTTGACCTTAGTGCATGCCAAAAATCTTAGTGGTCAAGAGTTTAATTCATTAACTCAACTTCATCCTTTATAAACCAAGCACTCTTAGGAGCTTCAGCCACTATTCTTAACATAATCCAAAAATCAGTAGTTAAGACTTCTATTACACCCTCTCCTTCACTATGACTAAAGCATCTAGCAAGAACTCTTCAACTAAAGGTTCATCCAAAAAGAATGCTCATATGGTTCATGAGATATCATCCACCGAGTCATCACCCATAAAAAGTCCAAATACTAGAATTCCCCCTCAACAAACTCAATCAACGATAGCTAAAAGATCCACTAGAATTAGCATTCGACCCTTTGAGTTGGAAAAGGCTCCATCAAGCACTAAAACAAACGCACCTAGCTCTAGTAAAACACCCAAGCCTTCATTTCTAGAACCTAGACTACATTCCTTTACGAACCTCTTTCCCATCCAAATCTCTACTCATTAGAAGACTCACCACCTAGGACTTCCCATTCACCAACCTTCTCGCTAAATAGGGAACCACCTTCATCACCAAATGGTCCATCTTTGGAGACAAGGAATCCTGAAAGATCTAACCATATAGAGGACTTTCCATCTCCACCACCAAGTCGTGCATCATCACCCTCATTTTTAGTGGAACCACATCCTATATTGCTCAACTCACCTTCACAAGTTCCACCATCCTTTATGGAGCCTCCTCAAAACATCCCACCTCCCCCGGCTCCTAGTCGTGACAATAATTGCTCTAATTTTCAAATCACCCAAGTACTTGTTCAAGAAGTACGAAATGAGTTGCATTTCATGTTTCATCATCTCCTTGAACGATTTGACCAAATTAATAAGTCTACTCATCTTTAGATTTCAAGCACATTGATGCTTTTTAGGTTTTCGTCACTTCTTAGAATTAGTAGAAAATGTATTACATGTTTGAATCATTCTCTTAGTTTTAGAGATATGTAGATCATTTCTGGTATTTATATTGAATGAAATTACATGTTATATGCCATATTGTCTTGAGAATATGTTCGGTGCCTTAATACATATATGATTTTGATGTTAACAACACATTTTACATCACCATTGCTATCTTAAGCTTACACGTAGACGGATCCCTCATTTTAGTCTAGACGGATCCCTCCAAGGGAAGAACCATGGGATCCGTGCAACATAAGACACTTTTATTACTAACTTAAGTCTCATCTGCAGGAAATTATGCATCATATACTTGTTTTCTAACTTTTGTTTTGTAGATTTTCAATATACACATGAAGACTTTGACACCTTTAGCTAGGGGGAGTTTCTTGTCAAAGTAAAACAATGGCAAAAACATTTGCTGTCAGGATCTTAATATTATTGTGTTATGATGATTCGGGTGGTCTTGGATGATGGAAATACATGTTAAACATTTTAGAGAGAGAAAGTAGAGAGATGGTGTTCTTGGTAGAGAGTTGGTTCAATAAAAATGAAAGGTTAGATTCCAAATACACCCACTTCCAAGGATGGAAGGTATTTATGAGTTACAAGACTACGACCTCTGGCTTTGACAGATCGGTGCTCACAGTGGGTAAAGACCGTCCTTCCTCCATGATGTTGCTCTAAACTAATCTACAAAACTAACTAATTAACTACTTGAACCGTAAATAACTACAAATCTGAGCTACCTTATGCTAGATAATATTTGGGGTGACCGACTCTCTTCATAATGGAATTTCAATTCCTCTCCCAAGGGAGGTCACCCCATGTTTACATTTAGAATCCTAGCATTCTATTAAATCATCGATCTTGAGCTCGTGAGACTTGAATTCTTCAACATCACGCATCTTTGTGCTTTTTGTAGCGATTCTTCAAAGTCCGCATATTTTGTACTTTAAGTGGAGTCTTTGGGCTGATCCACATCTTAATGATATTCAAGATTTCATTGAGATCATCGACCCTGATGAAATCCCTGGATCACCCTTTGTTTGTGTTGCCATGTGATGTTTGTGACTTTTGAACCATGCTACCTTTACGATCATGACATCTTTTCATCGAGTCGGAAGCTTTCGGTTCAGATAATTGTAGCGGCCTGGCAAGAACATATGTATAGAAATATCGAGCGGGTTACGTAGATATGCACAAGTCATGATTTCTTCAATTAAGTGTGGATGCCGTGAGCATCGCGACTTTGGATTGACTCCTCAATTTTGATCCGGTACAGCGAAGTCCATGTACTATGTAACAAGTTAGCAATAAAACACAAAGAGTGTCTTTGATCACTTCGTTGAATTGAGTACCGCGACCCGGTTCCCGTTGATCGTTACAAGTATTACTGTGATCGGTGGATTCTAAGAATCTCCTTGCGAGGTTTCGCATACATGCTAGCTGTTCTCAAAGCGAGACGTCTCAAAGAAGAACAGAGTGAGTGAACAGCCAATTGAGATTCGCGGCCGATGAAAAATTGATTTGAAAACAATGGCGTATTGCTTAGAAGAAAGAGTTTTGCAATATGACGAAGGTTTTATGAGAAAGATCAATTTTCAATCATAAATACTTTTGTATTTGAAAATAGTACACATCGATGTGCTGAAAGAATTTACACATCGAGCGGTTTTCCAAATATTTTTTAATCAGAATACTTTTGTGTTTGTAAACATGATACACATTCGATGCGGAGAAAAAGAAGATTTGCACATCGCGGTTTTCCAAAACTATTTGTCAATTCATTTCTGGACCAAGGTTGATTCGAATTGATATTCGTTTTCTATCGGTTGTCACAAGCTTGATCTTTAGAAAATATCTCAAATGTCACCCACCAAGAGCTTGTTTGATGTTGGCTCTAGAAGGATTTCCATCTTCATCGTGAATACTTTTATCATTGGATGTTAAATACCACAAGGATAATCGCGTAGGACTCTCAATATATACTTACTTTTTCATTGTGTGAAACATCAAGTCTTCAATAATTTTGTGTGTAACTAGATATTGTGGATGATCTCTTGGCTCTAGACTCAATAGTGCACATTTGGTTCCTATGCTGGAGACTAGGAGAGGTCTCCTTCTTCAATATCAACAATCTCTAAGAGAAGTGGAAGATTATGTAGGTTCCCAGTGAGAATGAAACAAGTCCTTTAAAGGAACTTGAGTAGCTAGGGAAGTTTAGTGCGATCGTCCTTGGGTCCATGCGTCTTGTCTTCAATACTGGGTATTACCTTGGTAACCACCGTAGCATATAATTGAACGGTTTACTAAAGTTGAATTATTGGAGGGCTATTTGTTTTCACCCTTTTCACATTCAATTCTTTTTCATTCTTCAACCCCTTCAGTGTTTACCAAGACTTCATTACTAGAACCTTGTTGGGTTTATTCCAATACTAGCTCATCTCGGTCCGCGCTCTTCCCATTTTCTCATGTTTCTCCTTTTTTCAATATTCCTAAGGACTCTACACTATCTAGTGGATTGTCCACGGGAATCCCTCAGGTTAGAAGGATCATGGAATAATTCCTAACCTAACCATCCTTATAACACCATGCATAAAGTAAATTGGTCGGTCTTTTGGTATTGTTCTTTCCTTCATGAAACCAATTGAAAAATCATTTGGAAAATCAATCAAGGTACTTGTGATATAATATCAAAGCATTTAGTACCTTAATTGTTTAGATCATTTAGAAATGCTCCCCCTCAACATGTGCATATGATTTGTAAATTGTTTAGCACATGGAGGCAAGAGTTCTTTGAAATAATTTCTTGATATCAATTTCATCGAAAAAGCCATTTGATTTTCTTGGTAAATTCTCCCCCTCAATATGTGCATAGGATATTTGAAATCATTTTATCACATGGAGGAAAGAGTTCTTTTGAAGAACTTTTCACGATTGCCAATAGAAACCATTCGCTCCCCCTCAATATGTGCATCAATATATGAAAGTGTTTAGCACATATTAGAGAGAGCCTGCTCATTGAATCAAATGATCACCTATCACAAATTCTCCCCCGATCAAAAATATCAAACCCTTTGAGATTTTGGATCTCAAGTGATTTAATTAGGTTTAGAAAACATGGGAGAACTTGTGGCCTGGTTTAAATACTCATCTTGTTTTTGGATAAATCCTCCTCCTCAAACACGTGCATCATATATTGAAATCGTTTGGCATGGAGGAGTGCCTTTGAAGCACTAAAACCAATTTCATTAAAACATATTTGAGATTTAAATCACTATCTCTCCCCCGATCAAAAATTTCAAACCATTTGAGATTTGTGATCCCAAAAGATTTAAATCATTTGGAAAATTTCAGAGGAAAGACGTGGCAAGATTTAATTTTGAAAATGAGATGAGGACCAATAAGACATTAAAGATTTTTAGTGTGCGTGTCGTATAGTTTTAGAGATCTTTAATTAATATAAAACAATTTCACAATCAAACAAGAACAGAAAAAATTTCATTTTGAAAGATCTTGATTCTAAAGAAAAATCATACCATGACATAACATTAAATCTTTAGATCACCACTTTATTTCGTACAAACGGACTTGATAGATGAAATATCGTTTGAAATTATTTTATTTGAAATCACACTCCCCCTCAATCGATGATCGTAGTCGATGATTGAGTGACTTAAGTTTTGATAAATTGAAGTCCGGTGATTTTCAAAATTAAGTCCAATTAATTTTTCAAAACAATATTTTTCCATTTTCAAAACAATATTTTTCAAAGCTTTAGAAAAATGGAATCATCACTATTATCCCTGCACAAAGATACGTTAGGTTGTTAAGAAGCTTTTGTTGTTGTTACTGAGGGTTGGAAGAAAACCGTCTGCTGATGCATTGAGACTTCTTACGTTGCATTTTAATGCCAACTGAGGTCAAATTAAGCTCTGTTTCTTCAATCACTTAGAAGAAAACCATCTGCTGATGCAGTGAGACCTCTTACATTGCATTTTTCCATGCCAACACTATATAGAAGTCCAATTAAGCTCTGTTTCTTCATTTGTCAACCCAAGATATAGTTACCCTTTCCTTTCGGCATCCCATGATCTTCAATTGTGGGATCCGGATCGGAAGGCTATTCTTATATACCAATATACCTGCATACGTTAGTGAACACACATAGATATATGGTGGTCGACATCACCCAAACAGCAATCGACTAATAAAAGTCAATCCAACATATCAATCAAATCATAAGTAGGCATGGGAATAATGTGTTTATCAATCTATAACCATCTAATCCTAACAATCACATCCTAGAAACCTAGTCCTTCAACATAGGCAATTATATTTTGCAGATAAGCACGTAGGATGATTAAGAAAGCCCGTTAGATGATATAGATTTGAAAACATTCTCCCCCTCAATCAATGACTCATTTTCTGAAAATTTTAAAAGCGCTGAAGTCATTGATTGAGTTTTCAAATTAATAAAAACTCTGATTCTGATTGATTTTAAAGCAACTCATTTACCACCATTTTAGAAAACAACAAATATTTTTCTGAAGAATTTTAGACGGAAAAACACTTGTGTAGAACAAGATCTTTTTGACGACATGCTTTCCTTGTTTTGTTTTTAGGATAAGTGCATGAAATATTTGAAAAATTTTGGTTTAGCTCAGCACTTTCCTTTCTTGAAGAACGGGTTGCTATCGGAAATAATAGCAAGCCATAGTTTTGAAGCCCGGGTTACAGTCTGAAATAACTGTAAGCCAATTGATATGTGACATGTTTTGAAAAAAGAATATTTACACCTCCTGCTCGAACTTCATCTATGGTCCCGTGCCATTATTGAATGACATTTCTAAGACCACAGATGTTATCGATACCAGAAGACATGTCTTTAGAAAACAATATTTTTGGTATTTTCTGATTTTTCAAATTTTTATGGATTTTTGAAGGTTTTATATTTTTCTATTTTGATTTTGTTGGTTTTATATTTTTGTATTTTGTTTTTGAAAAATATTTACAATGATAGAGAAGATGATATAGTTTTAAGAAGATGATGATACGAGTACCGAGATAAGGATATCAAGCAACCCCGTTGTAGAAGATAGAAATCGTCATCTCCTAAACATTCACCACCAAAGCTTCCAAGGCTCTTGAATAGAAGAAATTGAACCATATGAAAGTGAGACTTTGACAGCTTCCCCCCAAACCGAAAATCCATTAGATGAGTAGATTCGAAGCTCTATTTCAAGCTTGCCTTAGCCAGGTGTACAGAGAAGCACACCATTATCATAACTCCCGCGCTCCTTTTAGAGCGATAATCGAGATTCTCCGTTGAGGTTATATCATCAAGAAGAACAAAGACAGCGTATCATCCCACATTTGAATACCTCTTCTCAAATTCCTTTTCCACTGAAGTCCTGCGATCCATTCCAAAGGGTGTCAAGAGAACAATTCCCCAAGTAGTTGAATTGATGCAGACGGTCTCTTTGTATAATGCTCAAGAACTCTCCCAAATACACATCATGAGGGTAATGAAAACACCTCCCCAATGTTCACATCTTTCGTCCCGATGATGGTATATAAGCTCAAGAACTGAAGTTCACCAATACCCAAGAACTCTCCCGAATACACATCATGAGGGTAATGAAAAACACCTCCCAATGTTCACATCTTTCGTCCCTCGATGATGCGTGTATGAAGCTCAGAATCCGAAGTACACATTCATTAACGAGAGAATAGCCGATAACACCTCCCTCATGTTATACATTTATCTCCCCCTGAATATGTCATACTTGTGTACCTCTTTATCTTCGAAACTTTCTCAACATCACTTCCCCCATGTAGTTGGAATAATAACACTAAAAGCCTTGATGAGTAAAATCTTGAGTTTCTCTGCGGTCATGACATTCGTCTTCCCGGGATATCTTCAATCACTTAGAAGAGTTAAGTTCATCAAGTTTACTCACGTTTAGATGCTTATCTCCTTCCCCATCTTTGGTTTTGATACTTGAATCAAAAACATTAAGCCCAAATACTTGAAATCTGATGAGAAGATCGCTTGAGGTCTTTGTGAGAATCAACTTGTTGAAGCAGAATGTGAGCAAGTCTAATTGGGGATTAAATCTGACATATCACTCTCCCCCAATTAGTGCTCTCCCCTAAACTGAAAATCTTTATGATGAATGCTTGAATTAAGAAGAAATCTTTAGATCGTTAAATGCAACTCGTCTTTAGTCTTCTAACATGCAGAAAATGTAGAACAGACTGTAGACTCGACCTTCTTCAAGATTGTCCAGTTGGGGAATAGATAGTTAACATCTCCATCTCACCAAGAAAGCATCCCAATTAACTTACATCTTGCAATTCCCCTTAACTAAAATCCCTCCCAATCAAACAAGAACAGAAAGATGTTCATCAAGGAAATTAGCAATCAGCCCGCATTGAACACACGAAATGGTAACACCAAGCAAACAATCACATCAAACAAGAACAGAAGGTTGTTCGGAATCATCATGTTGATGTGCACGTGAAGCATTAACCGGAAGCACTTGTCATTAAACTCATCAGTCCGTGAGAGGATGTTAACCAACGGCTCTTAGAAGAAAACTCCATGTGAAGATGGCCCGATAAGAAGAAGCTCGGTTCTTACATGAGTTTGGAGCCGTTTGACCATATATTCTCATATGTCAATCAACCATGCAGAATTATCACACTTCTTCTCCCCCTCAAGAATTGCATACGGAGTTGCCATTCTTGATTGAAATAAGTGAAATCATCCAAATGTATTCTATTCACACTTCTCCCCCGCAAAATAAGCACATGATGTCGCCATCTTCATTATATTGAGCAAGTGGAATAAGAAAACAATCAACAGTGGCCCGGTTCACTTGATAATTGAAAGCGCATGGAAAAAGCATGAAGCATGTTGATGAGAATGATCATAATTGAGAAGATTTCTCTTCTTCAGAAGATAAAGGGCACTGACACGTACACTTTTCTTTTCTTTGAGGAACGAGGCTTGGACTGTTGTGTTCAAACGTCATTATCTCTCTCTTTTCAGCTCTCTTGGCAAAACTTGTAATTACCCCATTATCATTCAGTAGGCTCTTTGTCATGACAGCTGATGTAGAAAACCCAATATGATGAATTTGACCCTGAAGTAAAACAACCCGAACTCGTGACTTAAACTTGCACATATGTAACAAAGAGCGGTGCCGAGATTTCATCCTCCATTGAATCTCTAAGTACTCTATACTCTTCATCCAACCAACCATCAAGTAATAGACGTACTTCACTTCTTGAAACTCCACAATTGAATGTGACACTGAGCACTACAACGTAACTCCTTAAAGTGATAGTTATTTTGTTGTGGTAAGAGCCCAATTCCCCCAAGTGGTAAAAGAAAAGGTAAAAGACACCCAACAATAACTAGATTTCCAAGTCTTCGTTTTTGATAATAAGCTCGAACAAGGATCTTGAAGAATCTTCATCCAACCATCCCCGATACCTTCAGATACTGATAACGCTCAAATTGTGCATGTTTTTAGTAGCGTTATCCAATTTGATAACGCTCAAATTGTGCATGTTTTTAGTAGCGTTATCCATGTTTTTATGTATGTTATTTGGTTATAATCATATTCTTTTGTTGCTTAATCGTATCAAAGTGCGTTTGCTAGTTCATTTGTAGCCAAGTACAGGAAAGTGGAGAAAAAGACGGAAAAATAAGTAAAATACGAAGATTTCTCCATGTATGAAGAATTCCTGACCAAAGCAAGACTTGTGGAGTATATTCGAGAAGATAAAGTCATCAAGTTAGTGGTCCAAAGACTCAAGAATAAAGTTCAAGAAGGAAAACGAGAAAGAAATGAAGAAAAGAAGCTTAAACGAAGATATATTGGAAGACTCGTTGTTCCCGACACACCTTCACCATTTTGGCCATAACTTTTGCATACGAACTCCGTTTGACCCCCCGTTCACGGCCACGGAAAGCTAAGAGAAAGATCTACAACTTTGCTGCTTATGACTTTTGGTGATTTTGCTCCAACCGATCGGTCGAGACCAGTACCGGATCGGTTGGAGAATGGTCAGCGTACACCAACCGGACGGTTGGAGCTCAACCGGATCGGTTGGAGGTCCTGTTTCAGCCATTTTTCCATTACTAAGGTTCCAAAATTGTTCCAAACGATTCTAGGTCCTTCCTTCATGTATTCTAGGTCCTTCTAAACTCCTTGGAGGCCAAGTTCAACATTTAATACCCCTAGGCTTGGAAGTAGTATAAATAGAGGCCTTTGCAACCTCATTTCACACACCACAACTTGAGAGATCCTCTCTCACACCTATCTAATCACCACTACTACTCTCTCAAAGCCTAAATTCGTTCATAAAGTTCCAGGAAACTTTGGAGGTCCAAGAAGTCATCATTTGGAGGTGAAACCATCAAGAAGTCATCACTAATACTTGAGGCATCATTACTACATCATTTGTAATCTTATTCCAAGCATTGTAAGACCTTTAATCATGTTTTCTAATGTTCAAAGTTCTGAGTTTATGTTTATGTTTGCTATGAGTGGCTAGTTTCTTTATACACTTGCTTAAATGATGTTGATTATCATATGATTAGTTAGTGGTTGTGTTAACATGTTTTAATTCAATTTTAAGTTGATTCTAAGATCCAATTGTGCTAAAGTTTCATAGTGACATTTGTTAATCAAGTTTGGCTAATTGGTAATAATCGTTGGGGTCGAAAGAACTTCGTATTATTCAACTAGTCATAATCATTTTGTCTATGGATGATTGTTTTACCCATTATTCTTGATTATACAAAGGAACTAAGGTGTGGTTGTAATTGAAACGCTTTTTGATTATCAAATTGGATTGGTTGGAAACATCTAAATGGTCGTAAGATTAGTTGTTGAGAATCAATTGTAGCCTTTTGTCTATGATGGGTTACCTTTTGTATTGACCATTTCTTAAGCAATTTGATGAACAAGTGGATGTTTTGTGTTTAAGTTTATGTATGTAAACTTATGAAACTTGAATTGATCTTGAATTGATTGGTTAAACTTAATGCTTGTTTTTATAAACTAAACTCTTGATCAAAGTTTGACTTGTAAGAACAATAGATTAGTACACCAACTAATTTTCATAACCAACATGTTAAGAGGTTAACACAATCACATTAATTTATGATATGATACTAGTTTAAGCAAGTGTAGTTTTTAATCATCTGAATTTCATTATATCTATTTGCTTTGTTATATGTTTTGGATAGACTCAGTTAATTCAAACTTGTGTTTAGATTCACTCAAATCCTGAATCGATCCCGACTTACCTTCATAATCTTGCTATAACGGACGAGTATATTTGCTCGTATGTGTTATTGGTAATATTGGTAATTCACCTTTTATAAATTTAAAACTTGCACCAAACGGGCACATCAAGTTTTTGGCGCCGCTGCCGGGGATTTAATTGTGTTTCAACAAGTTTTTGAATTTCCCCAAGTCGATTCAACCAAAAAAAAAATTCTCAGAAACCTTAACCGGATCCGGTTGTCCCTCAACCGAATCGGTTACGATTTTGCCCATCAATCAACTAATCTGACCGATCGGTCACATCCCGCAACCGATCCGGTTACCTTCCTCTGACCCATAAACACTGTTTTCGTTGTTTTTCCGTGTGTTTAGATATTGCCTGGATTCTCTAGGACATTGTATGAACACTCGAGCAGCGGGAATAGAACCAATTACACCTCTTACCAACCCCGAACGATTGATTCGAAGAAGAAGGAGAACACTTTTCATACCATTGGAAAATCGTGTACCAAGAGTACCAAACCCACCATTTGATAACCTCATTGAAGCCAAAGTTGTTTACAACCCTTTCACCAATTTACCTTTTCCCATGGCGGACGATCAACCCATATGGGGAACCAACCGAACCGTAGCACCAACCCCCGAAAGTGCTATTGTTGCTATTAACCTTGGTGACAACTTCACCGTGAAGGGACACCACCTTTCTATGATCAAAGACCGACAATTCGATGGCCGTGCGCGGGCCGATCCGCATAAGCACATTGCCGAATTCATCAAAATTTGCGGCATGTTTCGTTATGGCGACACCGATGTCAATGCCATCAAACTCAAAATTTTCCCATCATCACTCGCCGGAGATGCTAAAGTATGGTACAATGAATTAACCCCAGGAATCATCAATACTTGGGAGGAGATGAGGCAAGCTTTTGTAGCGATTTTTTCCACCTGCAATGTTTGATCGATTAATGGGAGAAATTCGTGCTTTCAACCAAAACCCAAACGAATCACTTGTCGAAGCTTGGCTTCGAATGAAAGATTTGCTTCGTAGTTGTCATGGACATGGACTATCCAAAGGAACCATTATCCAAATCTTTTACCATGGACTAGATGAAATCTCTCAAGGCATCCTTGATGCTGGAGGAATTTTTCTCTATAAGACTCCCAACGATGCACATCAATTGCTCGAAGATCGGGTACTTCTCAAACTTGATTGGTCCAAAGATTCCAAAACCAAACCTCTCCGAAAAACCGTTGCTTTTGTCGAAAACACCGATACCTCAAAACTCATGGAGAAGATGGAAGCGTTAACCTCAAAATTATTTGGCGAGTACAAAGATATCAAAGATGAAATGAAGGAAAAGCGAGACGGATGCAACAATTGTGGAGGAAATCATCCATCGTCCGAGTGCGACGATAAACCTATGGGTGGACCAAAGGAAGGAGAAGCGAGTTATGCTCAAGGAGGATACCGTGGAGGAGGATATCGTAGTAATTATGCGGTCGAAGTGGAAATTGGCAAGATCGCCGACCAAGGGATGACAACCGTCATTCTCAACCTGAACTGACGATCCACCGCCACAAAATCCCGACAAAAAGATGGAAGAAACTGAATTCGAGAAAACCATGAGAGAATTTGTGGCTGCTCAAAAATCTGCAAATGATTTTATCAAAAATCAATTTTTCAATCTCAAAACCAAAGTTGAGCAAGGACAGAAAAATCATCAAGCATCTATCCAAGATCTTGAAAACAAGTTTGGCGATTTTTGACCAACATTCCTCTAGACCATCGGTTCATTGCCAAGTAATACCCAATACAACCCAAAACCATCAAATGATAAGACGTACCATCCACCACAAACAAGAAACGAGTATGTCAACGCTATCTTCACAAGAAGTGGTCTATCGAACGATTCCAATCCGAATATTATTGTTTCCGGCGGTGGAAGCAACATCAATACCGATCATGCCTCATTGATCGAGAAATTGGAAGCTCTCTCAACAAACATCAATACCCAATTCATAAGCATACGGAGGGAGATGATGGAACTGCGAAATAATCACCACGCTTCAAACTACGATGCTGAGGATGACACGCCGATGTGTGATCCCATGGAAGCGAACCACGCCCAACATGAAGGATATCACCCAGGATATCATGGCAGATATTATGACCAAAATTCCAGAAATTCGTACTCCTATCCATATCACAACCCAACCCAAACGTATCCTCGATATCAGCCATGGAATACAAAACCCCATCCATCACAACATTTCAATACACCTAAAACCTCACCGGAGGAGATGATGAGAGAATGGATGGTCAGTCAAACAAAAGCCAATGAGAATATGATGAACCTGTTGGTTGAATTGGAACATAAAGTCGATCAAGGAAGAAGGAACCAACAAGCGATAAGCCAAGACTTGGAGAGGAGGATAGAAAGATTAAGTAAGGAACAGGAAGTCCATCACGTTGAATCTCTTCCTTATACCACATATTCCAACTCGAGACATGAATTTGTCTACAAACCAACCTCAATTCAATACGAGAACGATAAGGGTGAGGATGAATTTATCGAAGAGGACGAGACCGAGCATATTCCAACCACGCCAAATCTGAACCAAATCATGTCTAACTCACCAACCGTGTTACCTTTTCTTGAGGATTGCACCATGCATATCCCAATGACGCAATTAAAAGGTCCTGAACACAATCATATTGATGATAAGAAGTTCACCAAAAAACTGGTGACAACTGGAATGGAGAACTGGAAAGAAAGATAGACAAATGGCCTGAGCCACAAATTCCAGTTTCTTTAAATCAAAACGGTAGGACTAAGCCACCTCCTACAACTCACCTTGAGAATGTGGATGCAATATTCACTGGGAGTGGAAAGTCCGATGATCCTCCGAAAAATCATAAAGATCCGCCACCTGTCCTCTTTTCTAATGAAATTGACCAAACGTTCGAAATAACGAAAAGAGACTGTACCATGGTCAAACCAAAAGAATCAAATGTATTCCCATCCATTGTGGAGTACAAACCAATGATTCCATACCCTCAACGTTTAAGAGCTGAAATTCCCCATTTGAACCGTATGGTCAAAGTATCCTAATCCGGGGAAGATTCGAGTCAGTACGATGACTCGGTAATAAAACAAGCGCTTCTCGGGAGGCAACCCGTGTGTTTTGATTTTCTATGGTCACTCCCTAAAGTCTTAACCTTCGGTTAAACTTAAGTGTGGGGGGGTGCCACCTTTTAATAAAACCTTTTGTTTGTTTATAAGATTATGTGCAGGTGATGATTTCTCCAGATGGACGCCGGGAATGAAGAAAGATTTTAAACTGATAAACTCATTGACATATCTGGTTTCATCTCTATTTTCCCTATTTCTATACTTTGAAGTTCGTTTTCATTGAGGACAATGTCAAACTTAAGTGGGGGGGTGAATAGGAAAAATTAGAGTTTTCATGCTTATTTTTAAAATTTTGTTTGCCCTTGTGATCTAGTTGTTTTCACACGTTTAGGATTATCTATTAGAATAACTGGATCATTCCACTGGTAAAATTGGTAATATTTGAAACTTCGAGATGTGTTCAGATTACTATTGCAATCCATTCTGGGATCGATAAACATTTGCTAGCACATATTATACCCTTTCCACTAAATTGTGAGGATTTGAGCCTATTTCTTATTAGCATACATCTTTTATGCTTGGATCTTTGCTATGAGTGTGCCGGTGATTTTATTTATTCTAGAACTTGTATTTGTAAATCATTACCAGACCGCAGTGAGATTGCATTTGTGCGATATAAGTGAATTCATGTGATAAAGAGGCACCTTAGGATTTAACCCAAATGGCCTTCAATTTTACATCTAATGATATATTAGCTAGCCTCATTGGTTAGTTAACCACCTACATGGACCCATTTGTAGTGCTCATTTTTAGCACTAGATACCCTAGTTACACCTTCTGAGCCATTCCTTTCATTTTTGCTTCACCCAGAAAATACAAAAAGATTTTACATTTTAAACCTTAGCCTATCCCGTATCAATGTCTAAACGGTTGGTTGCTAGTCGCCTGGAAAGTGAAGATTGTTCAAATGATTATGAGTACCACATCCTATGTGATTGATTGAGCCATGCGTTATGTTATGTTCCAAAAACAAAAATAAATAAAAAAAAAATAATAATAAAAAAAAATATTGTGTTGAAAGTATGGAAATAATAGCCAATGTGCTATGATCGAAGAACAATTGTCATGGCAAAGCAAAAAGCTGTGGAAAACGGAAAAGAAGAAAGCAAGCTATAATCATTTATTTGGTTCGTGGAATGTTTGGTAGCTAGCAACATGGGTATTAGACTTGATTTCATTTTTATTTTAACACCAATTTCATAAACATTCCCATGCTTTATCCATACCCTTAACCCTTAGCCATATCATTATAACCCGAATTAAAGTCCTCTTTAGATGTTTTTACTTGGTGCTCACGCCACGTCGGTGGAGTTTTGTTTCTTGTACAAGCTTATGGTAATAATCTAATCACGACTGAGCAATGAGTGTGATTTATCTTGTCACGCCACTAAAAATGAGTGATTGAGTGAATTATACATCCGTTATTTTTCGTGAGGTGTTTTGAAATGTTAATCATGCAAGAAAATCATTAGATATTGTCAAACATCTTGATGTTTCACCTTTATAAAGCATAATTGATGAATCCTCTCTTGTATTTCTACTTGGTTGATTTGCATCACATTTTTCATAATCACGATCTTGTACCAGTGGATGTTTTTCCTAGATTTGCTTGAGGGCAAGCAAAGTTTAAGTGTGGGGGAATTTGATAACGCTCAAATTGTGCATGTTTTTAGTAGCGTTATCCATGTTTTTATGTATGTTATTTGGTTATAATCATATGCTTTTGTTGCTTAATCGTATCAAAGTGCGTTTGCTAGTTCATTTGTAGCCAAGTACAGGAAAGTGGAGAAAAAGACGGAAAAAGAAGTAAAATACGAAGATTTCTCCATGTATGAAGAATTCCCGACCAAAGCAAGACTTGTGGAGTATATTCGAGAAGATAAAGTCATCAAGTTAGTGGTCCAAAGACTCAAGAATAAAGTTCAAGAAGGAAAACGAGAAAGAAATGAAGAAAAGAAGCTTAAACGAAGATATATTGGAAGACTCGTTGTTCCCGACACACCTTCACCATTTTGGCCATAACTTTTGCATACGAACTCCGTTTGACCCCCCGTTCACGGCCACGGAAAGCTAAGAGAAAGATCTACAACTTTGCTGTGCTTATGACTTTGGTGATTTTGCTCCAACCGATCGGTCGAGACCCGTAACGGATCCGTTGGAGAATGGTCACGAATTACACCAACGGACGGTTGGAGCTCAACAGGATCCGGTTGGAGGTCCTGTTTCAGCCATTTTTCCATTACTAAGGTTCCAAAATTGTTCCAAACGATTCTAGGTCCTTTCTTCATGTATTCTAGGTCCTTCTAAACTCCTTGGAGGCCAAGTTCAACATTTAATACCCCTAGGCTTGGAAGTAGTATAAATAGAGGCCTTTGCAACCTCATTTCACACACCACAACTTGAGAGATCCTCTCTCACACCTATCTAATCACCACTACTACTCTCTCAAAGCCTAAATTCATTCATAAAGTTCCAGGAAACTTTGGAGGTCCAAGAAGTCATCATTTGGAGGTGAAACCATCAAGAAGTCATCACTAATACTTGAGGCATCATTACTACATCATTTGTAATCTTATTCCAAGCATTGTAAGACCTTTAATCATGTTTTCTAATGTTCAAAGTTCTGAGTTTATGTTTATGTTTGCTATGAGTGGCTAGTTTCTTTATACACTTGCTTAAATGATGTTGATTATCATATGATTAGTTAGTGGTTGTGTTAACATGTTTTAATTCAATTTCAAGTTGATTCTAAGATCCAATTGTGCTAAAGTTTCATAGTGACATTTGTTAATCAAGTTTGGCTAATTGGTAATAATCGTTGGGGTCGAAAGAACTTCGTATTATTCAACTAGTCATAATCATTTTGTCTATGGATGATTGTTTTTACCCATTATTCTTGATTATACAAAGGAACTAAGGTGTGGTTGTAATTGAAACGCTTTTTGATTATCAAATTGGATTGGTTGGAAACATCTAAATGGTCGTAAGATTAGTTGTTGAGAATCAATTGTAGCCTTTTGTCTATGATCGGGTACCTTTTGTATTGACCATTTCTTAAGCAATTTGATGAACAAGTGGATGTTTTTGTGTTTAAGTTTATGTATGTAAACTTATGAAACTTGAATTGATCTTGAATTGATTGGTTAAACTTAATGCTTGTTTTTATAAACTAAACTCTTGATCAAAGTTTGACTTGTAAGAACAATAGATTAGTACACCAACTAATTTTCATAACCAACATGTTAAGAGGTTAACACAATCACATTAATTTATGATATGATACTAGTTTAAGCAAGTGTAGTTTTTAATCATCTGAATTTCATTATATCTATTTGCTTTGTTATATGTTTTGATGAGACTCCGTTAATTCAAACTTGTGTTTAGATTCACTCAAATCCTCGCGAATCGATCCGACTTACCTTCATAAACTTGCTATAACGGACGAGTATACTTGCTCGTATGTGTTATTGGTAATATTGGTAATTCACCTTTTATAAATTTAAAACTTGCACCAAACGGGCACATCAGATACTAAGTACACTCGCCCGTGATATTTCACTTCAACCTCAAATAAATAATAGTGAATTAACCCCGTCGTCACATCTTCTGGATAAAAAGCTCAAATCTAGCCTCCTTTGATTTTTTTAAGTGAACTATGATAATGGTTTTCATCCCGACCATGGTTGAAAGCACATAACCCCGTAAAACCTTGTAATAACCAAACTGCCATGAAGACAACCCAAACACACACCCAATTCATGAAGTACACCCTTTTATCCTTTCTTTTGAAGCAGAAACCGTAGCACCATCATCAGATAAGATCCAGAATTACACTTTCCATTCTCCAGGATGGTTCCATCATTACGGGATTTTACAATTCCATGGTTTAAACCGAGAAATAGATTCTTTCGCGGGATTTTACAAGACCAAGAATAAACCGTAAGATAGATCCGGAAATGCACTTTACAATTACCACGATGTTTCCATTGTCACGGGATTTTACAAGTCTATGATTTAAACCAAGAAATAGATTCTTTTGCGGGATTTTACAAAATCAAAACAAAACCGTAAACAATGTCAGCTTGAATGTGTTATGACAACTTTGGTTTCGGTGAATATCTGTTTTTAGGAGAACATGCAATGGTTCATCAGCGGTTCATTGTCCAACATCATCAACCATCCAATAAACACTCTGGTAAACACATTATTCACACATTCTGTCGGCAATTGCAGTGACAATATGGAGAAGTAGACCCGATATGCCAAACTTGATCATGAAGTGAAATTCCCCAGATATGTTACACAAACTTGTACTAATCCTCGTGAAAAAGAAACGGTGTACCCAATGTACCAAACCTCTTGACATATCCTCAACTGCGTGAGACACCGAAGTGATAGTTACGTTGTGGGTAAAGCGAGAAAGAATCACAACCGTAACTAAATAGCCAAGTCTTTATCACACTCAATAAATGCCCAAACAAGTCATCTTCGCGAAAGGGTAGAAAGAAAGAAGACGAAATAAGTAAACGCGCCCGGAAAACCTTACTTCAACTCCAAATAGGAAATATCATACAAATAACCCTGTAGTCAACCAAGTTCCAATAACAATCCAACCCGCATCATACATATATCCGTGAGACAGTATATACCAAGGTATCAATCCGCACAACCCATCAAATCTCATCATCACATCAGATTTCTTCAACAAATCTCATAACACAAACTCGTCATTAATGATCCAATTTTGAGAAGCCCATTAGTCCATCATCCAAATCCAAGTAATCATATACATCTTGGGCCCAATCCATATCTCACATACAACATCATACAATAGTCCATTCTTGATTCATTCAAGGCCCATGAAAGCAAAAATGTGATTTATAACTTTCCTTATATAAATCGTGAGACCACTCCATTTATGTTAGAAAATAAATGTGAGATATGAAAAATAATTAACGAGGTCCACCTCCAAATATCAAATCTCAAAAATGTGATTCCAAGGTCGTGAATAATATTACCTGATCCTCGATTGTGAATTCAAGATATTGACACTTAACGAGGCCCACCTCATGATCCCATTAATATTTAACAAAGCGCACTTTCATATACAAAATAAAACTGGTTCAAGCCTGTTGAATTTATTGAATTCCATTTTCACACATCGTGGGTTCGGCCCATGTGAATGCAAATCCGAACCAAAATACTCCATACGCTAAAATTTAGTGTATAAAACATAACATTCTTATATCACTCCACACCTAGCCCTAATAATACTCACTTGTGCAGACATAAACACTTCACCAACCCTAAACTCTCTCACACTAACCCTAAGCACAAATAATACGCCTCCATCCTTATGACACACTCCAATTGGATCTCATCAAATACAACGAATAGCATCAAACTTTTTCAAACTCATCTCATCTCAAATTTATCATTAGTAACTAATCTCATTCCAAACACCAAATTCAGAAAACAATTCGACTACCATATACGAATGAAGAACAACAAAGTTTGAGGCTTCAAGATCTTTAATACAAGCTCTCGGGTAGGAATCATTAACATTCGTTCATGTGTGTTGCTTATCGAAAGAAAAATAAGGAGATTTAAACAAATTTGTTTTAATATTTCTTATTGATTTTCGTATATTGTTGATAGTTTAATCTTATGAGTCATGAACGAAGCTAAGAGAAGATATAACAGACTTGTTATAATCTTGTCTTTATATTCGGATAGTAAAACAACATGGATCTATGATGATAATTGTTTCAAGTAAAACAATCTTTAAAAGATTGCAAGAAAATGAAACGAATATGAGATTACTTGTATTTAATTTGTGGAGTTCTTGGAATTAAATGAGAGATGGGGAGTGATAGTGAGGGTCATTGGTGAGTCTAGATGAGGTTTGGTAAAGATTGGATTTGATTAGGATCTGATGATATAGCATTGTGCTTCTCGATTTCAGTATTTAAAACCAAAGACTGATGTTAGTACACTGAAGTCGAGATGAGTTGTGGTTATTTGGTATATGGTATGTTGGTGATGTGGTCGAGGTCTTGTGGTCATGTCTTCTCATTCTTCATTTCTGTCTCTGTCAAGTCGCTATATCTATTTAGTCAAGATTCAAGTCGCTAGCACCAAGTCGCTACGACTTGTAAAGACAAGTCGCTAGGCAGGTTTTTGACTCAACTCGCTACTTGTTAAATAACAAGTCGCTAGCAAGAATTTTCGATGAGTTTTCTGACCAATTTTCCGTCTAGCATCATAATAACCCAGAAACCTTGCATAAAAATGTAACCTTTTGACCCATTTGACCACGAAAGTAAATGGTTTGACCTCATAAATATGACGGATGACCCTTCATGAAAATATTTCACCTGATATACCTTGGTACAAAACAGAATAGTCTCAAGAGAACTGTTTGGACAAAGATATTGACACAAGACAGATGTGAAAAGAAAAACTAGTTTGGACCATTGACAAAAAGAAGAATACATGTTATGACCAAAAGAATGCATAAAGTTGTTAAAAACTGTTGTACCGTATCATGAAAAAATAAATTTTCCGACCAAAAGATATGCACAAGCAGTTTTAACAAAGTACAAAAAACCACCATAAATCAACACAACACAAAACCTTGGCTCTGGTACCAATTGTTAGGATCTTAATATTATTGTGTTATGATGATTCGGGTGGTCTTGGATGATGGAAATACATGTTAGACATTTTAGAGAGAGAAAGTAGAGAGATGGTGTTCTTGGTAGAGAGTTGGTTCAATAAAAATGAAAGGTTAGATTCCAAGCCACACCCCTTCCAAGGATGAAGGGGTATTTATAGTTACAAGACTACACGACCTCCTGACGGCCTGTGGATCAGGTATACAGTGGGTAAAGACCCGTCCTTCCTCCATGGTGTTGCTCTAAACTAATCTACGCTACAAACTAACTAATTAACTACTGAACAACGTAAATAACTACAAATCTACGAGCTACCTTATGCTAGATAATATTTGGGGTGACCGACTCTTCACAATGGAATTTCCAATTCCTAACATTTGCAATATTTCCCATAGGATTACAATAACTACATGACGTCCTCCTTGCAAAGGAGCACTCGTCAAGGGGGAGCATGTTCGTCAAAAAGACAAAACCATTTTGAAAACATAATTGCAATGCACTCGCTTAGTGTTTTTACTTACTTGACGCCCTCACAAATGGATGGACCCGTCAAGGGAGAGCTAAGACGAGAATACTTCTCCTCCCTTACTCTCTATTTTTCATATTTTTTCTTTTCACATGTTTTTCGTAAAACAATGTGTTAGTTTCTCTTCGACGCTCTTTTTGTTTCGACAAAAAAAGGGAGAAGAGAGTAAAAACTCCAATTCAAACTTTTACGAATTTTAGTTTTTCCTTAAAATATTCTTATGTTTTGTCATCAACAAAAAGGGGGAGATTGTTAATACAAATAAGCCGTAAAAATGTTTATTAATATTTTACGATCTTCTAATGTTTTGTCGATAACAAACATAAAATCATTTTTAACGAAACAAATAAAATAAGCAAATGGTTTGAGCCAATATTTTACTAACACACTTACGTTTTCATATAAAACACTAGAACAAGCAATAGTGTTTTCATGTTATAGTAATGCATATGTATAACAACTAGTGTTTACATAATTTAGTAGATATATATATACATACTTAGTATGTATTGTATTGGGTAATATAATGGGTAGAAGTCTAATTATTTGATCCATTGACTAAATACATTGAATGTAGTTGGGTAAAGCCCAAAGTCCATGACCCATACCCATGGAGCATGATCCATAACCCATGACCCATTGCATGACATCATGCATAAGTCATAATGGGTATTATCCATGACCCATGGAGCTAACCCATGACCCATTGACTTGATACATTGCGTCTTCTAGATACATTGTATCTATTTGGAAACCCATGGTTCAAAGTCTACAACCCATGATCCATGATCCATGACCCACAACCCATTTAGGGGGAGCGTCCTACGGATCCCTAGGAATACACTAGACGGATGCCTCAAGCAAGGGATCCGTAGGACAGTAGTGAATTTTTGTCTATAAATAGTGAGCCATTTCTTCATTGTAAGGTGCCACTTCTACACATAATTTCTTCATTGTAGGGGGATCTTTCTATGTAGTTTTGTTTTTTTGTTTGTGTGATGTTCTAGGTTCCTCTTAAAGGCAAGATCACCACCTCTTGAAGTCGAGCAAGCTCAAGTCCATGAGTTGCCAAGCTTCATCATCATCAAGACTACTAAAGTTCTCTTTTTGATAAGTTCTTTCCTCTCTAGAAGTATTGTGTCTAGGGAATTAGTGAAGGATGCCAAAAGGGTCAAGTCGAAGGCATTAGTAAAGGATGCCAAAAGGGTCAAGTTGAAGGCATTAGTTAAGGATGCCAAAAGAGTCAAGTCGAAGGCATTAGTGAAAGGTGCTGAAGGTCCGTGTCTAAGGCATTAGTGAAAGATGTCAAGATATCATGTCAAGGGCATTAGTGAAAGATACCAAGGGTATAAAATCGATATGGTGCATCGATGTACAAATATAGATAGGTTGTGTCCAAGGATATTGATATCCTTGATGATGTTGTAATAAGGAGTGGGTCTCCTTTGGGATAGGTGTCGTGTAGTGTTGGGTAGTAGTTCCTCCTTTATAATGGAACTCGGTATCTAGCCTTGTACCGAATAAAGTGTAGGCGACTTTGTGATAGGTTTGGTTCTACCTCGTGGAAGAACCCGGTTTCTAGCCTTGTACTAGAAAAAGAGTAGGCGACGTTGTGAAGGCTTCTCCGCCATAAGGAGTTTGTGTCGTGTAGTGCTTACGAACTCTCGAGTAGTTGACTCGGGAAGTGGAGTAGGGCAAAGATGGTGTCCTTGTAGCCAAACTACTATAAACACTCGTGTCGTGGTTTTGTGATTCTTACTCTTTACATTTGCATTACATATTTACATACTTATCTATCAACATCCAACATACACATTTAAGTAGATTGACATAAGTCGATCTAAATATTTTAAAACAAAGTTTTAATCGGTAAAACTATCCAACCCTCCCTTCTAGTTTGCCACACACTAGATTCAATGTTTTGCATGGTAATGAAATACATGGAATTGTAAATGTAAATGAAATAAGAATCGCTAAAACTTATTGATGTTGTGATGTAATTTATCCCTTTGAAAATGCTCTGTACGCTGTTGGAGATCATCCTTGTGGAACCCTAATTTGTCCTCTGGTGATTTGTGGTGAGAAAGATATAGAAACTACAGGAAATAGCGTTGAATTTATAGGCCCGACACAGCTACGGCGTAACCTTGAGTTGTGGTTACGCCGTAACTAGTGTAATAACTCATGATCTTATCCATAAATATATATTTATGTCATAACCTAGATGGATAGTTACGCTGTAACCTCCTAGGGTTTCGTCTACGTCATAATCTTCATGCTTAGTTACGTCATAATCTTGTCAATATCTCAAGTCCCCTTCTGTTCACGTTTTATGCCGTAACTTCATACATTGGTTACGGCGTAACCTTCTTAATCATGAAAATATCTTAAGTCTTTAGAATATTACGGCGTAACATCTGGTAATAGTTACGCCGTAATCCTTGATTAGCGTTGACTTGGTCTTCATGTTTGAACTCATAGTGACGGCGTAAATGAAGAGTGGAATTATGCTGTAACCAGTTCTTAGTCAGCATACTAAAGTGTGTATCTTTGTAGGTTCTTTTCCAATTACGCGTCTCTTTTGTTCCTATGCTTATTTACAACCTGGAAACCAAATATAAAGAAATCAAATAATATATCCATATAAATGATACAAATAATGACACTTAAATATCAGGATTATTTGATGTCATCAAATATACCTCCACTTAAACTCTACTTGCCCTAAAGTAGACCTTATCAGAATCATTTCTAAAAAGACATCCTTCAATTTTACTTGGGAAATATGAAATTAAAAACTTCCTATGCTAGAATTTTCAAAGCCGAACACCTCATCAAATGGAAAACAAAAACTCATACTCTCTATAATCTAAGTGTCAATTTCGGGGCGATCACTCAACGCACAGTCATAGCATGTATTCTATCATAGGTTTGGCGGTTACACATATCTCCACCACTAGAGCTAAGGTCAAAACAATCATCAAAGGCAATATTGGGTGAACAAATTATATAGGCAAGGGTGAATTGTCATTACTAACGTGCCACGACAAAGTGGACAAAACCAATTATACTTGAACAAATCCATGGCCAAAACAGCAATGATTGATCGCTTCTTCACCTAGATGCACTTTATGACTAAAAGGGTAGAGTAAGATATGGGATGCACATAAATGGTATAAAAATAAAATAAGAAGCAAATAGTCTTAGCCTATAACCAAGTCGTCACCGTCGGCCGTCCATCCAAAATTCAAGCTTTAAGATGCAAAACCCGGATCATAATGCAACAAGTGTGCCATTAGCGGACGTCATGATGGGCACACTACTGGTCTTCATAAATATTTTGGTGTAAACAAGTCACCAACTCAATCTTCAAATGTGATCGAAGTGGCCTTCTCGATACTATTTCATTAAGCTTATATCAACTTAATGCTACAATTTTTGTACTATCACCTCATATACAATATGTTGGTGTAAACACTTCACCATCCCAATCCTCAAATGATGGGCACACTACTTGGTCTTCAATATGTTGGTGTAAACAATTCACCAGCTCAATCTTCAAATGTGATCGAAGTGGCCTCCTCGATACTAATCCATTAAGCTTATATCAACTTAGTGCTATAATTTTTGCACTATCACTTCACAATAAATAACAAACTAATATATAAATATATATATATATATATATATATATACATATATTTTATTTTATTTTTTGAATCATAACTACATAAAATAATATCATCCCCCCACTTGAGATGAATCATATAAGAAACTTTTGGGGTCTTCAATGATCTTCAAATATATGTCTTTGACGTAGGCGTGATCCTCGAATCTCTCTACTTGAACCTTAAACTTGAGCAAACGATGACTTCAAGGTAGGCTAAGGCGAATAAGTGTATCGAAACAATAATGATAAGGGTATGAAATGAAAAGAATGGCTCGGAAGGGTGAATCTAGGGGTATCTTGAAATAAAGATGAGTGCAACAAAATGGTTTTAAAACGGGGGTCGAAGAGTCGAGGTGACTAGTCGATAAACACACAAAATTATATACACATATAGGCTATTTGGGTGTTAATCCTAAAATATTGCCTTCTCGAATTGTCTCTTCGAAATGTATCAAGCTAACTCGACACACTACTCGTCTATGGTCTCGAAATAATGTAAAGGCCAAGTTCTAAAGTTTACAAACTACCGGCATACTCAATATTTGGTGGATTTGGGGTAAATAAGGGGAAATGGAAAGGCTAAATCTCACCATGGGAATCAAGGGTTATAATATGCTCGGCTAAGGTCTATTCTAGTTAGCTTAGGAAAAACATGTCAAAATTTTAAAAATGGCATAATTTTTCAAAATAAACTAGAAAAATGAGGGCAAGAAAGTTCAAGTTATAATTTTACTCTCGTCCCCCCCACTTGAAATGTACAAAGTCCCTTTTGTACTAAACATGAAATAAAGATGAGGAAAAAGTATAATTGAAACGAGAACTCCCCTGAACTTTGATCTAAAATGAAAGAAGGTTCACGTTGAAATGCGTGCCTTCGTCTTTCCTCCATGAGCAAACTTCAATTCCCTGAAATCACGACATTACCAACAAGCATAATTATAAAATAAAAAGGGGAAAATAAAACAAACAAAAACCTAACTCACTTTCGTAGGAATTACGGTTGCATTTAGCGCATGCAACAAGCCTTTTAAACCACTCGGTGTCTCGAGTGGACGGGTGAAGTCTCGTGAGAGTTTACAGGGAGCACACCTACAAAGTTCATTTAGAACTAATACAAGGTTATGGTAAGTAAGATTAAAATTTAAATTTGGTTACAGGACAGGTTACAGCGTAATCTCATTTTTTAGTTACGCCATAATTAGAGAAACCTGGGAGTCATCCGATATCGGGAAGATAGTTACGGCATAACCATTGAATGGGTTTACGCCGTAAAGTCTGCACATAATGGAAATTTCCAGACTTGTTCTATCTTCCGAGAACTTTACGCTATCCTTCTTGCTCCAATCCCTGTAAAAATTAAAAACAAACATACCAAACCCAACAATACTAATAAAACGAAAAGAAAAGGGATAATTCAGGTTGACTCCTGAAAGAGCACTTTTGTTTATTTTACAAGTCTTTAAGTTAGACTGAAAGCCGCGGCCATTATAATGGTAGATCCTTGTCCTTACTCTTAGAAGATTGGTCCCAAACCGTTGGAGCTATAAAGGGTGAGAGGTCATATGGATCCTCTCGAAGAAAATTCGCTTTGACTCATTCATCATGATATTGAATCTTGATTTTTTTATTTAGTTGAACATCTCCAAACATTACTTTGACCTAATTTTCAAAAGATATCCCATGGTAATCGACTTGTCCTCTCTTATGCCATTAAAACATGCCCATTCGTTTGAGAGTCATTTGAGTAGATTTTCTTCAGGAAACTTCCCTCAATTGCATTTCATGATAAGAGGATCACATGTAGGCCAATCTTGTGTCGTTCCTCCATATGTCATAATAGCCGATTTACATAAGTGAACCGTTCACTCAACCATCTCGTTTAAGTCAGCGCTCATGAAATGGTTACAGAACCAAGTTTTTTTAATCACACTTTCATCTCCAAAGCACTACCAAATGTTTGCTTCCTTCTTCAATCGCCTCAACCTAAACTGGCCCCCTCCATTTCAAAGTTTGACAAATGATTCACATGTTGGTAGACTAACCTCCCTATCGCGGTTATCGAAGCTCTTCCACTATCCCCCTCATTTAATTCTAGATCTTCTTCATCGCTATCATTCCAAAAAGATCCGTCGCTATCATAGGAACTACTTGTTCATATCTTAAATACGAAGGGGTTTCAAAATCAAATAGATCATCAGAAATTTCAAAAATTTCTGCAGGCTTTTCTTCAACAACCATGTCAGCAATGCATGAACTAGCTACTTCCTCGTTTTCTTGACATAAACCATTATTTATTTTAAACACAACCTTATCGTTATTAATTCCAATCAAAATTTCTTTTTCAAAAACTTTAATGCGGGTGTGTGAAGTAGCAAGAAAAGGTCTTCCTAGGATCAGGTGTTCCCTAGGAATATTTGCCATTTCAATAATAACGAAATCAACAGGGAATAAAAAAATTTCAACCTTGGTTATCACATTATCCACAATTCCCACCGGAGTAGCTCTAGTCATGTCCACCACTTCAATTTTGAGATTGGTTTCCCTTAGGCTTGTTAACTTAAGGTCTAGAAACAGCGATAATGGCATGATATTTACGCTAGACCCTAGATCGGCTAACGAAGATAATTTGCAATTACCAATAATGCAAGGAATTGTAAAGATTTCCGAGTTATCCTCCTTACATGGTAACTTTCTTGGAATAGCATCATTTGGCTTAGTGTTATCATGCAAAAAGGAAACTCCGCATATTTGATTACAATTATGGAAGTTTTTTTTGGAGTCGTTTACCACTTTTTCCGCAAAAATTGCTTTGCAAACTCCGACGGATTTATTGCATTGCACCTCAGGGTTTTCCCATTGCATACCTTTTGTGCACATCTTCACTAAGCTTTCCAATCATTGCCTCGAGGTTCTTAAGAGACTCATCATGGCTAATGAGGCTTTTGTTAGTGTTCTCTTGGAAGCTCTTCAATGATTTTTCTTGCTCTTTTTGCTTTTTGGTTGATTCTTCTAAGTATTTGTTGATGGTCTCCTTGAGGCTAGACCTTCTCTCCTTGTAAGGTGCACGATTGTAGTACTCTGACGGGTCTACACGGTACCCATTGCTATTACCACTATTCCTTTGAAAAGTTCTTCCTTCTCTATACTTGACCTCTTCGATTTTTTCATTATCATCATTCAAGGGGCAGTCCTTAGCTAGATGATCTCCTTTGCAAGTGTCGCATCCTACTTGAATAACATGCACATTTTCCTTCAACTTTTTCATATCCCTGCCAAGACTTTCAAGTTTTTTAGTAATAACAGCAAAACTGTCTAAACTTCCTCCATTGCTTCTGTTGCTTCCTCCTTTATGCCACTTTTGTGAGTGGTCAGCCATGTTTTGAATAGCCTCAAGGGCTAGAGTAGGATTCATTCCAGGGATCGATCCCTGAGAATTGAGCATATTCCTCGTTACGATGTTAATACCCTTGTAGAACACGTTGACCTTCTATTGGTTGTTAAGGTCATGAGTTGGACACCTGTAAAGAAGATCATTATACCTATCCCAAGCTTGGTATAATTTTTCGTCGCCTTCCTGTCTGAAATTATGGATCTCCTCTAGTTGCTTCGCCGTCTTAGAAGGAGGGAAATAACATTGGATAATAACTCTTTTAAGGAGATTCCACATGTTGATGGTTCCAGCGGGCAACCTATCAACCCATCTTTTAGATGCTCCAGTGAGTGTCATTAGAAACACTCGGAGCATGATAGCATCGTGAGAAACACCAGGGATGTTGAAGAGGCTCACAATGTACAAGACATTTTTCACATGCTCGTAAGCATCTTCAGCCTTATTTTCGGAAAAGGGATTCACACGTAATTCCCTAATGAACTGGTTCTTGATCTCGAAATGGACATCCGCTCTAATATCCGGCCTAATAAGGCCCGACCCTTGCTCTTCTCGAGTCATAGCAAGGTACTCCTCCAGAGTAAGCGTATCAATATCTAAAACTTCCATGATTCCTAAAACTAAAATAAAGAGTAAGAAAAACAGAAATATTAAAATTAAAAACTTAAAGTAAAATCCAACTATAGCTCCCCAGCAGCGGCGCCAAAAACTTGATGCAGGATTTCTGACCAGGTTTTAATACTTATAATGTTTAATCATCTACCTATTGTCTACCTTGTGCACTAACAGGCAGAGAAACCGATCATGTGTAGTGTAGTATTCGGTAAAGCCGAGATCGTCCCAAGATCCATGTAAATGGATCTTAATTTAATTCTATGTCACGTTTTAAAGGGGTTTTGAATTGTATGATTAATTAAACTATATAACAGAAATGAAATGACAATATTAAATAAAAATGAATCTAGTTATTCATTCTATCATGCAACAACTATGTTCTCTAATTAAGCCTTCTATCGCTTCAAGTGGGGCATAAGATTCATTAGACTTCTATGGTTAATTCGCCTAACCTATCTCCCTAGAATCCTATTCGGAATGAAAGAGTGTTTCTTTGTAGTAAGCGGAGATGTGGTAGACTAGTTTGAGTCATTAAGTGCCGCTACATGCTAGGTTATTTCTTTGTGTGGCCCGGTCTCTCGGATCTTAGACCATACATCTAACTTCTTAAGTTCATCTAACCCGGAGGGTGATCCTATGATCAATTAGCACACAAGGAATTGGCATTCCTCGCAACCAATCACACTAGGGTCCTATGGTCAATTCTCCTAGTGCAAGAAGTACAACCGGTCTTCAAAATTACCGAAACAAGAGGATCTAACAAAAAATTAAGCATGCACACACTAGAAGCAAAGCATGAAAACATAATCAAGACATGAAAAGAATCATGACTAGGCTACCACCAAAGGTGCTTAGCCGATCATATTATAAAGAACACTAGATTCAATGTTTTGCATGGTAATGAAAGACATGGAATCTTAAATGTAAATGAAATAAGAATCGCTAAAACTTATTGATGTTGTGATGTAATTTATCCCTTTAAAAATGCTCCGTATGATGTTAGAGATCGTCCTTGTGGATCCCTACTTTTTCCTTTGGTGATTTGTGGTGAGAAAGATATATAAAATACAGGAAATATGGTTGGTATTTATAGGCCCGACACAGCTATGGCGTAACCTTGAGTTGTGGTTACGCCGTAACTAGTGTAATCATTCATGAACTTATCCATAAATAGATATTTACGGTGTAACCTAGATGGATAGTTACGTCGTATACGTCGTAATCTTCATGCTTGGTTACGTCATAATCTTGTCAATATCTCAAGTCCCATTATGTTCACTTTGTACGCTGTAACCTCATACATTGGTTATGGCATAACCTTCTTAATCATGAAAATATCTTAAGTCTTTAGAATATTACGGCGTAACCTCTATTAATAGTTGCGTCGTAATCCTTGATTAGCGTTGACTTGGTCTTCATGTTTGAATTCATAGTTACGGCGTAAATGGAGAGTGGAACTACGCCGTAACCTCTTCTTATTCATCATACTAAAGTGTGTATCTTTGTAAGTTCTTTTCCAATTTTGCGTCTCTTTTGTTCCTATGCTCATTTACAACCTGGAAACAAAATATAAAGAAATCAAAGCATATATCCATATAAATGATACAAATAATGAGCAAATTAAGGGAAAATATACACTTAAATATCAGGATTATTTGATGTCATCAACACTTCCATTTTTAGACGAGCTAGTTGCATTAGCACAAGACAAAGTACTAGCTTCTTTAGCACTATTTGGACGAGTGACATTTTTAGGTTTGCCACTATGTGGAACAACCACATTAGAAGTATTAGTGGTTGCTTTGGATCTATATTGTAACTTAGAACCCACATTTACACCATTTTTGCCTCACCTTTTTGCACCACCGTTTTTATCACTATTTTAGTTACCTACCATTTGAAAGCCATCATTTGTTTTTTTGACACTTGGGGCTGAAAAAGTAACATTCTTAGGCCATTGATCGATAGTGTGTCCGGATATCTTACATACATCGTACCTAGATGGTTTCCACTCGTATTCAACCCGCATCATTTCTTTGGTGAATTCCAAACCATTAAGTAATTGTATAGCCATATTAATAATCTCCTTTAGAACTTCATCAGCCCGAACTTCAATCAAGCAATAAGCAAAACTACTTCGTCATTAAGATTTCATGCACATCGTGCTAGTAAAAGAGTCAAGCATTATTGGCTTGCCTAGTTTTGTCGCGATAAGGCTAAGGCCATCCTCTGAAAATGCAGCCAAAGAAACATCATGATGCTTAACCTACACTGTGACGTGGGTAAGATCCTCCTTCAATAGATTTTTGTTCATCATCCAAGAATTAAGGGTGATTGGAATGTTTCGAATCATCCATGGTCCTTCTTCAAGAACATCTTTGAGGCCTTTTTTAGTATCAAATCTGGAAAATAAGAACCCCATTGGAGTTCATCATCACCTTGTTAATTTCAAAATGTGTCTATGCGTTCCGGACATAATACTCCACAACTGGGAACGCAAGCTGTTTACTAATAAAGTATCCATATAAGGTGTTTCCAAACTGATTACTAATCTCTTCAACCACCTTGATTGAGATTAAAAGCACCACACCATCGCATATATTTTCATTTTCCAAAGCATGAAAGTTTTCTTTGAAACTTTGGGCTTTAGGAATTGTTTCATTTTGATGCAGGTTTTACTGACCAGGTTTTAATATTTATAAGTGTCTCGTTATACCTATGGTCTACCCTTATGCACTAACGGGAAGTGTACCCGATCGTGCGTAGTGTAGTATTCAGTAAAACTGAGGTCGTCCCAAGAGCTATGTGAGCGGATTCTAATTAAGTCTAGGTGTCACAGATTTTAATTGGTTTTAAGATTGAAATGATTAATTAATTACTAAAGACAAGAAAATAAAAGAAAGCAAATAAGGACAGAAGTTGTGATCAATAGAGGAGAAGTATGCTAACCTAGTTACTCATCCTATCATGTTATGTTCTCGTTTAATTACTTCTAATTGCTTCAAATGGGGGTTTAAGTTGCTAGGACAGCATTTGGTCAGTTCGTCCTAACCTATCAGCAAGGGTTTCCACCGGAGATCAAGCTACTACCCTTAAAAGTCCAGTTGTTTTTAGTCCCCTAAGCCAAGTCATTAAGTTCCGCCACATGCAAGATTCATAACAATGAGTGTCCGGGAGCTAGCATCTTAAACACGCATCCCTAACTTCTTAAGTTCATCCAAACGGTAGGTGATCAGTTGGTCAAATTGCACAAGCGAAGAAGGGTCGTCAGTTGGTCAATTCTTACCCTTCCCACTCAGTCTACCTACTTAGGGTCAGTTGGTCAATTCTCCTAAGCGACTAGACACTACCGCCATTCAAAACTACCGAAACAAGGGTAGCTACCAACAAACTATGCATGCATACACTAGAAGCAATTATACGAAAGCAATGTAAACATAAACAAAACAATTAAGGATTCATAACTAGGCTAGCACCAGAGGTGCTTACCCGATCATATTAACTGAAACAATCGATTCAATATTTAACATAATGAAATACATGAATTGAAAGTAAAAGAAACGATAGATCGCTAATGCTTATCGTTAGGGAGTGATTTCTCCCTTGGAGATGGCCCCGTATGCTCCTCAAGATCTACCTTCAGTCTCCTACCCACGTTCTCTGCTTTTGTGTGTGGAGTGAATGATGAGAAATGCAGAATTTAGGGCGGTATTTATAGGCCAGATCTAGTTACTGGGAACTTAAGTTGAGAGTTATGCCGTAACATCAATATCTTCGTAATTTTCTTTGGAAAAGCTGGTTACGGCGTAACATCTGGAATGAGTTATGCCGTATCTTTAACAAATCATGATTACGCCATAATTGTGGAAAGAGTTACGACGTAGCTTGCAGCGGCGTGGAACATCATTTGACCTAATTAGTTACGGCGTAATCCTATGATGGAGTTACGATGTAATCTTCAGTTTAGTTGGTCTTTTGAGCTACGCTTTTGTTACGGCGTAATGTGAGAGAAGAGTTACGCCGTAATTACTTCAAAATGGGCATACTATCATATATCTTCAATAAAATCTCCAAATCCGCGTCTCATTAGCTCCAATGCTCATAATTTACCTGAAAGTGAAATATAGTGGAAAACAAGCGTAAATCCATATAAATGATATAAAATACGAGCATTATCGGGGGTAATTGACACTTAATATTTAGGACTATTTGATGTTATCAAATATCCCTCCACTTGAACTCTACTTGCCCTCAAGTAGACCTTATTAGATAAATTTCTAAAAAGATATCTCCCATTACCTGGAAAATATAAGTTTAAAAATCCGTTATGCTAGAATAAAACAAAGCTGAACACCTCACGAAATAGGAACAAAACACTTAAATCTCTCAACTATTCTAAGTGTCAATTTTGGGGTGATCACTCAACGCACAGTCATAGCATGTATTCTATCACTAGAGTTAAGGACAAAACAATTCTTGAAGGCAATATGGGTAGACACGACAAAGGTTAAGGGTGAATCGTCATTACTAACATGTCACGGCGAAGTGGAAAAAATCAATGATACATGACCAAATCCATGGCCAAGACACCAAAGATTGCTCGTTGCATCACCTAGACATACTTCATGACTAAAGGGTAGGATAAGACATGGGATATAATTGGTGTAAAGTAAAAATATCAAGCAAATAGTCTAAATATACAACCAAGTCATCACCGCTTACCGTTCATCCAAAGTTCAAGTTTCAAAGCTAAGAAACCGGATCATGATATACCAGGTAGATTTGCCATTAGAGGACGTCATGATAGGCACATTTGTTGGAATCACTCCTAAACCTAATTCAAGTGTTAGTGATTCATATGTAATAGTTAGCTTAATATGGCCTTTATGTTAGTAATTAGCCTTAGGCTTATGTAGAAGGCCCATAAGCCTAGGCCTAGTCCAATAAGGAAAGGAAGGGACTAGGAGTGTTGCCCTAGCTCCCTCTCCTATAAATACTATGTAATAACCCTCACTTGAGGGTTGGTTGTTCAATTCATTCTCTTTCACTAAGCATACGCATAACCTTTCTCCATATACATACGCATAGTGTTTGGGTGTGTTGTTCAACCGATCTATTCTTCATCTATTTCTTCTATTGATGCTTGTGTTGCATATATGGGAACCTAACAGTGGTATCAATCGCCAAATAGTTGGGTGAACGTATTGTTTTTGAAGTGGGTTTTGGTCCTACGCGTAAAACATACGGGTGATACTTTGGTTCGCTTAAAAACATATTTTCTTCACTTTTTAATCCAAGATTCTTGTACTTTCAACATTTTACAGTGTTAAAATAATTGTTTTTAGCAAAAAGATTCAAACTTTACGCGTGGATCATTGTTTTTTAGCTTCGTTTTTTACGTGGTAGCCGTTCTACGCGTAACCGTTTTAGACGCTTTAGATTATCAAGTTTCACACTTTTGTGTTATTTTGGTGATATTGAAGCTATTTCATCACAAAAATATGGTTTAGAATCATCTTTGGGCAAAAGTCATTTTACGAGTAGTTCTACACGTATCAAAACCCTAAAACTACGCGTAACTTGTTCCTTGGTTTGATCTTCAGTTTTTGTGGTTTACTCCGTGTTTTCTTGCTTGGATAAGCCTGCAAACACGTCGACTTTGGATATCTTTTGCGCTGTGATAGTGTAAAAGATCATTTGGGCAAAACCCTAAAATTACGCATAAGCATAAGCTTACGCGTAGAATTTTCTACGCATAAGATTTATCTTACGCCCAAGCTTTGTCTTACGCATAAGTTAATCCTACGCATAAGTTTTCTACGCCTAACTTCTTGTTTACGCATAACTTTAGTGTTTTCTCCTTACTTACGCGTAAGCCAATCCTACGCGTAACTATTGCTGTTACGCATATCTTTGGTGCTTTTACGTATAAGTGGTACTTGGCTTTTCTGTGATTTCTACGCCTAAGGACTCTTCATCAACTACGGTTCATTCGACTACAAAGATCTAGTTAACAACACAAGTTTTCAACATGCCACAACCACCATACTCTAACTATTTTCGTTACACTTATAATCAACAACAACAACAACAATTAAATCCACAACATCAACAATTTAATCATCAACAACATATTTATCAACAACAATTTAATCAACAACATACTCCACAACTTGCAGAAATTCCACAACCTCAAATGGTTCAACCACCACCTAGTCTTCAAGTACAACCCTACACAAACTTCTACAATCAACATCCATCCAGGAGTACTATGAAGGAACCAACATGGTTTGGCAAGATGTGTGAAGCCTTGAGTAGCCAACAATCAATTCATGAAGCTGGCTCACTTGATAGACCTCCAATGCTCACTCCCGGGAATTATGATCAATGGGTGATAAGGTTCTTTAGGTTTTGTGATCTAAAGAAGCCACATGGAAAGTTCTTAAAGAAGGTCATTATGGAAGGTCCATTTCAAATTCCTACTGTATCACACCCAAGCAGATCCAGCTGCCAATCCACCAAGAGAAGTCTGTCACCAATATTGCAACTGTCTCGCACCTCACTGTGATGAACTTCTACATTTTGAAGCTGATGAACTAGCAATGCAATACATCCTTCTGGGATTACCCAATCTGATCCTTCGAAGTGTTGATGCTCAAAAGACTGCTAAAACAATGTGGGAACATATTCATCTTCTTATGGAAGGCACAACACTCAATCAGGAAGACATGGAATCCAAAATCTACTTGGCTTATGAACACTTCATTATTGAACCAGGAGAGTCATTAGAGTCACATCATCATTGATTTTCGGACATCATCAATGATTTGGACAAACACAATATCATCATGCCACGAATTGCTGTCAACACTAAGTTCCTAAGTAGTCTTGGTCCGAATAGAGAAGTATGTCATTTTTATCCGTCAAGCTAAGAACCTTCATCATGCTACATACGGATTGTTGTACGACTATTTGAAGCCTCACCAAAAGAAGTTGACAAAGAAAGGGCTATCCGTGGACTCCCCGCTCCACAGTCACTTCCGGACAATCAACAACTTGCTTTGTGGGCTCACACTAGTGTTCCCCCTCAACCTGCTCCTCAACCAACTGCAACCATCACACCATATGATCAATCACAGCAACAACCTCAACAAACTCAATTGGTTCCATACAACAACAACAATGCTCAAGCACTTTACAAGTGAAGGCGATGAGGACTCGATGCTTTTGATGAATTGCAACAAGGATTTGCTATGATTGCTCAAGCCTTCGCCTATACAAACAGATCCAACAATCGCATTCGTTCCTCATCAAACACTAGAAATCAGCTGTTGCGTGAACAATGGACGCGTTGAAGTTCAGAATCGTGGTTATGGTCGTCGATGGGAGGTGGTCAAGGGTTTAATACTATGGGCGAGGAATAACGGGTGCTCCACAACAACAGAGGGCTCAAGTGGTTGAACAGGAAATGCCTGGGGTTAATGGTCTTCACTGTTATAAATGTAATGAGAAGGGTCATCTCGTTAATGCATGTCCTAAGCCGAGAACAAGAGGCAGTGCTTACTTCAAAGAGGCTATGCTCTTGGCTCTTAAGGATGAAGCTGGTGGAACTCTCTCCAACAAGGAGCAGAGCTTTATGGCGATGCACGATTTGATGATGATATCGAGGACTTACAGAAAATGCAGCAGCTATGTTGATGGCACAAATGCAAGCTCTACACATGAGTGACACAGCCCAGTGTATGACACTGATGGCTTGTCTCGGGTACATGAACAAACAATTATCATTAATAATCTGATATCTCCGCCCACTTCTGCATCTGACACGAATCAGAGTGTTCAACATGAGCCATCTAAATCTCATTCTGATGATCATCAACTAGACCCCGTAGTTACATTTGATGATCAAGATGACCTTATGGTTACCTTTGATGATCAAGTTGACTCCGTGGTTATACTTGAGGATCTAAATAATGACCATGTTGAGACTCACGTTGAACAAAATGATTCTATGTTTGATCCAGATTTTGAGCTCCGGACCTTAGTTAAAGACCAACAATCCCGAGTGGAACATTTCCATGAAATATTTTTCTAATCTGAAAACTTTGAAAAACAAGCTTGAAAACAAGTTGTACGTACAAGGGAACACCATTCATACTGCCCACATGATCACTAAGCATAGAGTCTTAAGCGATAAGCATAGCATTCCCCTGGTTGAGGAACCAAATCCAGAGGTCATTAAAAAGGCTAGAAATGCTCATAAGGTACTTTATGATGGCAATGAAATCCTTAAACCTAGACAGAAACCTAGTTGCTTGAGTGCCGGAGGAAGATAAGAAATCTGATGAAGTCACTAGGGAAAAGATGAACAAGAAACTAGATGATCCTAAATGTAAAGAGAAGAAAATAACTATCACACCCTATGATTACAAGAAGGAGAATTGGATTTCCTTAAACAAATTTAAGCCTCAAACGTTGTTAACACCCCAACAAGTTTTCGGAAAAGGACTTAGATAAGCAAAAAACTAAAAATCTTGTTGAAACAAACCCTCCCCTTAGGAAAATGCCCAGCGACGTGTATCCTCCAAATAAACCAATGCATTTAGTTCCTAGAACTATTGCCACTAAGAGCAAGACCTTAATCACCCAATATGTTATTCTTCAACTATTTGTCGATTTTGAGAAAACTTGTAAGAAAATGATCACACCCACTGGGATAACTAAAGGGGAAAAGGGTTTTGAGCAAACAAAAGAATGCTATCTAACTGAGGTCATGCCTTTCTTTAAACAACTAAAAGATCAATTCGAGAGTCTTAAAAAGGGGATAGATTCAGATATTAAAAGAATGGAAAAGGAATTTGATGCAATGATAGTTGAGGTTAGTGACTATGAGCGAGCTTTAAAATATAATGAGATTGAGAGGAAGAACTTGCATACCTTGAATGAGAATCTTATTTCTGAATGTATTGCTCAAGATGTGTTTTATACTGCTATCAATTGCTCCATTAATGCTTCTCAATTTCATGAATTATATGTTGCTCTAAAAGTCTCCCATGATCGTGTCATTGAGCTTGAAAAGATTAATTCGAAACTTAATGAGAAAATTGATCAGGATGATCATGATAATTTGGTAAAGCATCTTTCTAAACTAGAAGGTGAACATTTTGATTTACAACTAAAATATCAACATCTAAAAGAAAATGTCAAAACCTCAAATATCAAGACATCCTTGGATGTTCCTGAATTTGATGCAGTTTTTGAAATTAGCAAACGTGATGAACAGATTCGAGCTCATTGTAACACGATCAAAAGTTTGAAAGCCCAAATCTCTCAATTAAAGGGTGAAAAGAACAATGTGACTGGATCTCAAATGCCTCCTCCTTTAGATTCTCAAGATTTCAAACTTTTCATCTTAAAAACTTAGTTAATGCCTTACAAAAGGAAAACGAGAGTTTTCTAGAAGAAATGAAAAGGTTAAACGACACTTTAAAGATTTATATGATTCAATGAAAGTCACTCGTGACCAAAACAACGAAAAAATAACGTCTTTACAAAAGGAAATTGAGAATCTGAGAAGTCAGGAAAATGGGAAACTGCCACTTGTTTTTAATAAGAATGTTGTTTCAAAGTCATCCTCTGACCGCAAATACACCGTGTTATCAAGTAAATACATTCTTCCTCATCTTAGGAATAATGAACCTGCGTTTCATGACTATTGTGCTTACCTTAAGGATAGTCTAGAATGTCTCCGTGAGATTGTCGAAGAGGATTTTATTAACAAACCTCTTGATAGAGAAAATAGGTTTGCTTGCCTCCAGGCCAAACGATCTCAAGAGCTGCTAGAATGTGTAATTGCAACATGTCCTAAGTCCTTAGGTGCAAAACGCAAAGCTGTGATGCCTTGTTCTATGCCTAGTGCCAAGCATTCTAGGCCCAGTTTTAAGAAAGTGAACTTCAATGTGCCTTCTAGCAATACAAACCCTTGCACGTCTAGTTCAGGAATGCAAAAAGTAGATCAACCAACTAATGTTCCCATTCCCTCTACAGGAGTAATCAGTAACATTAAAGCGAGCAGGTCAAAGTCTCAAGACAACACAAGGAATGATAGGACCTTGCAAGCTAAGAATGATAAGGATAATAATGATAATAATAGGACCTGGAAGAAAGTAGAAGACCAATCTAGGAACTTTAAGTTTGAGTTGAATAAAATGAATCGTGTTGATTCTAGTATTAGCCATAGGCGTATGTAATTAATTCGAATTCTGATACTATTTGCAAACCTTGTAATGATGTCTTCTTGAATTCTGTTACTAATCATGAATGTGGTGTGAATGCTTTGTCTATATCACAAATCCCCAGTTAATATTGTTAATGCAAAATATCATGCTAAGAAGGCAAAAAGGCAAAGGCGTAAGAAAGTTAGAAAATAGTGGAAGCCCATAGGAAGAACATTTAGTAAGATAGGTTATCAATGGATACCTGTTGGCAATAAATTTAATCAGACAACGCCCACTAGAAAATGGATGCCAACTGGTAGAACTATTCCCTTAAGAAGTGAACATACTTTCAATAGGGCAAATACGGACACTAGTATACTGATCTATTCATAATGATTCCATTGCCTCAATTTCGATATGAATGTTTCTATTTCGATGTGGTATTCCAATCACTATTACAAACCAAATGGAACCCATTCTTGCATGGGGATCCCAATTATCCAGTTATCCATTTTTTGTCTGTGTTCAACTGCAGATCGTCAAATCGCTTCGTGGTACTGGGACTCAAGGCCGCTGTTCCAAGCATATGACTGGAGACGGTCCCACGGCTCATGAACTTGTGAGCAAATTCATCGGACAGCGATTAGATTCAGGAACGATCATTTCGGTGCAATTATGGGTTATGGAGATTATGTTGTTGGTAAAAGTGTTATCTCCAGGGTATATTATGTGGAAGGTCTTGGTCATAACCTGTTCTCTGTTGGTCAATTCTATGATTCTGATCTAGAAGTAGCCTTCAGAAAACATACTTGTTTAGTTAGAGAACTGGATGGTAAGGAACTTTTAAGAGGAACACGTGGTTCAAATCTATACACCATCTCTATCGAAGATATGATGAAGTCTTTTCCAATTTGCTTGTTGTCAAAGGCTTCTAAAACAAATTCATGGTTATGGCATCGTCGTCTCAATAACTTGAACTTCGGCACCATCAATGATCTCTCCAGAAAGGACCTAGTTATAGGTTTACCTAGACTTAAGTATGAAAAGGATCATCTTTGTTCAGCATGCCAATTGGGAAAAAGCAAGAAGTATGCCCATAAACCCAAACCTACAAACTCAGTTATAGAAGTTCTTCATATAATTCACATGGACTTATGTGGACCCATGAGAGTGCAAAATATCTTTGGGAAGAAATATGTGTTAGTTGTGGTTGATGATTTCTCTAGATTCACCTGGGTAAAGTTCTTAAGGACAAAGGATGAAACTCCAGATATCATCATCAAACTCATCAAACAGCTGCAGGTTCATCTTAACAAAACGGTCAGAATCATCCGAACAGAAAATGGAACTGAGTTTGTTAACAAACAACTTAGTGAGTTTTATGAAAATATTGGAATCAGTCATCAAAGAAGTGTTCCTCGAACTCCTCAACAGAACGGTGTAGTTGAAAGACTAAATCGAACTCTTGTGGAAGCCGCAAGGACTATGCTGATTTACTCAAAAGTTCCAATGTTTCTCGGGGTGAAGCCATCGCATTGCATGCTACACCCAAAATCGATCCCCGATTTACACGCTCATGGAAAAACTCCATATGAACTTGTCCACAAATGTAAAACCTAATCTCTTATTTCTTCGTGTGTTTGGTGCATTGTGTTATCCAACTAATGAGGGCCAAGATTTAGGCAAACTTAAAGCTAAAGCAAACATTGGAGTATTTGTAGGATATGCACCAAACGAAAAGGATTCGAATCTACAACAAACGAACCCGAAACATCATGGAAACAATTCACGTTACGTTTGATGAGCTGACCGGTCAAATGGCTCTGGACAATCCAGCTTCGGACCCGCACTTCAAAATAGCCCCATTGGTTCATCCCTTGTACCAAACTCCTCACCAGCAACTCCATATGTACCTCCCTCAGAAGATGATTTAAAGAAACTGTTTGATCCAATGTTTGATGAAAAATTTAAGCCAAGTAACAATGATATGTCAATCCTATCAACAGAGGTCGCTTCTATACCGTCAATGAAATTAACCCTTCGACCTCTATGTCATTAAGCCAAGAAGCTTCTGGGATCAATCTGTTTCATCAACAAATCTTCAATCATCAAGTGTACATCATGGAAATGCTTCAGATTCACAGGATGAAGTTAATCCCTTTGCTACTCCCGAAGATGCTCCATTTGAAAACATATTTGCTCCTGAATCTTCATCAGAACCATCTTCCTCATGAGACATCGACTCTGCTACTTCAGTCCTCAAAATGTACCACATGAACACCTACGAAAATGGACTCACGATCATCCATTAGACAACATCATTGGAAATCCCTCTCGTCCAGTATCCACATGGAAACAACTTGCAACCGATTCCTTATGGTGCTTCTTCAACTTTGTACTCTCTAAGATCGAACCAAAAGATGTTAAAACCGCCATGAATGAAGACAGCTGGTTCAATGCCATGCAAGAAGAAATTCATGAGTTTGATCATCTTGATGTATGGGAATTAGTACTTGCTCCAGATTGTGCTATGATCATTGCTCTAAAATGGATCTTCAAAGTAAAACTTGATGAGCATGGTGATGTGTTAAAGAACAAGGCTCGATTGGTTGCTAAAGGATACCGTCAAGAGGAGGGTATTGACTTTGAAGAATCTTTTGCTCCTGTTGCTCGTATCGAGGCAATCAGAATCTTCTTGGCTAATGCTGCTAGTAAGAACATGGTAGTCTATCAGATGGATGTAAAGACGGCATTTCTGAACGAAGATCTTAAAGAAGTCGTCTACGTCAGCCAACCTGAAGGCTTTGTGAATCCAGAGCATCCTACTCACGTTTATCGTTTGAAGAAGACTCTTTACGGTTTAAAGCAAGTTCCAAGGGCATGGTATGATACACTATCAAAGTTTCTTCTATCAACCGGATTCAGCAAAGGAGCAATTGATCAGACATTGTTCACCAGGAAGTCAGGTAAACATTTAATTCACGTTCAAATTTATGTTGATGATATCATCTTTGCCTCGACTGACCCCAATGAGTGTGACCGTTTTTCAAATGAAATGGGTTCTAAATTTCAAATATTAATGATGGGACAAATGTAATTTTTCTTAGGATTACAAATTTCACAAAGTCCCGGAGGCATTTTCATAAATCAATCTAAATATGCAAATGAGATTTTAAAGAAATTTGGATTTGATTCAAGTGACCCTGTTGACACTCCCATGATTGAACGTACTAAACTAGATGAGGAACACTCAGGGATCATGGTAGACCAAACGAAATATCGTAGTATGATTGGATCCCTGATGAACCTCACAGCTAGTAGACCAGACATCTTGTTCGTTGTGTGCATGTGTGCTAGATACCAGGCTAAGCCTACTAAAAAGCACCTTGAAGCGGTTAAACGGGTATTTCGGTATCTCCAAGGAACCATCAATATAGGACTTTGGTACCCGAAGGACACCGGTATGTCACTAACAGCCTATGCAGATGCTGCGATCATGCAGGGATGTCAAGATACTCTTCGAAGTACGTCTGGAGGTGCTCAATTTTTGGGTGATAAGCTTGTGAGCTGGTCTTCAAAGAAGTAAATGAGTACTTCTATTTCCTCTACAGAGGCTGAATACATAGCCATGTCATCTTGTTGGGCTCAAATCCTATGGATGAGATCCTAATTATCTGACTATGGCTTTAAATTTAACAAAATCCCTCTGTATCGGATAACAAAAGTGCTATTGCTCTCTCATGCAACAACGCATAAACACTCTAGAGCAAAGCACATCAACATTCGACATCATTTCATCAAGGAGCAAGTTGAAAACGGTGTGGTGGAACTATACTTTGTAAGGACTGAATACCAGTTAGCGGACATCTTCACCAAAGCTCTTCCTAGAGAACGTTTTGAGTTTATCCTTCCAGACTTGGTCTTAAGAGCCTACAACTAGAAACTCTCAAACGCCTTCAAGAGGAAGAAGAGGAGTAAAAGGTTTCCTTCAACTATCTCTTGTAAATATCTATTCGAAAAAACAAAATACAAAATTACAAAACCTTCAAAAATCAAATAAAAAATTATAAAACTTTCAAAATCCACAAAAATTTGAAAAATTCGAAAAATCCTCAAAAAATATTGTCACTTTGTCATGCTTTTCTCGATTCGATAATATCTACGGTCTTAATGCTGTCATTCAAAGAATGATACGGGACTTTAGATGTTGTTCGAATGTGTTTTTTTTTTTAAATAAAATAAAAAAAATGGGAGAAAGAGAAACAATGGTTTATTGTCATTTCAGGCAATAACCCGCTTTCAAAGAAGAAAAACAGAGCCATGCTTTATCTTGTTTTTCAAATCTCATTCTCTGATTCTATAAAAACAATTTCTTACTATCTAATAAAAACTAATTGCTTTGAAAAATTACTCGGATTCTATTTTTGAAAATCATCTGTACCTAAAGGTTGTAAAAATATCTATCTCTCAATCAACAATGTCATTGATTGAGGGGGAGAATGATTTTTCAATTAACATCAAAAAGTGTATTTTTCATACAATGGTACCAGACCTTGGTTACTACTATGTTTTCAAAAGATATTCAAGCATGTTTATTCTTTGGAGTCTAAAGTCTCAAAATTCGATCCTTATCGCTAAAACGCTTTCATAATCAAGTCAAAATTCTCCTTAAAAGCTTTCAAAATCAATTTAAATCTACAGAGATCACAAATCTCAAATGATTTGATAATTGTGATCGAGGGAGAATTTGTGATTTAAATTGAATTTAAACTGATAATTTGATAAATGGTTTTATAAGGATGTACATGCTCCCCTCCCCGCATGTGACAAACGATTTCAAATTCTCCATGCACATGTTGAGGGGGAGCATCTATTTTAAACCTCAAAGATTTGAAACGTGATCAATGTGCAGGTTCCTCTTGTATGTGCAAAATTCTTTCAAACCTCAAGGCATAATCGAGGGGAGCAAGCTTATGAAAACCTCATCCTACCCCAATATGCTTTATCTACGTGTTTTGATCAGGGAAGTGATGTTGATATCTTTTAGAATATGGTAATCAAAGAAGTTAATTCTTTCTCTTGCCTCCGTGTGCAAAATGATTTCATACACTTGATGCACATGTTGAGGGGGAGCTCTTGTTCTAAAAATATTATAAACAATTCAGGTACAAAATGCTTTGATAATATATCATAAGTATCTGGATTGATTTTCAAATAGTTTTCAATTGGTTCCTATGGCAGATGAACAATACCAAAAAGACCGACCAACTTTACATTATGTATGGTGATATAAGGACGATAAGGTTATGTATGTGTTCCCATGATCCGCCAGAACCGGAGGGATCTACCTAGGGACTATCCACTAGTTAGTGTAGAGTTCTTAGGTATGATGATAAAAGGAGAAAAATGAGATATGGGAAGAGTGTGGACTGAGACTGAGCTAGTACTGGAATAAACCCAACAAGTTTCTAGTTATGAAGTCTTGGTAAGCACTGAAGGGGTTGAAGAATTAAAAAGAATTGAATATGAAAAAGGGTGAAAAGAAATAGCCTTCCATTTATTCAACCTTAGGCAGAAACCGGTCATTCATATGCTACTGATGGTAACATCGGGATTGAAGACAAGACGTCATGGACCCAGTGACGCACTGCACAAAAACTTCCCAAACTACTCAAGTTCCTCTTAAAAGGGCTTGTTTCGTTCTCATAGGGAACCGACATTATCTATCGAATTTCTCGTAGAGATTGTTGATATTGAAGAAGGAGACCCTCTCCCTAGTCTCCGATATAGGATCCAAATATGCACAAATTGAGTCTAGAGCCACGAGATCATCAATAAATCTCATTAGGACACTCTCAATGAAGACTCTCTGTTTCACACAATGTGGAAAGAGAGATTATATCTTATGAGATCCCACGCAGTATCCTTGTGTAGTGTGCCAGTAACATCCGAGTGATATGCAATCATATTCACAATGAAGATGGAAAGCCTTCTAGAGCCAACATCAAACAAGCTCCGGGTGGGTGGCATGTGAGATCTATCCAATAGATCAACCATGTGACAACTGAACAGAAACAATGGGGCGATTCAATCTTTTGAATCAATCCTGTTCAGTTACGGATTGACGAATACCTTTGAAAAACCGGTCGTTTGCTCAAAAACTCTTTTCTAGCATATCGCCGTGTACGATGATATTTCAAAATAAAAGATGTTTATGATTGATAATTGATTTTCATTAAAACCTTCGCTGTATTGCAAAAAACAATTTCTATTGAGCGATACACGATTGTTTTTCAAATCTCTTTTCATCAATCAGTGAATCTCTATTCGCTGATTCACTCACTCCGTTTTGTCTTTTTTGAGACGTTCCAGCTTGAGAGAAAGCTAGAGCAAATGCGAAACCCCGGGCAAGGAAATTCTTCGAATTTTACCTGATCACAGCAGTACTTGTACTGATCAACGGGAACCTGGCCGTGTAGTACTTCATTCAACGAAAGTGTTCAAAGACACTTCGCGGTGCTTTTGTTGCTAACTGTTGTATGCGTGTACGCCCTACGCTTGTCACCTGATCGAATGAAGCGGTCAATCCATAGCCGCATGCTTACACAACACATTCACATCTAAAGAAATCATGATTAGTGCATCAATGACTCTGATATTTTCACTCCATGCTTTTGCTACGCTACTTCCAATATCATGATTCGACGAAAGCTTCCGCTACTCTGATAAGAAGAAATCATGATCCAGAATGTGAGCATGTCGGTCCAAAAGTCACAACATCACCTAATACCAACACCACAAAGGAAATGTCTGAGATTTAATGTGGCTGATGATCTCAAATCTGGCTCAAAACTCAGTATCACGTGGATCAGTTAAAGACCTCCACTCATAATATCCAAACATGCAATAATGAAGAATCAAAGACTACGAGCTACAGAACAAAGAACATGGTCAAGAATGCAAGAACAATTTTTAATGTAATATCTGTTTGTATTCAATGTAATTTCAATATATGTTTGAGGTGACCTCCCTTAGGGGGAGATTGTTAGGATTTAGAAAATCCAGGTATTAAAGAGTCGGTCACCTCAAGTATATGTAATCGTTAGAAAGCTCGTAGTCGTAGTTATTTTATGTTAATTAGTATTTAGTTTAGTAACACCGTGGAGGACGGACGGGTCTTTACCCACTGTATGCCTGATCCACAGCCCGTTATGTGGCGTTTTATTGTAAGACTATAAATACTCTCTACCTCCCAAGGTAGAGAGTTGGAGCTCATAATAAGAATTTTCTTTCTCTCACTAAAGTTCCCAAACCTCTAACTTTCTCTCTCTAAAACTCATCTATTATACGCCTAAGTATGTTTGTGTTATGATGTGTATGTGAAATCCAATATGTTACAGGTTGAAAGACCAACAGGGGTCTACGTCATTGGTCTCATATGGATTTAGAAGAACAAATTGGATGCTGAAGGGAACGTAATCAGAAACAAGTCACGTCTGGTGGCTAAGGGTTATAGACAGGAGGAGGGTATTGACTTTGAGAATCATTTGCTTCCGCTGCTCGCCTTGAGGCTGTTCGGATTTTTTCGGCATTTGCGCTCACATGAACATCATGGTCTTTCAAATGGATGTCAAAACTGCTTTTCTCAATGGACAATTGAAACAAATGGTCTATGTAATCCAGCCATAAGGATTCATTGATCCAGAGTTCCCTAATCATGTCTACAAACTGAAGAAAGCTCTCTACGGTCTCAAACAAGCCCCTCGGCATGGTACGATAAGTTATCATCCTTCCCTCATAGCCAATAATTTTACCAAAGGTTCGGCTCGACCCTACACTCTTTATACAATATCACAGGCTCACATCTTAATCGTTCAAATCTATGTGGATGACATCATTTTTGTGTCAACACATTTAAAATACTCAAATGCTTTTGCAAAACTTATGACAAAACATTTGGAAATGTCAATGATGGGTGAACTCACATTCTTCCTTGGAATGCAAGTTCATCAATCACCCCGTGGTATTTTCTTGAGTCAGTCTAAATATGCCCTTGAATTGTTACACAAATTTGAATGCAAAATCTGTGACACCTATGCCACACCAATGGCTCATACCAAGAAGCTAGACTTGATTTTACATGGGAAATTGGTTTACCCTACCAAATACCGTAGTATCATTGGGTCTCTCATGTATCTAACAGCTAGCAGGCCTGATATTGTCTTTTCCGTATATCTTTGCTCCCGTTATCAGTCGAGACCAACTGAAACCCACCTCCCTGAGGCTAAAAGAATCCTCCGATACATCAAGGGAACCATTAATTTGGGAATCTGGTATCCGAAGGATTCTAGTTTTGAACTAATCGCTTTTTCAGACGCTTCATCACGCGGATGCTTAGATTCAAGAAAAAGTACTTCAGGAGCTTTACAATTTCTTGGTGATAAACTGGTGTCATGACAATCGAAGAAGCAGGATTGTACATCGCTGTCCTCAACCGAAGCAGAATATGTAGCCATGTCGGCGTGTTGTGCTCAAGTCATTTGGATGAGAACACAACTCAAAGACTATGGTTACGTATTTGACAGAATCCCGATGTACTGCGACAATCGGAGCTTTGCGATCGATCGCAATTCAGTTCAACATTCAAAGTCAAAGCACATCGATCTTCGATATCATTTCATCAAGGACCACGTGGAGCAGGGTACTGTTGAATTATATTTTGTGGGTTCAGAATACCAATTGGCAGATCTTCTCACCAAAGCCTTAGCTCCTGCTAGGTTTAATGAGTTGGTCCACCGGATTGGTATGCGGTGTTTGACTCAAGAGGAACTGGATGAACTCTTAAAACATTCTTATAAACCAGTCAAACACCAAAATCTCTTTTGTAAATATTTTTCAAAAACAAAATACAAAAATATAAAACCTTATAAAACAACAAAAATATTCTCCTATCTATATTTCTTCAAACATGGCAAGTACAATTCTTCCATCAACACTCAAATCTTTCAAAATTCAGTATTTTTCCGATCAAGTGTTGAGGGGGAGAAAGAAAATATTTTTCAGTTTCATAAAACCTTGTACTTGCATGTTATCTTATCCCGGTTGTTTCTTTAATAATGGTGGTCACATTTCTGGTTTTCTGACATTCCTCTGACTAAAATTTATAAACTTTCATTATTTCTTAAGTCGAGGGGGAGTGTCGTCAAAGTTATTTCCAAATATTCTTCGTTTGGTAACCAAAATGGAAGTTAAAGGCATTGGATGAAAATGGTTAAGGTGGAGGAACTAAAACTGCCAAAAGCTCAAACTCATTTTTAATAAAACCTTCACCTAACATTAACTCTTCTCATTTAATATCTTACCAAACCATATCCTACTCCTATAATTCGATCTTCATTTCCGTGTATTGGATCATCATTTTGTAAGTGGTTTAATAATCTTTACATGTTTTTAAACAATGGTTTTGATTTTTAATCAAATCCAACGGTCAAATGATGGGTTTGAATATGATTCGTGTTCTACGCGTAAGCTATGAACACAAATCACTCATTCGTGTGTTTTTGGTTAATGTGATAGTGTCAAAACGTATACTTAATCATACTGAAACCATTTCCATCATCAAAACGCACCCAGAAACACGAATTGATTGATTTTGAAAACTAGGGTTTATGCGTGGGTTTGGGTGTTTTCAAATGAGAACGTTTTTGGTGATAAATATTGTTGTATAAGGTTCTTGTCAAGTTGAATTGATCATATCTAGGCCCAGATATCACCCTAAACACTAATGATTCCGAAATTGAAACTAGGGTTTATGTTCATACGGCTTGGGTATTTTTTATTCACTTAGATTTTGATGTTAAAACTTGGATAAAACAACTCTTTAGGCTTCCTAGACCTCCCAGAAAAACTTTGGTGCAATTCCTATGGCTTGATATCTTACGCGCAATTCTTGAACTTTAGGGTTTAGGACTACGCATAAATGTTTTTACGCCAGAACGGTTTGATGCTTTTTCATGCTATGATCTGAATAATAAATGAATGTTAATGTTAATATTGATGCTATGATGATTATTATTTCAGTTTGCTACACGAAAAATCAGAATCAAGGTTACTAGCAAACTACGATAAGGATCACTTTACGCCGTAGAGAGTTATGCGTAGAGTAATCTTACGCGTAGTAGTCGTTACGCGTAAGTTCTACATAAGGACTACGCGTATCCTGTGATACATAAAACAGTGACCTCTACGCCAAGGTCTACTCTACGAGTAAGCCTTACGCGTAGGTTTTATATGCGCTTACGCGTAAGCTCTACACGCATAAGGCCCCTTTTTCCTACGCGTAATATTTCTTACGCGTAAGACAAGGTCCTACGCATAAGCTTGTGCCTTTACGCGTATAACTCCTATTTACGCATAAGCTACCATTTCTACGCCTAAGCCTTGATTAAACCTTCATCATGAATTGTTACGTGCGCAACTTGTAAATAAATAAATCATAACGTCACGAAACCAACAATGTCACTAATAAGCTTAAACATTTAATATGTTGTTAAAAAATAAGTGATAACATGAACTTTAAAACTTAAAGTTAACTAACTCACGAAACTTATCACGACGTCATTGGACTATTGGACAAACAAGTGACTTTGGACTCGTAACAATCATCAACATTGCACATTCAATAATTAGACAATAAAATCATCTGTTGACTAACATAATGTCTTTCGATATGTTGGTTCTTTTGGCTAAATATATTTCAAATCACGACATCGACGCTCAAATGAATGTGGATGCACCAAATGTTCTCACCGTTGTTGATATCTTCCCAAATGGCTATTTGATGAAGATTGGAAAGAACAACTTTCGTGTTGACTTTGAAACTCTCACCTGCTCAGAGTCCTCTTGCTTGATTGATGTGGATATTCTGAAGAATCATCCTTATCAGAACATGCTCTCCAAGTCTGCTACTGTTCCAGAGATCTACTTTCATCAGTTCTGGAATACAATGCAAAAGATCATAGGACAGAATGTTGTGACAGTGACTCTCAACCACAAACAAGTCACCATCACTCCTGCAGATTTAAGGGCTGTTCTTCTCATCCCGATCATCGAACCAACCGAACTCAATGCCACACCAACTAAAGAGACTGTTCTACTGTAACACCCCAACCCGGCAAGGGTAGAAGTATTACATTCTGGTGTCATATCAGAACATACAAATAAAATTTTTACAAGCGGAAGCCTTATAAACTAAAATACCAAGTCATAAAAATGAATGACTTACAAGAAAATACAAAATCCAATATGTCCAAAACGAAATGAAATCTAAAAACAATAGCTATCAAATCATTCCAAAATAATAAGGGAAAACTAGGGTTGGTCCACTCAGATAATCCAACTCTTAGCCCATCAAAGCCCATCTTCAACCTAAAAACCTGCCGCAGGAAAAGAAATGCGGCTGAGCTTAAAAAGCCCAGTGAACAGATATAACAAAATGAAAGCTAAACAAAATCAGAAATATGAAACGAAACAAAGGAACAATAACAAGGTCGCAACGGAAAGGAATCAATGAGTCAGTGAGGATCCTGCAGAAACACAATTACATAGATATCCAAAAAGAACAGATAACAGAGGAGGACAAAGCACATAACACATTGATGACATATACTCAAGCACATCAAAACCACCAGCATATAATGAATCAAGTAAATCATAGTACAAACAAGCCATCCGAAGTCCAAAGCTAGCGGAAGCAACTAACTAGAAAGTGAGCATAGCATTCACACAAGTCAAATAATTTACAATTAATAACTTAACCAGTATCGTAGGCAGCGGAGTAATAGCAGTAGTTGTCGAAATACAAGTAGCCACATGTACCAAGTATGAATTACAGAATCTAACATTATAAACTAATGAATTATCTAAACAAGGTCCTAATACAACAACTAACAAGTTAACAAGCCAGACCACTTACGATGAACCATTTACCAATTCAAACAGAAGTATAAGCAGTAATGTAGCATAGCAGGTCAATAATCAACAGACAAGAATACTAACGGATAATCATAGCCCATGAACATAACTCAACGAAGTACACACATGATAACAGACAAATCAGAGGGTCACATAACAAGAAGATCACATATCATCAGATGACCACAGGTAAATCAGATAACCATTATTTATCATATCATAGCAGGGTAATTAGTAGTCGCATAAAACATGAATAGCATAATCAAATCCAATAAACATATAATAACCCGGTACGTGAATGGAATGGTAGAAGAATAAGTCACATAAGGGTACAGGGTAACGGGCAGTCAATGCAGAATATGGTGCGTTGGGGTAAACAGATTGTACAATATAAGTATATGAACAGATAAGGGTTGTCGAAATCCATCCCGAGCCAACAGACAGACAGAATATCAGTAGTGGCAATGCAGCAGCCCAAGAATCAATAGTAACCATCGTATTCGGAGGGTGACCTCGGATACCGACAAAATAGGAGGGGAGACCTCAAGTAATCAATATGGAGTAGCTAGCTCCCGACTATGTGAGGGGTGTATTGCACACACGCACCACATCACCAGAACAGTATATATATCAGTAACAGAATAGTACACATACAGATCTAGGATGCATCCATACGCCCCTGCAGAAATATTAGTGGCCATAAGAACAGTAAGCGCAAGCTGCGCATAATCAGTACAGATAGGACGGTGTGTAACATTACTCGTACACACTGGAGTCATGCCATTGGTGCATCAATGACACGGTCATGGAACCCCATGACTAGTTAACATATTTGGCTCGGTATCAATCTGAAGGATCGATAAGTCCACAAGGTTTGCATATATCAGTCATAATAATCAGAGGTTCAATATCAGTAGTTCACCATTCAAAGGTTCATAGCAACAGTTCAATATCAAAGTTCAGTTCAGCAGCTCAATATCAAAATTCAGTGTCAAAGGTTTAGTAACATTAGTTCAATAACAGAGGTCCAATAACAGAGGGGTCAATAACAATGGTTCAGTAACAGAGGTTCAATAACAGAGGATCAACATCAAAGGGTCATAGCATAAGGAACCATAGAAAATGGAATATTATAAACGAAGCAAAGTTAAAGGGAAACCCTAATAAGAAGGCTCAGAGTAAAATATAACGGTTCAAAGCTAATATCGAAAGATGTAAACGAATAATGAGAAACCCCTACTGAAAAGGGATAGAATATTTGTACCTTATTCAAGCAAGCAAAACAAAAGTAAGGTCACACGATGAATCAAACTCGCCAGCCGAAATACACAAGGAAACAAAGCTACTCCTTCCTCCGAGAATCTACACGAATAATGGTCGCTTAATATTTAGGAAGCTATTACATAGTTTTAGGGTTCATTGTTATTCATATTTCTTATTTAAAGTTTCTTTTTCCATTTTAGTAACTTTCCAAATTTAGTACTAAGGATGCCGAACTAGTAGATTTAGTTTTACAAATGCTAATTAAATAAATTATAGTCCAATAAAATTAATTATCATGGTTCAGGGTTCAAAATATAAATAATCCAAACTCAAGGCTAAAGTGTAACTTATCAAAGTTCAGGGTTTATTGCGACAAGTAATTAAACTTAAGGACTTCACATTATCATTATGATAGTTTAAGGTGTTAATATGTCAATTCAAAATTCCAAGGTTCGCATGTGACCTATGGTAAAGATGAGGGTTAAAAGTGAAAATATCTTAAATATAACATATGGTTTCAATGCTACTGAATTGAAAAAGTTTTCATAATTTTTCCATCTTCATGTCCGGTCCAAGTTCATGCTCGCTCGCGGTCCCTATTATTAATATTTAGGGTTAAGTAAACGCGCCAAAGGGCTAACCCCCGACTCATCTCCCCGACACACTTTCAAAATTACAAAACGGTTTACTCATTAATCCCGCGATTTCTCTCAAAGTTACCCCATGAGACCATGTTTTAGTATATGTTTACTTGAATATCATATTATTGTAACCTTTACATGCATTCCATACTAGTATTCAACCCACACATGCAAATCACAACTCGTATGACACCACTGAAAACGAGACATCTACTGCTCATGCAAATGACACAATTGTTAAAGAAGATTACCAGTTTTAACGTCCAAATCACTAGGCTACATGTACGAACTCGTGAACTTGAAATCATTCCCCAACAGCCCTTGGTTGGACAAACATTTCTTCACACATAACTCACTCATTAACATGAAACCGCACCAAATCACGTCCCTATTCTGGACAGAAACAACACCACACATCGACCCACTTATACCGAGACTTGATAACCCAAAATATTCAGATTATAACCTGTTTTAAAAGACCGTACAAGATTATTATAGGCCACAAATGCGTCATGCTCGACGATAACATAAATGTGACATAAGCAGGTTTTAACAAGACCCTTGGTGTTTGCGTGATACAAGAATTAAACAACCATGAATATGTCGTGTGATCATAGGCTAAAACAGATTCAATGACAAACTATTATGTCCATTTCCATTTGGTACAGCAAGAGTAGTAGTACCATGAACCATGTGACAAAAGTTAACATTTCATGTTTCACATGCATGATCAGTGAGGTTAATTCAGTTTTATGTGTGTCTAGATAGGTGGCCATTTCCCATTCGCTATACATATTATTTACTATACGATCTTGGGTATTCACCTTTATTATATCATGTGGTAAGTTATGATTTAAGGTATTACTGTGGTATCATTTTATGTGACGTTTTGGTAGTAGACCAACATGCATTCAAATGGACGTAATACACGGTTTATAAACGTAAAAGAAAAGGAGCATTGAAAGGGATTCGTGGTACAAACCCAAGTAAGCGTGCAAAAGTGAAGAAACGAGCCAGGAGGATCAAGAATCCCACGACCAGGCCAAACCAAAACAGCCACTCTCCGATCCCGAATCAAAGACCCACGTCTACAGCCTCTTCAACATACCTTTCGAATCTCCATTGAGCTTGCTTGTGATCGAATGGATGAGGGAAACAAAAGTCTTGCCGTCACTTATTCTTTTTTTTTCTAGGGTTTTATGTGTGATTGAAATGAAAAAGGTAGGTTAAATAAATGAGGTTAAGATGGAACGTGGGGGAGGGTAAATTGGCCGATCCTAGAGGAGAAAATCAAGGAGATTTGACTTTCCAAAAATTACCATGTAGATGGGCTTGATTTAAGTTACATTTGTCTTGAACTTTGCATAATTCGCCCCATGCATTTATAGACGTGATGTATATATATTTGGGACATAATTGTGTCGGTTTTATTATCTTGTACAAGTTAAATCACTTATGAGTTAGGTTAGAATTGTATTTAATTAGCTTGACGTATTTTACGTGTTTTATAGATATTAAGTTTGAGGGCAAAATAGTCTTTTAACACGCTTACGATTTTTAGGGTTTTACAACTCTTCCCCTCTAAAATAAAAATTTTCGTCCTCGAAAATTGCAGTCGCAAGGGTACACAGAGATGTACGAGTTCAAGGCAGACGTAGCAATCCATAGTTTCGCACAGATCAAAACGATATCGGTTCCAGAGCGGACAAATCTTATACGTAACAGATGTCGGTGAGAGTCTCGTAAAGAGGTACAGAATCCCAAACGAACATGAGGAGTGACGAATAACGGATATAAGTCTTAGTCCATTCACGTACCCACCCCAGGCATTCCCCAAGGCATCGCATGATTTCAATAAGTTCATATTATATGATCTCGGTATTATCACGTTGATCAGGCGTCATAATACTTGCATCACATAACAAGTCCTTATTGTCACCATATTCTGTCTTAGGTCATGACAAATCACATAACCAATATGACATCAAAACAGATAACATACAGGTAGCAAGCACATACCAAAACAGACCAGATTCACAAACATGTAGCATATAACGCATCAAACAACTTACCATACCATAAAAGAAAAGAAGGCCACCAACTTGCACAAAACGGTTCCTCATGACTCATTATTGTCGGTCCGAAAAGAAAAGCTGAGATATACCAGAATGCTAAACGATAAAACTTCACGATTCAAACCAAGTTCTGAACGAAGCAAAGAAAAGTATTGCCGATCAAAATCACTTAAAAAAAATATTAAACCGCCTCAAAATGCACGACAAATGAATCAGAGTAACACAAGTCGTGCCCAAACATATGAAGTAGATGAATCTCCTCAGCCACCAGTTGAATCTTGTCTCCGTCTTTGCGTCTTTGGTTGATCCGTCCAGCTCCCTTAAGCAGCGTCCTGACGTCTCCGGCAGCATCACGATCGGTTGCGTCTTCTGCTTCACGAACCTCCCCAGAAATTGTTGCAGCAATACATGGTCGGCACCATCATCTTTGGTTCCACGAGTTTCCATCTAACGATCTTCAACGTATGTGCGAAGACAAAATAACAAAATTCGATGCGAAAAGAAGAAGGCCAAATCAGTGAAGACAAACGAATATCAAAGTCAAATTGGAACGACAACCAAAAGGAATCGGAAGATATCAGAACAGACGGAAGCCTAATGTCTACCCAGTCCTCACAGGTCAATCCTAAGGTCAACAAGACGAAACCTTTGCTCTGATCCATAATTGTAACCCCCAACCGGCAAGGGTAGAAGTATTACATTCTGGTGTCATATCAGAACATACAAATAAAATTTTTACAAGCGGAAGCCTTATAAACTAAAATACCAAGTCATAAAAATGAATGACTTACAAGAAAATACAAAATCCAATATGTCCAAAACGAAATGAAATCTAAAAACAATAACTATCAAATCATTCAAAAATAATAAGGGAAAACTAGGATTGGTCCACTCAGATAATCCAACTCTCAGCCCATCAAAGCCCATCTTCAACCGAAAAACCTGCCGCAGAAAAAGAAATGCGGCTGAGCTTAAAAGCCCAGTGAACAGATATAACAAAATGAAAGCTAAACAAAATCAGAAATACGAGACGAAACAAAGGAACAATAACAAGGTCGCAACGGAAAGGAATCAATGAGTCAGTGAGGATCCTGCAGAAACACAAATACACAGATATCCAAAAAGAACATATAACAGAGGAGGACAAAGCACATAACACATTGATGACATATACTCAAGCACATCAAAACCACCAGGCATATAATGAATCAGTAAATCATAGTACAAACAAGCCATCCGGAAGTCCAAAGCTAGCGGAAGCAACTAACTAGAAAGTGAGCATGGCATTCACACAAGTCAAATAATTTACAATTAATAACTTAACCAGTATCGTAGCAGCGGAAGTAATAGCAGTAGTCGAAATACAGTAGCCACATGTACCAAGTATGAATTACAGAACGAACATTATAAACGAATGAATTATCTAAACAAGGTCCTAATACAACAACTAACAAGTTAACAAGCCAGACCACATACGATGAACCATTTACCAATTCAAACAGAAGTATAAGCAGTAATGTAGCATAGCAGGTCAATAATCAACAGACAAGAATACTAACGGATAATCATAGCCCATGAACATAACTGAACGAAGTACACATGATAAACAGACAAATCAGAGGCTCACATAACAGTAAGATCACATATCATCAGATGACCACAGGTAAATCAGATAACCATTATTTATCATATCATAGCAGGGTAATCAGTAGTCGCATAAAACATGAATAGCATAATCAAATCCAATAAACATATAATAATAACCGGTATAGAAAATGAATGGATATGAAGAATGGTAGATATCATAAGTCACATAAGGGTACAGGGTAACGGGCAGTCAATGCAGAATATGGTGCTTTGGGTAAAAAGATTGTACAATATATGTATATCAACAGTGTAAGGGTTGTCAGAAATCCATCCCGAGCCAACAGTACAGTACAATAATATCAGTAGTGGCAATAGCAGCCCAGTAATCAATAGTAACCATCGTATTCGAAGGGGTGACCTCGGAATACCAGACAATAGGAGGGGAGACTCGCATTAATCAATATGGAGTAGCTAGCTCCCAGACTGTGAGGGGGTGTATTGCACACACGCCCACATCACCGTAACATTATATATCAGTAACAGAACAGTACATACAGATCTAGGATGCATCCATACGCCCTGCAAATATTAGTGGCCATAACGTAACAGTAAAGCGCGCATAATCAACAGTATAGGGACGGGGGTGTGTAACATCACTTGTACACACTGGAGTCATGCCATTGGTGCATCAATGACACGGTCATGGAACCCCCATGACTAGTTAACAGTATTTGGCTCGGGTATCAATCTGAAGGATCAGACAAGGTCCACAGTGTTGCAATATATCAGTCATAATAATCAGAGGTTCAATATCAGTAGTTCACCATTCAAAGGTTCATAGCAACAGTTCAATATCAAAGTTCAGTAGCAGCAGTTCAATATCAAAATTCAGTATCAAAGGTTTAGTAACATTAGTTCAATAACAGAGGTCCAATAACAGAGGGGTCAATAGCAATGGTTCAGTAACAGAGGTTCAATAACAGAGGATCAACATCAAAGGGTCATAGCATAAGGAACCATAGAAAATGGAATATTATAAACGAAGCAAAGTTAAAGGGAAACCCTAATAAGAAGGCTCAGAGTAAAATATAACGGTTCAAAGCTAATATCGAAAGATGTAAACGAATAATGAGAAACCCCTACTGAAAAGGGATAGAATATTTGTACCTTATTCGAAGCAAGCAAAACAGAAAGTAAGGTCACACGATGAATCAAACTCGCCGCCCGAAATACACAAGGGAAACAAAAGCTACTCCTTCCTCCGCGAATCTACACGAATAATGGTCGCTTAATATTTAGGAAGCTATTACATAGTTTTAGGGTTCATTGTTATTCATATTTCTTATTTAAAGTTTCTTTCCATTTTTAGTAACTTTCCAAATTTAGTACTAAGGATGCCGAACTAGTAGATTTAGTTTTACAAATGCTAATTAAATAAATTATAGTCCAATAAAATTAATTATCATGGTTCAGGGTTCAAAATATAAATAATCCAAACTCAAGACTAAAGTGTAACTTATCAAAGTTCAGGGTTTATTGCGACAAGTAATTAAACTTAAGGACTTCACATTATCATTATGATAGTTTAAGGTGTTAATATGTCAATTCAAAATTCCAAGGTTTGCATGTGACCTATGGTAAAGATGAGGGTTAAAAGTGAAAATATCTTAAATATAACATATGGTTTCAATGTTACTGAATTGAAAACGTTTTCATAATTTTTCCATCTTCATGTCCGGTCCAAGTTCATGCTCGCTCGCGGTCCCTATTATTAATATTTAGGGTTAAGTAAACGCGCCAAAGGGCTAACCCCCGACTCATCTCCCCGACACACTTTCAAAATTACAAAACGGTTTACTCATTAATCCCGCGATTTCTCTCAAAGTTACCCCATGAGACCATGTTTTAGTATATGTTTACTTGAATATCATATTATTGTAACCTTTACATGCATTCCATACTAGTATTCAACCCACACATGCAAATCACAACTCGTATGACACCACTGAAAACGAGACATCTACTGCTCATGCAAATGACACAATTGTTAAAGAAGATTACCAGTTTTAACGTCCAAATCACTAGGCTACATGTACGAACTCGTGAACTTGAAATCATTCCCCAACAGCCCTTGGTTGGACAAACATTTCTTCACACATAACTCACTCATTAACATTAAACCGCGACCAAATCACGTACCCTATTCTGGACAGAAACAACACCACACATTGACCCACTTATACCGAGACTTGATAACCCAAAATATTCAGATTATAACCTGTTTTAAAAGACCGTACCAGATTATTATAGGCCACAAATGCGTCATGCTCGACGATAACATACATGTGACATAAGCAGGTTTTAACAAGACCCTTGGTGTTTGCGTGATACAAGAATTAAACAACCATGAATATGTCGTGTGATCATAGGCTAAAACAGATTCAATGACAAACTATTATGTCCATTTCCATTTGGTACAGCAAGAGTAGTAGTACCATGAACCATGTGACAAAAGTTAACATTTCATGTTTCACATGCATGATCAGTGAGGTTAATTCAGTTTTATGTGTGTCTAGATAGGTGGCCATTTCCCATTCGCTATACATATTATTTACTATACGATCTTGGGTATTCACCTTTATTATATCATGTGGTAAGTTATGATTTAAGGTATTACTGTGGTATCATTTTATGTGACGTTTTGGTAGTAGACCAACATGCATTCAAATGGACGTAATACACGGTTTATAAACGTAAAAGAAAAGGAGCATTGAAAGGGATTCGTGGTACAAACCCCGTAAGCGTGCAAAGTGAAGAAACGAGCCAGAAGGAGCAAGAATCCCACGACTAGGCCAAACCAAAACAACCACTCTCTCGAATCAAAGACCCACGTCTACAGCCTCTTCATCATACCTTTCGAATCTCCATTGAGCTTGCTTGTGATCGAATGGGTGAGGGAAACAAAAGTCTTGCCGGCACTTATTTTTTTCTAGGGTTTTATGTGTGATTGAAATGAAAAAGGTAGGTTAACTAAATGAGGTTAAGATGGAACGTAGGGGAGGGTAAATTGGCCGATCCTAGGGGAGAAAATCAAGGAGATTTGACTTTCCAAAATTACCATGTAGATGGGCTTGATTTAAGTTACAGTTGTCTTGAACTTTGTATAATTCAGCCCATGCATTTATAGACGTGATGCATATATATTTGGGACATAATTGTGTCGGTTTTATTATCTTGTACAAGTTAAATCACTTATGAGTTAGGTTAGAATTGTATTTAATTAGCTTGACGTATTTTACGTGTTTTATAGATATTAAGTTTGAGGGCAAAATAGTCTTTTAACACGCTTACGATTTTTAGGGTTTTAAATCTACAGTTCCTAATCAATATTGGTTATGACGAAGCTACAGGAGTAATCACTAAGCATTCACATGTGGATCTTAAGAATATTCCTCAACCTTGGAGAACTCTCTACATCATCATCACCAAGTCTGTTTCTGGTCGTGACAATGGCTATGAGCATCCCAAGCTCATGGAACTGCAAATCTTTTGGGCTTTGGTCAACATGAAGCACATTGAAGTCGAAGCTCTGATATGGGACGACATGATGACATCCTCAAGAAGCTTGGATCAAAGATCCCTTATATCAGATATACAAAACTGTTGATCCAAAGAGCTCTTGGACTCAATCCTGATATCCCCAAGAGACTTAATGAACCCAACAATCACGACATGTTGTCTGAACCTACTCTAACAGTTCGATTTAAGGAATCAACAACAAATAAACAAGGTGCTGTGCTGCTGGACCACCTTCTCTCTGATGAAATCAAACAGCTTTACTCATACAAAAGGTATCTGGTAGCAGTTGATGAAGGTAAAGTTGGTTCTCTCGATGATAAGTCTTTTGGTACACCTACCAGGAAAACCAGAAGAGGAAGTGCAGGGAGTGTTACAAGCACAGAGAGTCAAAGGAAGTTCCCCAAGAGGAAACCTCCACTCAAAAGGAAAGTTCCTTCTAAAGAAGCTGTTCCTATTCCCACTCCCAATCCTGAACCGCAAACACAGCTAGCGGATGAAAGCTCTGAAGAAACTGAATCAGACGAAGAGGTCTTCTACTCTGAAACTGCAACCGACGTTACTCAATCAGTAGCTAAACCTCCCAGTCCCCAAGCTGACAAAGGTAAAGGGAAGACTCATGTAATTGAACATGATAAGGAGAGCTCTGAAGAAGAACCAATAGATGAGCAAAAGGAATATGAAAGGAAGTTGAAGGAACTCAGACATAAACATCTTGCCGAAGCATTCGTAAAAGATCAAACTCGTGGCCCTGGAGGTTCTAGTGGTGGTGCTCATACCACACCAGTTCTTGATGCGGTTAATCAACCCGATAAGGAAACTGGTACCACCACCCACGAACAACAACAACGGCAGATTGAGGATTCCATCAAATTTGATATTGAAGAACCAAAAAAAGAAAAGTCTGAGAAAGAAAAGACTGATGAAGAAGCTGCAACTCATGCCAAAGCAGAAGAAGAGGCCAGTATTCAGCCGAAGAACAGTGCTAAGACCGCAAAGGATGACGAGGTTGAATATGATGACCTTCTTCTCCTCCAAAGTCCAGACGTTCCAAAGAACAAACCTCTGAACCACCAAAGGATCCAAAGTCACCTCACATCTCATCATCATCGGACTCATCTTCTCACTCTTCACCACCACCATCCAAAAGATCAACCAGATCCACATCCAAATCAGTGAAGAAGCCAACGGCATCTTGGATCTCTCAAGCAAAGACTCGAATCATTAACGCTGTCAAACAGGTAAGGAAGAAAGACGTGCTTTACAAGAAACTAAACTTTCTCACTGACCAGGTACAGTATCTTCATGATGAGAATGACAAGATGTCAGCTGCAAGGCAGTACATCCAGAAGTTCATGGAACGTGATCCTCAAGGGGGAAATGAATGAGATGATCAAAGGTTACACTCACAAGTTCCTTCTTGACATCGTTCCTGGAGTTACAAAGGAGATGTTTACCAAACAACTCTATCTGAATCTATTACATTTGGCCAAGCAAACTATGAGATCAACACCAATGCATGTCAACATCAACCCAGCTGATCCCATAATATTCTCGATATCTGAATTGGTTAACAGGCTCGTAGCTCAAATGTCTAAACGACTCAACATTTGCCTCTTACGAAGGTAAATTGTTTGAAGCATTGCTGGAATACCAACTCAAATCAGCTTACAGGGAAGAAGCTCAAAGGCCTAAACGTCCAAGAGACGATGAAGATAAGGATAAGGATAAGAATGATGAGCCTAAACGTCCGAAGAAAACTGGTGAATCATCTTCAATGCAACCTCCACCCCAAAGGACTCAAGCCCAACCACGATCTCCTCCTCGCTCTTCTATTGAAAACCTCAGATTCTGAAGTTACCACCCCCACTTCAAAAACCGTGATCACTTTGAGTATACGGTGGTGACGATGAGGAAGTTCTTGAGCCCCAACAACAACCCATCTCTCCAAGACAACAAAGGAACCAAAGATCCTCCTCTAGGCCTCAGAAGAAGACTAAGGCTGATGTCGTTTCATGGCTAGACGGCGATGACACCGAATACGAATGGTTTTCCACACTTGTTGCTGCTACACCCACCTTAACTGATGACCAAGATATGGTAGGAGGTAGTACATTGGAGCATGCCAAGCTACTGCAAGCAAAGTTCCGAGTGAAGAAGATGACGAAATCAGAGTTGAAACGAATCAAGAATGAAGCATTCCAAATACTCAAAGACAACTCGGAAAGTGCTATTGAGGTTGAATATCACCTTGAAAACATAGCACGCGCCATGTCTAACAACATTGATTGGCTCAACCCTGAAGCAAACATCGACCACACCGAAAAGACAACGCTCCATACTACACAGATTGGACCAAACCTCTACCTACCATTGGTCAACCATATCAACCTAAGATTCCATTTCGATACTTCTTCAACAATGACCTGGAATTTCTTCTACATGGTAGCGATGTGACAATTAAATACGCTACATCACTGATACTTTCATTCCCGGCAGCCATTTACTCCAATTGCATAGCCATCGAGGAAAAGGCTACCCACATGTTCAACAACAGAGTGGAAGAGTATGACCTCAATGCACTGTACGGGATTCACCATTGGCCGGAACGCCGACGAATCTACTACAGAAGCTGCCAGGTTCGTAAATCTCAACATGAAGTGTTCAAGAATCAAGGATCGGTGCTGTAAGCATGTTGCTCTTTCGTCCAAAAGGAATTACACCTTTCAAGCATATCGCCGCCAAACGACAAGACGAAAGCGACTACGCATCGTGAAGCCAACTTTCATAATTTGTCTCTCAATGACATTGAAGATCTATATCTTTCCAAAGTACAGGGAAGAATGAGACAATTCTCGACTGAAATTCAACGCGAATACATCAAGTCCTTACTCATTTTCATCGGCATCGTGATCTCAAGAACGTGTAGAAGATTTGCAACTTGCTCGTTGAGTCGTATCGACTCGTGTCAACTTCACCGCATCATAGCTAGAACTTCCTCGACATCAACCATCCCCTCATTCATTATCATCAGCAAACCCTTTGAGTAGTCTATCCGCATGTACTCCACCGCAACTGCTTGATGGGCGTGTAATGAGCTTCATAAGTTTGGAGATTCAACGTGAAGCATTCACGTCGATGGGCTAGCATATCGGTTAAAGGCGATTCAGTAAGGCATTGGGTCACCAAAGAGATGGACTTCTAAGGAAAGACCGGATGTTAAGAGAATCATCAAGATGATTGATGAAAGGTTGTTTCAAGGACCAGCCAGCGTAACGCTGAGAGTTATCGCGGTAGTCGTCCCTCGCATTAATCTCACAGCTATCAATGCCTCGCCCACATTCCTCGAACTACTAACTACATCCGACATTCCTGGTACCCCTTAAACTGTTTCAATTTCATACTTATTTGGATGTGTGATTTTATAATTGACTATGGTTTGTGCACACATAACAGTGTACAACCCGTTCTTGTAATGAAAGGACCCTGTGGTACGCTTCAGTGCCACAATCCTTATAAAAGGAGCGAAAGCTTCTTACTTTTGAGTAAAACTTATCAAACCATTCACTTTTTCAAAGGTTTTACTCAAAAGAACAAGTACTTCCCCTTATGATTTTCAAAACCTCAACCGTTTATATCACTTGTTGAGGGGGAGTATTTGCCTTAAAAACTTTGTTCACAAACTGTTCTTTGTGTAATCTTCCCACAAAACTCAAAATGGTCATATTTATTCTCACATTTCTTGAAAATAACATTTATATGCCATTTTTGAGGGGGAAAAATTATGTGATAAGAAATATGTTGTGTTTTGCTATTGAATCCTCGTATGAAAAGACTTCAACCCATGAATTGACGGGAACTGAATAGTCATACATTGAAAAGATTTGTCTTACAAGACTTATCCAAGTAAATTGTACCCATTCGAGAAGCTCTTGATAGACATGAACTTTGACGGGGTTTGACAACCTCTCGGGGTTGTCCACATCTTCAAGTAGTTATAGAGCTAGTTGTCACCTAAAAGCTGACAATGTATCTCTTTAACTATGCAACGTAATCGTGTCTAGCAAGGAATTTTCTATCTTGAGTCGATCAATTCAAAAGTGCGCGCTTTTCCTCACCGTGCAGATTGCCAAAACTCTTAAGCACATGTTGAGGGAGTATTTGAAAATCTAAAACTCTTGAAGTGTTCACACATGTTTTTCATTCACAAACACTTCGAGAAATTTTCATGAAAATGGTTTTATGGAAATGGAGTTATAAGGTGATTAAGGTTAGGAATAACCGTCCTATGATCCGCCAGAGCCGGAGGGATCTACCCAAGGACACTACCAATAGCTAGAATTAGAAGTCCTTAGGTATGATTATAAAAAGGAGCATATGAGAATCGGAGAAAGAAGGAGTTGAAGAATCAAAAAGAAAAGCAAAGAAAAGGGTGAAAAGAAATAGCCCTCCAGATTATTCAACTTAGGGCGACAAACCGGTTCAATTATGCTATACTGGGTCGCACTTGATGACGCCGGAATTGAAGATTAAAAGTCGTCATGGACCCAGTGACGCATGCACTAAACCTTCTTAGCCACTCAAGTTTCTCTCAACAGAAGCTTCTTTCATTCTCACAGGGAACCCTACGTAAACTATCGGCTTTCTCTTAGAGATTGCTGGTATTGAAGGAGGAGACCCTCTCCCGAGTCTCCGCTCAGGAAAACCAAAACGCACTATTGAGTCTAGAGCCACGAGATTCATCAAAATATCTCTTAGGTACACTTGACATTTCATTACTTGTTGTTCAACAATAAGAACAACAATGGTACGTTATCGAGTCCTTCACATATCTTAGCAATCTGTCGAGAACATTTATGAGAGGTTCACATATGTGATCCTCAGTGATTGAATGGAAACTCCTGACAGGGTCAACATCAAACAGCCCGACAGCAGTGTCACTGCTACCGGTACTCCCCGTGGATTACGCTTAGTGGTCTCAAACGGTCTAAGGTCGTGAGGTGGCTTCGGTGTACCTCAATGACTCATCTGAACCGTAGATGTACTTCGGTACATCGCGTTATCTCACTTGTGGGACTCCGGTTCAGGATCGGCCTTTGTGAGAATTAAGAGTTGTAAGTGCCGGAATCCGCTTATTACTAACCTTTCTTATTTTTACTTCTTATTGAAGCTCTGGAGCGGACTGATCGTGCAGATTCTCCACATGCTCATACCAACCTCATCACTTATGGAAGTTCTCACATAATCAAAGGCAACACAAAGTCAGAATGATTCTTCGTCAATAAAGAATCTACAAAGTTTAAAGACTTAAAGAACTTCATCAACTGTAATTCAATGTTAAAGAGCGTGTGAGCATGTTGGAGAAAGATGTGGAGACACTGGAGCAGCGAAGCTGACATGATGCAGACAACAACAACATACTATCACTACCATAACAAAGAACAAAGATCAAAGAACAAAGATGACGTCAAAGCAGAATACTTCAAAGAAACAATTTCTCTACACTGGGGAGATTGTTCGAATCAAGGCAATTCTTTTCACAAGAAAGAAGAATGTCAGAAGACGTCAAAGCTACTATTACATCAGCACCTACATCGTTTATTACTCTTTCATTCATCACTAACACTTAGGGGGAGATTGTTGGAATCACTCCTAAACCTAATTCAAGTGTTAGTGATTCATATGTAATAGTTAGCTTAATATGGCCTTTATGTTAGTAATTAGCCTTAGGCTTATGTAGAAGGCCCATAAGCCTAGGCCTAGTCCAATAAGGAAAGGAAGGGACTAGGAGTGTTGCCCTAGCTCCCTCTCCTATAAATACTACGTAATAACCCTCACTTGAGGGTTGGTTGTTCAATTCATTCACTTTCACTAAGCATACGCATAACCTTTCTCCATATACATACGCATAGTGTTTGGGTGTGTTGTTCAACCGATCTATTCTTCATCTATTTCTTCTATTGATGCTTGTGTTGCATATATGGGAACCTAACAACATTACCTTTTCTTCAACTGTTGGCGCAATTACCAACTTCAATCTTCAAATGTGACCGAGGTGGCCTCCTCGATACTAAATCTATAATGAGCTCATAACATAGTGCTTATAACTTCGCACTTTACAATCAATAACTATAATTATTTATTTATTTTCGAATCACTTAAATTTTTTTTTCACACACATAACAACTAAACATAGCATCCCCCCACTTGAGATGAACAATGATCTTCAAAAATATGTCTCAACATACCTCGTCTATGGTCTCGAAATGATGCAAAGGCCAAGTTCTAAAGTTTACAAGCTACCGGCATACTCATAATTTGGTGGATTTGGGGTAAATATTTGGAAACGGATAAGTCTAATCTCACCATATAATATCAAGGGTTATAATGTGCTCGGCTAAGGTCTAATCTAGATAGGTTAAGAAAAACATGTCAAAATTTTAAAAAGGGCATAATTTTTCAAAATAAACTAGAAAAAAGAGGGCAAAATTAAGTTCAAGAGATAATTCTACTCCCATCCCCCCACTAGAAATGTACAAAGTCCCTTTTGTACAAAAGTTAAATAAAGGTGAAGAGAAAGTAGAATTAGAGCGAGAACTTCCCTTAAATTCGCTCCAAAAAAGAAAGAAGGCCCACGAAAAGAATCGTGCCTTCGCATAAGCATCCACGAGCAAACTTCAATCCCTGAAATCACACTACCAACAAGCATAATTCTAAAAAAAGAAAAACAAAAAGAAACCTAACTCGCTTTCGTAGGAATCACGGTTGCATTTAGCGTATGCAACAAGCCTTTAAACCACTTGGTGTCCCAAGTGGACGAGTGTAGTCTCGTGAGGGCATACAGGGAACATACCCACAGAGTTATTTTAAAAACTAATGCAAGGTTATTGTGTTTAAAAGAAAGAATTAATTCAGAGGATGGTTACGTCGTAACTCCTAGAAGGAGTTACGCCGTAATTATTGCAAAACTTGGCAGACGCTACAGGAGTGTAGCTACAGCGTAACCATTTCATGGGATTACGCCGTAATTGGTAATGCTCTGGAGAGAACTACTGCAAGAGATGTGTTACGGCAAAACCATAAGAATGAGTTACGTCGTAACTATGGACAGATCAGATCCCCGTTCAGCATGTGGTAGCAACTTCTTCGATTCCCTGCAAAAATGGTTAAAAACACAAAACCCAACAGAAATGGAAATAAAACAAATAAAAGGGATAATTCGGGTTGTCTCCCGAAAGAGCACTTTTCTTTATTAACGAGTCTTTAAGTTAGACTCAAAGAAATGGGGCTTTATGGTGGCCTTCGAACTTGGCCAACTTCCTCCATATCCTTCATCAAATTATGTCTGACCCAAGCAACATTTGTAGCGGTGCGGAGATATTCCTTCGTCTCGATCTTCTGAATTTTACAAAACTTTTCGTACGGCCCCAAGTGGTATCTAGTAAACTCATAATTTTCAGCTACAATTGGTGGCGGCCTCTTATATGGAATGCCAAGAAGTTTGCACCTTCTTTGCTCATATGCTTCATCGCCGAGGTCAGTAAACCCATCTTCACCTTGTAGTTCAAGGTAATCCAAAATCCCTTCTATATCATCATCGTCGGACTCGGTACCTTTAAACCATTATCATCGAGTAAATCTTCCACAAGCACCCGTTTGCATTCTTCTTTCTCATTACCCGTCGAATCTTTGATTTCTTCATGCGTTACTTCACTTATGTCGTTAGGAATTTCTTCGCTCGGGTCTTCCTTACTCATACATCCTTTCTAGATCTTCTCCTTAGTCAACGCATCTACCTTCCCATATTTGATTTTGACCCAATTGTCAAATCCCAAATTGTCTAGCCAAGGTAATTTTGTCCTTTCCGAATCATTGGTTGAGGTCCATAAGAATTCATCTTCCCCAACTCTCTCTATACTGCTTCCCCTGTTACATTCATCATCAAAAGGGTTACAAGATGCCCAAAAGACTTCGCCACGGGTTTTTATCTTCTCACACCAATGACTTCGAGCTACTTTGTCATCGGTGTTGCTCGAGGGATCCTCCATGCAGTAGATATAATCATTTATGGACTCTTTCTATAGACAATGCTCCTCATAGTCAATCTTGAGCTTTTTTAGAAGATTTGGATTAATTTTAGCATCCCCGAATTGTACCAAATACCAATCATCAAAGGATAAATCTCCGAACTTCACATCATGTCTTTCGAGCTCATAAGGGCATGTCCATTCATCGTCTTTTATGTTACCACCCCCGTTGCAATAATCGCGGAAATGATTGCATGTAGGTCATGCTCGTGTGGACTCGTCATTCATGATTATTATGGGCTTGCAACAGTACATAATAGGTTGTTCCTCCTCTTCTTCGCATGAGTACTTTGCCAAAATTTCATCATCAGTAAATGTAGGCCACATGTATTTGTTATCCTTGACCCTTTCATTATCATCTCCTCTGTCGCAAATTTCGTTACGAGAGTTGCACGAGGCCCATAGATTGTACCATTCACCATTAGCTACGGGTATTTTTTTGCACCAGTGATACTTCCTTTTTGATGGAGGTTGAGAGCATAAGTTAGTATCATTGGACCACCCATTCATAACATGCGTCCTTGATTCCATCTAATTCGAGAAATTGACCATGTGTCCCAGTTACGCTGTAACTCTGATGTTTAGTTACGGCGTAACTCACTTCTGTCATTAGCATCAATATCTTTCTCCTCTATTATGCTATGTTCGCTTTCTAACCCTTGGTTACGCCGTAACTCATCAGAAGTGTTATAGCTTAACTGTACACTGTCGCCCGAATTCTCAGCAGCATCTGAATTGTTTGCTGAAGAAGGGAGATCATCAACTTGTAACTTTACATCCTCATCTGAAAAAACAACCTTGCACACCACCATAGGTTTTATCCCTTCTGATTTAGTATTACTTTTCTTTACCTTTTCACTAAGCTTTTCCACCATAGTTTCTAGGTTTTTTAAGGTTGTGCCGTAGTTGGAGAGGCTTCTATTTGTGTTTTCCTGGAAATCTTTGAGCCATTCATCTTGTTCTTTTTGTCTTTGGGCTAAGGCTTCCAGAAATTTGTTAATGGTTTCTTCAATGCTTGGCTTTCTTTCTCCATAAGGCCCGCGATTGTAATTTCCGGGAGGTCCTCCACGATAGCCATTACTATTATGATTATCCCCATAAAACGGTCGATTTTCTCCATATTTAGCTTCTTCAATCTTGCTATCTTCGTCAATGAGAGGACAATTTTTGATGAGATGTCCTCCTCCACAGCTTTCACAACCTACTTGGATAGCATGAACACATTCTCTGAGCTTGAGCATGTCCCAACCAATATTTTTGAGCTTGTTAGTGATGGCGGCAATTCCATCAAGATTTTCGCCTAGGCTTCTCTTGCTTCCTCCATCGTGCCATTTTTGGGAATGATCGGCCATTTTTTGGATGGCTTCTTTGGCGAGAGTAGGAGTCATGCTCGGAATTGGTCCTTGGTAGTCCAGCATATGTCGTGTAGTTACGTTGATAACTTTGTAAAAGATGTTGACCTTTTGCTGGTTGTTTAGGTCATGAGTTGGACACTTGTAAAGGAGATCGTTGTATCTATCCCAAGCTTGATACAACATTTCATCGTCATCTTGTTTGAAATTATGGATCTCCATGAGCTGATTAGATATCTTTGAAGGAGGACAATATCTTAGGATGAAGTGCTTTTTTAGCAGAGCCCATGTATCAACTGCCCCGACGGGCAATCTTTCAATCCATCTTCTTGCTCCCCCAGTAAGAGTCATGGGAAACACACGGAGCATAACAGCGTCATGAGAAACACCAGGAATGTTGAAAAGGCTTGCGATGTACAAGACATTCTCAACGTGTTCATACGCATCTTCATCCATGTTTCCTGAAAAAGGGTTAGCACGAAGCTCCCTCATAAACTGCTCTTTAATCTCGAAACAGACATTAGCTCCAATTGTCGGTCTTACGAGCCCCGACCCTTTTTTCTTCCCTTGTCAATGCCAAATATTCCTCAAGGGTGAGGTCATCAGTGTTAACAACTTCCATTGTACCTGAAACTTGATAAGAGATCGTGAGAAATTGAGAAAATTCAAAATAAAACAAAAAATGAAAGACTTAACAAAAATCGTAAAATAGCTCCCGGGCAGCAGCGCCAAAAACTTGATGCAGGTTTTACTGACCAGGTTTTAATATTTATAAGTGTCTCATTATACCTATGGTCTACCCTTATGCACTAACGGGCAGTGTACCCGATCGTGTGTAGTGTAGTATTCGTTAAAACAGAGGTCGTCCCAAGAGCTATGTGAGCGGATTCTAATTATGTCTAGGTGTCACAGATTTTAATTGGTTTTAAGATTGAAATGATTAATTAATTACTAAAGACAAGAAATAAAAAGAAAGCAAATAAGGACAGAAGTTGTGATCAATAGAGGAGAAGTGTGCTAACCTAGTTACTCATCCTATCATGTTATGTTCACTGTTAATACAAACAAGACGTAAAAACGTTTATTTATATTTTACGATCTTCTAATGTTTTGTCGATAACAAACGTAAAATCATTTTAACGAAACAAATAAAATACGTAAATGGTTTGAGCCAATAGTTTTCTACCACACCTACGTTTTGACATAAAACACAAAAACAAGTATAAGTGATTTTATGATTTAATAATACATATGTACAACAACTAGTTTTAACATATTGGGCAAATATATACATAACTAGTATGTATTATAATGGGTAAAAAAATTAGGTAGAAATAGAGGTGGCAAAATATGCCCAAAAGCAAAAAGATGGGCTAAATGGGCATATTTTTAAAAGATTTGGGCACATTTAGCCCCCTCCTTTTTTTTTGAAATGGGCACATATAGCCCATTGAAAACTTAAATGGGCACTAACGGACACATTTTTTTTCTCAATTGTAGAACATTACGATCGTTTAATTTTATATTTTTTTTATATAATATATTTAAGTTTTTTTAATATAAATAAGATATTACGTTTAAGGAATTTATTTCGTCGTTTTAGGTCTTTTATTAAACAACTTATATAACATGTGCCCGTTTGGCCCGTGCCCGTTTAGCCCATGCCCTTTTAAGCCCGTGCCCATTCTAGCCCGTGCCCGTTTAGCCCGTGCCCGCCCGGCCCGCCGGTTTTGCCACCTCTAGGTAGAAACTTAAGTGCTAATACAAATAAACCGTAAAAACGTTTATTTATATTTTACGATCTTCTAATGTTTTGTCGATAACAAACGTAAAATCATTTTAACGATCATACAAAAAATACAATTGTTTTGAGCCAATAGTTTTTTAACACACTTAACGTTTTCACATAAAACACTAAAACAAGTATAAGTGATTTTATGATTTAGTAATATATATATGTACAACAACTAGTGTTTACATATTGGGAAAAATATATACACAACTCGTAAATATTATATAAATGGGTAAAAACTACAACCCATAGAAAATATCCATAACCCATGGTATTGACCCATACCCTTTTGACTAGGTACATTGAACTCATGAGATACATTGTATCTAATAAGAAACCCATGGATCAACCTATAACCCATGACCCATGACCCATAACCAAAATACCCATGGGTAAAGAGGAGCGTCCCACGGATCCCTAGCTTTACGCTAGACGGATCCCTTGTGGGAGGGATCCGTGGGATTCGGGAAACAGTAAGCATTTCTCCTCTATAAATAGTGAGCCATTTCTTCCTTCCTTTTTTGCCACTCTCACACATAATTTCCCCAAGTATTGTAACCTTCTAACCACTGATCCTAAGGGATCTTTCTATGTAGTTTGTCTTTTGTTTTTGTGTGATTCTCTAGTTTCCTCTTAAAGGCGAGATCACCACTTCTTGAAGTCGAGCAAGCTCAAGTTCATGAGTTGCCATGCTTCGTCATCATCAAGACAACTGAGGTTCCCTTGTTGATAGTTCTTTCTTCCTCTGTAGATGTGTTGTGTTGAAGGCATTAGTGAAGGATGCCGAAAGAGCCAAGACGAAAGCATTAGTGAAAGATGCTTAATGTCCGTGTCAAAAGCATTAGTGAAGAATGCTAAAGGTGTCAAGACGAAGGCATTAGTGAAAGGTGCCAAGCGTTGTGTCAAAGGCATTAGTGAAGGATGCCTAGGAATCAAATCAAGTGGCATTAGGGAAGAATGCCTAGGTCATATAATCAATGAGGTGCATCGTTATACATATAGTATTAGTTTATTTCCAAGGATGGTGATTCCTTGATGGTGTTGTAATAAGGAATGGATCTCCTTGGGATTAGGTGTTGTGTTGTGTTGGGTAGTAGTTCCTCCTTTGTAATGGAACTAGGTACTTAGCCTAGTACCTGATAAAGGGTAGGCGACGTTGTGGTAGGTGTGGTTCACCTTGGTGTGAAAAAACCCGGTGGTTAGCCTAGTACCGGAAAAAGAGTAGGCGACGTTGTGGAGGTTTCTCCGCCATAAGGAGATTGGTGTCGTGTAGTGATTACGAACTCTCGAGTAGGTGACTCGGGGAGTGGAGTAGGGCAAGGAAGGTGTCCTTGTAGCCAAACCACTATAAATACTCGTGTCGTGGTTATGTGCTTCTTACTCTTTACCTTTCATTACACTTTTATATATCTATCTATCAACGTCCAACATACACACCTAAATAGATTGACATAAGTCGATCTAAATATTTAAAAGGAAGTTTTAAATTGGTAAAACTATTCAACCCCCCCCCCCTTCTAGTTTTCCACAATTGGCATTAGAGCTTCGTTACCAAGTTTCTTAGAGTATGTTATACTTTAAAAACTTGATACGATCCGTGTATGTTTGAAAACTACAAAGAAGGAAATATTTCAAAATATTTTTTCTTCTCATGTGGACATTGATAGATCATTCTAACATATTTGTTTCAAGAAATCTTCATGTTAGAATCTCTTCAAAACCTTCATTTCTTTTCAAAGAATAATGAAGTCAACCTTCGAGAATGGATCTAAAAGTAATCACAACCTACTTACTCTAAGTACTAAGGATCACTTTAAGAGCTCATGAAGCATTTTTGGTATTATGTCTTCATAAGCCAAGCCAAGAAGCATAAAGGTATGTTTACCTTTTCATTAGCTAATTTACATGATTATGTTGATATCATAGTTCTTGATTGTTTAATAAATTGCTAGTTTCTTAAAAGTCTCTATTTCGTCACTTTCCCGACTTACTCATCATCGGGAATAGTATTCCTCTTGATTTCGTCAAACTAACGCCGTCATCACAAATGGATCCTTGATAATTAACTTATCAAATCACGTCGACCAAAACATCTTTTTATTTGAAACCTTTAAACTAATTTTGTTTCGTAAGCTAGTTTATAGCCTACTACAAAATTAAAGCCAAACAACCCTTTTTCTGTCCACAGGAGCCGAATCCCTCTAGTTGTACTAGCCGGATCCTAAATACAAGGGATCCGGGGGAACCGTAGAACAGAACACTCCGCTATAATGCATTTGAAAAACATCACAGAACCCTTTCCCTCTCCCCACATAACACAAAAATGACTCAAGAACTGATTTCATCCTAATAGGACTCCATACCCTCAAGTATTTCTCTCTTGAACACCATTTTAAGTAATTACACTAACTGCTCTAATCTCCATCTTCTCATCCTAATGGTTTATGGTTGCACATTTCTAATCAATTAATTCATTAGGGTTTTCAAAATTAACATTAAGGGGCTTTTAACATAATTAAGATTACATTGTGTTCACAACATTGTTAATACAAATCAAAACCATAAATCCATCTCAACTAATTTTACCTAATTGGAATATTTGTGTTTCTAGGACCAACCATACCTAAAGCCACTCAACAAGACCACCATGATACCGGTCCATCCATCACCCATTACTATCTGGAAGAAGGGCTATCAAAACCGATCGCAAACAGTCTTCAAAAGACTTGAAAAACGACTTATTCACTAAGGTCATGAAGTCAAGGAATGTTTCCTTGAAGATACCGACACTCGTCAAGTTTTCTCGGCAATCAACTTTGATTGTCGTCTTGACATTGATGAACAAATTTGCCCGGTTTTCATCTTTGAATTCTATAAAAGCATTAGGATCATTGCAAACACCGATGATAGCATTTCAATCGCCTTCATCATCAAAAAACGAAACTTCACTCTACCTCTCAACACATTTTGCTCAAATTCTTTTGCATCCTTGTGAAGGAATTTGTATGTATTCTCAAGATTGAAAATTATACGCTCAAAACCTTGCACTTGATTCTAAATACACCATACTCCTCTTGATGATCCCTCAACCATTCGAGATACTATCTTCATGGTTAGGACCGACCAATCTCGTTTCAACCGAAACAAAAAGCTCATTCTCACCATGATCCTTTTCCAATGGAACTTTTCAAAATGTGCATACCCATGTTCTTAGAAAATGGGAAGAAATCCCTAGGGAAAACGACCAAAGCCTAGTTGAACAAGGATCATCCAATGCATGCTTGTGCAAATATCTATTGTCT
>OU343217.1:95949038-95991771 GCA_910596185.1 Chrysanthemum makinoi | reverse complement strand
TATGCTTTTTAATAGTAGATTCTTATGCGTCATTAAAGATATCAAATATTAGTGACACTTCTCAAATTATGACATAATGTACAATATTACTGGCACAACTCGCCTTTTGTCACAATAGCCTTTTAGAATCAATGTCACATGTATACTTGATTCCATTAAATACTTTTTCAATCATAGTTCCCAAATTTTAGGCGGGCCTTTCTTAAAAAATCAAAAACATGAGTGGGCTTTGAATTCCTCAAAATTTTCGTTTGATAATTTGCAATTAAAAACCCTACCTCTTAGTTTCTTATGCTCTCATATAGCCAAAGATACTTTATATTTGTCTCATGGCCTCCATTTTTTAGCCACTTCCGTTTATCAAATCAACAAGGGTTCCAGAAATTCCTTAAATCTCAATCCCCTTGTTTATTTTGTGACATATTTCTGAGTATTACAATTTTGAATTGATTTATAAGGAAAATTATAGAGGAAAGGGTAAGTTAAATGCATGACTGTATAGGGACCTGATCTTGTAAAGCGTCCAACAAAAAATGGCGAGATTCCGTAAGCCAATTCATGTTACTCGCTTACTTATGCATTTTATGTCTATTACAATGCTTTCACTTTCCTTTATAATACTTTGTTTGCAAAATCTCTTATTGATTTTTGGAATCATGGTACAGCAAGGAAGATATTTATTGAGTTATAGGTTGAAACCTTGGATCAACACCACCAGGTACTTTGTTAATATATTTTTAATATATTAATATATTTTTAATGTGTCAGACAACTTATGATTTTCTCACATATATTAGTTTAGGCTTAATTACTTAAAAAGTCATCAAACTTGACACTTTTTGTTATTGTGTCAACTGAACTTTTTCTTTTTTTTTTATTATCTTGAACTTTCAATTTTCGATCATTGTGTTTATTTTGTGACTATTCAGCCATGTAAAATGACCATTTTAACCTTTGACGTTTTCAGGGTGGTTGAAAACGTAAGGGTAAAATGGTTACAAGATACACACAATGATCGAATTTGAAAGTTCAGTACACTCAATGAGGAAAAAAAGTTCAATACACACAAAAACAAAAAGTGTCAATTTTAATGACTTTTTAAGTAATTTACCCATTAGTTTAATATGTGTAACTTTCATCTATATGAAATTATGAATTATAAATTTTTTTTGTTTGACTACAGATTTGCGCTTTCAAAGATATGGGGATTTCTATTACAAAGGATGAAATTGTTGTACTTCTAGTAGTAATATTGTGTATAACTGTGTAATTAGTTCATTTAGGGAGATTATATTGTGTATAACTATGTATTTAGTTCATTTAGGGAGATTAAACTTGTGCTATTTTGTTAGAGTTATATTTCTTGTATATTGGAGAGCGTTGTTGAATAATGAAAAATCCATTTCCATCTATATCATTAATTTCTTATTTCAAGTGTTATGGTTGAACGGAATTTGGATTTTGATCAAGCTTTTGAAGATATAGAAATATGTTGCAGTAACTTGAAATGCCTATCGATATATGTTTTGGCAGCAAGCAATATATGTCATTACACCATTCGAAATTTCCAACATATCACGTGTTTAATGGCACAAGGTATGTGCCACAAAATTGTATTTAGTCTACTATGACAAATTATTAAGTGCCACTATATCCTTTAGGTCTACATCAACACAACAAAAAAGTGCCATTAATACTCTATAGTGGTAGTGTCATTAGTGACACTTATTTTTTTTGCCACCGAATGTCTAAAAGGCCTATAACGTCACTTATTTTGCCTATTGTGGCACTTTATGTGTGTCACTAAATGGCAATTTTTTTGTAGTGGGTTTTCTTTAGATTCAATGTATCTAAGTATACATTGTATCTAGCCAACTTGGGTATGTGTTAAGATCCATGGGTTATGGTCCATGAGTTATGGTTTTTACCCATCCTAATAAACTATTACAACAAATGCTTAATTACTACATTTTTGTATTTAAATGGCTATATGTAAATGCTTTACAAAAATAACATGTATCCTTATAATTATACTTAAGATAACATTATATTTGTTATCAACAAAACACAAAGAGATCGCAAAATATTAATAAATTTTTTTACGGTTTATTTGTATTAACACAGTAGATAGAAGAAACTTTGATAGCGTATCATACCATGCCCTTGGAGCTTGCTTCAAACCGTAAAGATCTTTCTTCAAGCGATAGACATGAGTAGGATGCTCTGGATTCACAAAACCTTCAGGTTGGCCGACGTATCGACTTCTTTAAGATCTCCGCTAAGAAAAGCCGTCTTTACATCCATCTGATAGACTACCATGTTCTTACTTGCATCATTAGCGGGAAGATTCGATTGCCTCGATACGAGCAAGCGGAGCAAATGATTCTTCAAAGTCTATACCCTCCTTTTGACGGTATCCTTTTGCAACTAATCGAGCCTTGTTCTTTAACACATCACCATGCTCATCAAGTTTTACTTTGAAGATCCACTTTAGAGCAAAGATCATAGCATAGTCAAGAAAGCGTGTACTAATTCCCATACATCTAGTCGATCGAACTCATGAATTTCTTCTTGCATGGCATTGAACCAATTGTCTTCATTCATGGCAATTTTGACGTCTTTTGGTTCGATCTTAGATAGTACGGAGTTGAAGAAGCACCATAAGGCATCAGTTGCAAGTTGTTTACAAGTGGATACTGGATGAGAGGGGTTTCCAATGATGTTGTCCAATGGATGGTCATGTGTCCATTTTCTAAGGTGTTTATGTGGTTGTTGTTGAGGGATGAAGCGAGTTTGGATCTCCGAAGAAGATGGTTCTCGAAGTTGGTTCAGAGCAAATATGTTCTCAAATGGAGCATCATCGGGAGTAGCAAAGGGGTTATCTCCATCATAGGTGCCAGAAAAATTTCCATGATGTACACTTTCGATGATTGAGGATCGATGATGAGAATGAATGATCTACAGTAGGAGCTTCTTGACTCAATGACATAGATATCGAAGGGTTGTCCACGTTGACTTGGTTGAAGCGCCTCTGTTGATGGATTGGACTGATCATTAGCAATAGGTTCATTATATTCATCAAACATTGGATCAAACAATTTCTTCAAATCTTCTTTAGAAGGAGGTACATATGGAATTGTTGGTGAGGGGTTTTGTACAAGGGAAGAACTAACGGGACTACTTAGTGAAGGTTGAGATGCGGGTCGAACTTGATTGTCCGGAGCCATTTGCCCATCTGACAAATTTCATCGAACGTGACGTGAATTATTTCCATGATATCCCGGGTTCTTTTGTTGTAGATTCGGTAACCTTTCCTGTTTGGAGCATAACCCACAAAAACTCCTATGTGCCTTTAGCTCTTAATTTACCTAAATCTTGACCATCATTTGATGGATAGCATAAAGCACCGAACACACGAAGGAAAGAGAGATCAGGTTTTCTGTTGTGGATGAGTTCATGTGGAGTTTTACCATAAGTGGTGTGGATGAGAGAACGATTTTGGGTGTAGTAAAGCAGTGGCAATGGCTTCGACCAGAAACATTGGAACCTTTGAGTAAATTAGCATAGTTCTTGCAGCTTCTACAAGAGTCTGATTTCGTCTTTCAACTACACCGTTCTGTTGTGGAGTACGTGGAACACTTCTTTGATGACTGATTCCAATGCTTTCATAAAACTGACATAATTCTTTGTTAACAAACTCAGTTCCATTTTTCGTTCATTATGATTCTACATCTTGTTAAGTCGAACTGCAGAATGTTTGATAAGTTTGATGATGACATCTGGAGTTTCATCCTTTGTCCTCAGAAACTTAACCCAAGTAAATCGAGAGTAATCATCAACAACAAAAAGCACATATTTCTTTCCATTGATTGTTTGTACTTTCATTGGTCCACACAAATCCATATGAAGAGTATGAAGAACTTCCATAACTAAGTTTGCAGGTTTGGGTTTATGGGCATATTTCTTACTTTTTCCCAATTGGCATGCAGAACAAAGGTGATACTTTTCATATTTTTTTCTAGGCAAGCCTCTCACGAGGTCCTTTCTTGACAGATCATTTATGGTGCCGAAATTCAAATGATTGAGACGACGGTGCCATAGCCAAGACTTTGTTTTAGAGGCCTTTGATAACAAGCAAATTGGAGAAGATCTCATCATGTCCTCGATGGAGATGGTGTTTCCACGTGTTCCTTTCAAAATTTCAACTCCATCTAAGTCTTTAACGAAGCATGTATGTTTTCTGAAGGCAACCTCTAGACAAGAATCACAGAAATTGACCGACAGAGAATAAATTATGACCAAGACCTTCAACATAATATACCATGGAGATTACACTATCTCCAACTACATAATCTCCATAACCCATAATAGCTCCAAAATGGTCGTTTCCTAATCTAACATTCCCGATAAATTTACTCACGAAGTTCATGAGCATGGCGGTCTCGGTCATATGCTTGGAACAGGCTGAGTCCAAGTACCACAGAACGATTTGAACGATCTGCAGTTGAACACAGACAAGAATGGATAACTGGATAATTGGGATCCCCATGTAAGAATGGGTTCCACTTGGTTAGTAATAGTGATTGAAACACCCACATCAGAAGCAGAAACAATGAAATCATTAGGGATAGATGTTGTGCTAGTGTGTGCATTAGACCTATTCAAAGTATGTTTACTTCTTAAAGGAATAGTTCTACCAATAGGCATCCATTTTCTAATGGGCATTGACTTAGAAAATTTAGGGCACAACTCATTAAGACTAAGCTTGTGCCGTAGGTATCCTTGATAACCTACATTACTAAATTTTCTTTCTGTGGGTTTCCAATGTTTTCTAACCTTCTTCCACCATTGCTTTCTAGCCTTCTTAACATGATTGTTGGCATTAACGATTTTAACTGGATGTTTAAAAGAATTAATCAAATCATTCACGCCACACACATGATTAGTAACAGAAACCAAGCAATCATCATTACATGTTTTGCAGATAGTAGCAAAATTCGAATTAATTATAGTACGCTTATAGCTAATACTAGAATCAACACGATTCATTTTATTCAACTCAAACTTAATGTTCCTAGGGTGGTCTTCTACTCTCTTCCATTGCACATTCTTAGCTTGCGAGGTCCTATCTAGCTTTGTATTGCCCGGAGGCTTTGACCCGCTTGCTTTTATGTCACTGATTACTCCTGTAGAGGGAATTATGGGAACATTAGTTGGTTGGGCTACCTTTGCATTCTGAACTAGAAGTGCAGGGATCTGAACTACTTGAAGGCACTTTAGAGTTCACTTTCTTAACACTAGGCATATAATGGGTTGCATACTTGGCACTAGGCATAGAACAAGGCATCACAGCTTTATCTTTCTCACATAAGGATTTAGGACATGTTGCTCTTAAATATTCTAACAGCTCCTGAGATCGTTTGGCCTGAATGCAAGCAAACCTAATTTCACCATCAAGTGGCTTATTTATGAAATCCTCTTCTACAATCTCACGGAGACATTCTAGACTATCCTTAAGGTGAGCAAAATAGTTATGAAACACAAGTTCGTTATTTCTAACAGGAGGAGGAATGTATTTACTTGACCCACAAGTATATTTAGAGTCTGCAGATGACTTTGATGCAACATTCTCATTAAAGACAAGTGGTATTTTCCTTTTACACGACTCTTCAGATTCTCAATTTCCTTTTGTAAAGACATTAATTTTTCGTTGTTCTTGTCACGAGTGACTTTCATTGAATCGTATAACTCTTTGAAGTGTCGTTTGACTTTTTCATTTTCTTCAAGAAAACTCTCATTTTCTTGTTGTAAAACATTAACCAAGTTTTGAAGATGAAAAGTTTGAGAACACTGAGAATCTAAAGGAGGAGGCATTTGGGAGCCATTCACGTTGTTCTTTTCACCCTTTAATTGTGAAATTTGTGCTTTCAACTTTTTGATCGTGTTGCAGTGAGCTTGAATCTGTTCGTCACATTTGTTTATTTAAAAAACTGCATCAAACTCTGGAACATTTGAGGATGTCTTGATGTTTGAGGTTTTGACATTTTCTTTGAGATGTTGATATTTTAGTTGCAAATCAAAATGTTCAACTTCTAGCTTAGAAAAGTGTTTTACCAAATTATCGTGATAATCCTGATCAATTTTATCATTTAGTTCCGAGTTTTTGTTTTCAAGCTCAATGACACGATCATGGGAAACTTTCAAAGCAACAGTTAATTCATGAAATTGAGAAGCAGTGATAGAACGCTTAGTAACAGTATAAAACACATCTTGAGCCACACAACTTAATACTAAGTTCTCATTTAAGATATGCAGATTCTTCCTTTCAATTTCATTATATTTGAGTTCCCTTTCATAATCATTGACCTCAACTATCATTGCATCAAATTCTTTTTCCATTTTTTTAATGTTTGAGTCTATCCCCTTTTGAAGACTCTCAAATTGACCATTTAATTATTTAAAGAAAGGCATGACCTCAGTTAAATAGCATTCTTTAGTTTGCTCAAAACCCCTTTCCCCTTCAGTTATTCCTGTAGGTGTGATTCTCTTCTTACATGTCTTCTCAAAATCAACGAATAGTTGATAAACAACATACAGGTTGATTAAGGTCTTGCTATTAGTGGAAATAGTTCTAGGAACTAAATGCATTGGCGTATTCAGAGGATACACAAAGAGTCGGTGCAATTTCCTAAGGGGAGTGTTTGTTTCAACAAGTACTTTAGCTTTTTGCTTATCCATATCTTTCTTCCAAAAAAATTGTTCAGGGGTTAATTGAGTTTGAGGCTTAAACATGTTCAGGGAGATCCAATTTTCTTTTGTGTAATCATGGGGTTTGATTGTTATGTTATTCTTTTTACACTTAGGATCATTTAGCTTCTTATCCATTTTCTCCCTAGAGGCATCTTCTAATTTTCTATCCTCTTCCGTGCTTACAATACAAGAAGGTGTTTGCCTAGGTTTGAGGATTTCATTACCATCATATACAATTGTATGGAAAGCTTTAGCCTTTTTACAATACTCAGGATTTGGTTCCTTTACTAGGGGAATACTATGCATATCGCTTAAGACTTTGTGCTTAGTGATCATGTGAGCAGTCTGAATGGTATTCCCTTATACGTACAACTTATTTTCAAGCTTGTTTTTCAAAGTTTTTAGATTAGAAAAGTCATTCAAAAGTTTCGATTCCTTAGCATTAAATTCTTGTTTAAGCACTTTAACATTATCTTGGAGTTCTTGCTTTTGCTTAACAGTTTTAGAAAGCTTTTCTTGTAAGGAGTTTAACTCTTGTTTTAACACTTCTTCTCTAAAATTACTTTTTCTAATAAGGGGCAATTCCATATTTACCCAACTTAAACATGATAATGTCATATTTACCCAAATCATGCTTTAAATGCATTGTAAATCATGCATTCAAAAGTTGTATTTTGGGTAAATATGACATTTTCATGTTTAGACCGGGTAAATATGGAATTATCCCTTCTAATAATTGTACGCATTTGGTTATCCAATTCCTGCTCACGGGTAGTTAACTCAAACTTAGCACGTTCTTCATAAATAGAAACTTGTTCTTTATAGGCATTCAGTTCAGAGATAACAGAATCATCAGGGGCACATGGAGTGTATTCATCAAAAACATAGTCATCATTGACTGCAGAAAATGCATCACTTGGTACAATCTCACTTTCACTTTGTATCACATATTGATCATATGGGACAATATTACTATTACCCACATTATCCATATTTGATTCATTGGTTACATGTGATTGTACTTTGTTATGCATCTCTTGCTCATCAACTTCATCATATAGTTTTAATACCTCAGAGATGATTGATTCTTTGGAAGGACCAGCCTGCTGTGGTGATGAGACCTTTGGAGAGACCATTGGAGAAAAACTAGCCTTGAAGATTGTCTAGGCAGTAGGTTCATCATCGACGCATCGAGTCAAATGCATCAGAGTCATCAACTTGAAAGGCATTTTGATGATTGTGACCTATTTCCTGAATTGACTGCTCATCCACATCTGCATCATAGGTTTTGGCATTTTCCTCAGCAAGAAACAGCAACTCTTCTTCATCCAAAGCAGCTCCACTATCCTGAGCTTGTACCAACAGCATCTTGTCCCTGAAATATTCTGCATTTTGAGGGCGTTTTGGAGATGTGCAGTTCCTTGCAATGTGTCCATCTCCACCACAGTTGTAGCACTTGATTGGCTTTACTTGTCCTTGATTTGTATTCCTTCCACGATTACGATTAGCCACATAACCTCCACCGCTCAAAGTATTACCATAACGTCTTCCTTGCACATTTCGCACCACTACCTTACCATCTCGCACAAGTAGCTTGATTGTGTGGGTTGGATGTTGTTCGAGGTTATTGTTGGTGTGTGGAGTGGAATTCATATTTTGACTAACCATGAGAGACAGTTGATTGATGAAGTTTTCCATGAGTGTGTTTGAGTCCGGAGGCTTATATCTTTGGATCAGGAATGAGCTTGTAATTACCATTACCCGTGGGTATGACTTGAGAAGCTTTGGTGGTAATTCCTACATTGGTGTAAAAGGCTGTTGAATCATTTGACGAACTTGATTCTCCCTGTTTAGACTTGAAATGTTCAAGAATCATTCGTTCAAACATAGCATGTCTCTCATTTTGAAGCAGGAATGCATACAATTGCTCATAGTTAGTGTTCCTCAAACCCTTAGTTAACTTGACTGAAGTGACAAATTTGTGCCATTCAGGATTCATGTTGTTCACAAACTTTGAATTTAGCTGAATATTTGGCATAGTTATTTTAATATTCCTCATGTCATTCACAAGCTTGTGGAACCTCACGTAATATTCTCGCGTGACACTTTCCCAGGTACCATCTTAAAGTGCTCAAAGTCATCATACTGTGATTCTTTGTCTTCTTTAGTTAGTTCGAACCGAGAGAAGCATCTTGACATTGTCCCAAACTGCCTTGGCTTCAGTGTTATGATTGATTAACTTGTATATGTCTTTTGGAAGACCACAAGTATAATGTTTGAAGCCCTGATATCAGCATCATATCTCTTTTTCTCCTTATCACTAAGCTCATCATACGTCTTTGGTTTGTCCAATCCTAAGATCACTGTACCATCCGCAGCAGTTTCAAGTATGTCTCTTGTAGTCTCAATCTGATAAGGTCCTTCATCAATTGATTTGAGATTGTTGACCCTATTTTCCTTTTCCAAACAATACAACCTAATTCGTTGAGCCCATGAGTCATAGTCAGTTCTGTCAAGCATGGGTGGACGAGTATTTGATCCAGCTGCTTGAACGTCCTCAGCTACAGAAGAGATGATTGTAGGTACGTTGGTAGACATGATTACAGATTTCACGGGATTTTATAACTCTATGATTAAACCAGGAAATAGATTATTTCACGTGGTTTTACTAAATCAAGAGAAAACCGTATCGTAAAACAATAATCAACCAAGTCGCTATAAACCTTGAGGACAAGTCGCTAAGTCACTAAGTCGCTATGTAACAACTCGCTAAAAGCACAAGTCGCTAGACACAGGTCGCTAAAGTAACAACTCGCTAAGTAGATAAGTCGCTAAAGAACAACTCGCTAAATGGGCAAGTCGCTAAAGAACAACTCGCTAGATGAGCGATACACGGGCACTACTTTGTACTATATGTAAACTTTGTCTCAAAAAGACAAGTCGCTAGAGCACAAGTCGCTACCCACAACAAAGTCAAGTCATTTGAAAATCGTAAAGACAAGTCGCTACGTTGCCAAGTCGCTAGCCAAAATGGTACAGCCACTACTTTGTACTATTTGTCGCTTTGTTTCAAAAGACAAGTCGCTAGTGCTCAAATCGCTACCACAACAGCAACAAGTCACTGAATAATAAAGAAGCAAATCGCTACCAAGAATACTATTCTGAGACTCAAGTCGCTAGCTAGAAAAGTTTAAACACAACACTTTTCAATCCAAAACTAACCCAACCACAGTGATTCAAGCTTTCCAAATCAAAACCCAAGCACATACAATGATTCTAAACACGAAAGTAAAATCAAAATTCAAACTTTAACACTAGAAATTATCCAAATGATGCAAATACCACTAAACTTATTCAAACCCAAAAACCATATAAAACCACTAGAAATCAAGAACATGTAAGAGAGATGATCAAACCATGGCTCTTGATACCATTTGTAACATATTGGATTTCACAAACACATCAAACCATGATTATAAGTGGGCGTACACAATAGTTTTAGAGAGAGAAAGTTTAGAGGTTTGGGAACTTAGTGAGAGAAAGTAAAAGTATTATTATGAGGTCCAACTCTCTACCTTGGGAGGTAGACGGTATTTATAGTATCATACATAAACACCACCTACGGGCTGTGGATCAGGCATACAGTGGGTAAAGACCCGTCCGTCCTCCACGGTTTTACTAAACTAAATACTAACTAACATAAAATAACTACGACTACGAGCTTTCTAATGATTACATATACTTGAGGTGACATACACTTTAATAACTGGATTTTCTAAATCCTAACATATACTCACATAAACAAAATAACAGCTCACACAGCTCAATTTGGCCGCACAACTCGGTCTTGCAATCAACTGAGTCCTCCATTTTTTTCTTTCGACCACGCGTGCTATGGGGTGAGTGTAGTAGGGTTGGACGCATCTTGCATGTGCCAGCTAGGACCAAGAACGAGCCTTGGATGGCTTGTCTTATAGGCCGATTACCCAAACTATTTTGCTCATTTAACCTCATTGGCCATTAGGGCTGAGCATGGAAGGTTTAAAACCGAACGAAAAAATCGACCGAACTGACAAAAACCGAGCCGACCCGACAGCCCTTCGGTTCGGATTCGGTTTAGGTTTTTCACGATTCTTAGTTTCGGGTCGGGTCAGTTCGACCCAGAACGACAAAAACGCACATAAACACACCTAAATCGAACCGACGGACCCGACACAAAATCGAACCGAACCGACCATATTCGGTTCAGTTTCGGTTTAGGTTTTTTAAGATTTTCGGTTTTTGTCGGTCGGGTCTGTTTTAAACCGATGCCAATCCTAGGTTATTCCATTTCATATTTTCAAGTTTTAAAGTAAAATTCATTCTTCAAACTGTTAATTACGACAATGAATCAACTTTGAATTTATCTATATATGGAATAAAACCAAATTTCGGTGCACTATTTTAATAATTTTTAAACGTTATTTTAATGTTGCGCTACTTTAAGTTGTGGTCGTCGTGGGCTTTGACCTGGGCCAAACCGTGGGCTGGCAAGATTGATCCAGGGTGGTGTGTTTGGGTTGGAAAAACTTATCTGTAGCGGTATGCCTTTGGCCTTTGTTAGTGCGTTACATGTATGCGTAGTTGTTTCCTTTCCTTGAAGGTTTGCTCACTTTTCTTCTCTCTGCGAATTTTGAGTAGGTACACCTGTTTTTTTTGTTGATGTTTGATTGTTGCGTGTTTTGTTTTGTTGCTGCTGATTTGTTGTTGCATATTTATTCTTGGGTGTTTCTTGTGCGCTTTTCATGGCGAAAGTGCTTTATGATGTTTAGGATGTTTTATGTTTCTAGGTTTTTGGCTATTTTTTTGCATGTATTTTGTGTTTGTATTGGTTTGATTATTGTTACACGTGAGGAAATGCATATTAGTTTGGCTTTTTTCTTTGTGCTGTGTGGAATATTTGTTTTACCATTGCTTCCTTTAGGTTAGTTTGTTGTCTAACAGCTTAAGTAATTACTATGAGGAGTAACACTGCTGATTGCAAGAGTTTGTGTTAGGAATTAGAAATTCCAGGTATTAAAGAGTCGGTCACCTCAAATATATGTAATCATTAGAGAGCTCGTAGTCATAGTTATTTTATGATTAAGTAGTATTTAGTTTAGTAACACCGTGGAGGACGGACGGGTCTTTACCCACTGTATGCCTGATCCACAGCCCGTAGGTGGCGTTTGTTTGTAAGATACTATAAATACCCTCTACCTCCCAAGGTAGAGGCTTGGAGCTTCAATACCATTTTTCTTTGTTTCACATAGTTCCCAACTCTCTTCCTTTCTCTCACTAGAACTTTTTCTCTCTAAACACTTTTGTACGCCCCATAGTGATTATGGTTTAGTGTGTTTGTGGAATCCTATATCTTACAATTGGAATCAAGAGCCATGGTTTGATCACTCATCTTTCATGCTTTTTGTTTTGGTGGATTTCATAAGGTTTTTGGGTATTAAGGGTTTAGGAGAGTTTGATTCATTTGGACAAATTATAGTGTTAAAGTTTGAATTTTGCTAGTACTTTTGTGTTTAGGATCATCATATGTGTTTATGTTTTGAATTGGAAGGCTTAAATCATTGTGGTTTGGTTGTTTTTATTGATAAAGTGGTTATTTTTGAAGTTTGTACAAGCGCTTAGTAGAGTCTCGGATAGTTTGTTCTTCAAAGCGAGTTGCTTTGTTATTGGATGAAGTTAGTACATGCGACTTGGCTGTTTAGCGAGTTGATTTTTATGCGACTTGGGTTCTAAGCGAGTTGTTTCTTTAAGCGACTTGAGATCTAAAGGGACTTAGCTATTAAGCGAGTTGTAAAAGCTAGCGAGTTAATTTAAGCGAGTTGGGTGTTTAGCGAGTTGATTGAGTTGCGAGTTGATACTAAAGCGAGTTGGCTATTTAGAGACTTGATTCATTAAGCGTGTTGACAGTGTTGCGAGTTGATGCTAATGCGACTTGGCTATTTAGCGAGTTGATTCCTTAAGCGAGTTGTCTCCTTGAGCGAGTTGGGTGTTTAGCGAGTTTATAACTAAGCGAGTTGTGTGTTTTACTACTTGTCTAATTTTAGACTTGTCACCTCTTCGTGATACATTCTTACGGTTGTTCTTTTGGTTTAGTAAAATCCCGTGAAAGAATCAATTTCCCCGTTTAATCAAAGAATTGTAAAATCCCGTAGAACTTGTAATTATGGCAAACATCGCTCCTACTATTGTTTCTTCAAGAGTGAGGACGCGTTCAAGCAGCAGGTCGATACTCCCACCTATGCTTGACATAACCGACTACGACACTTGGGCTCAAAGAATCGATTGTACTGTCTTGGAAAGGAAAATGGGGTCAACATTCTCAAATCGATTGATGAAGGACCGTATAGAGTTGAGACTACTAGAGACATAATTGATACAGTTGAAGATGGAACAATGATCTATGGAATAGACAGACCAAAGACGTATGATGAGCTCAATGATAAGGAGAAGAAGAGATTCGATGCGGATATCATGGCTTCTAACATCATATTGCAAGGTCTTCCAAAAGACATCTACAAGCTTATCAATCACAACACAAGCAAAGGTCGTATGGGATAATGTCAAGATGCTTCTTTCTCGGTTCAATTAACCATGGAAGACAGAGAATCACAACTGTATGATGAATTTGAGCACTTCAAGATGAAACCGGATGAGAGTGTCTATGAGTATTACGTGAGATTCCACAAGCTTGTTAATGACATGAGGAACATCAGAATGACTATGCCAAACATTCACTTGAACTCAAAGTTTGTGAACAACATGAATCCCGAATGGCACAAGTTTGTCACCTCTGTGAAGCTAACCAAAGGATTGAAGAATACAAACTATGAGCAACTCTATGCCTTCCTTCTTCAGAATGAGAGACATGCCATGTTTGAAAAAAGGATTCTTGAACAATTCAAAACAAATCCAGGAGAAACAAGCTCATCAAATGATTCAACCGCCTTCTACTCAAACATTGGGATTACCACTAAAGCTTCACAAGTTATACCCATGGGTGATGGAACTCACAAACTCATTCCCGATCCAATGTTCAAACAAGCCGATGCTGATGCACACGTGGGTAACTTCATTAATCAACTGGCTCTCCCGATTAGTCAAAACATGAACTCACTCCCACACACCAACAATAACCTCGAAAGATCTAATCCACACAATCAAGCCATCGCCGAGAAGGGAAGGTTATAGTACAACCAGCTCAAGAAAGGCAGTATGAACAAGGAAGAGGTGGAGTTGGTAGAGGCTATGTGACAAATCGAACAGGGAAGGAATGGAAATCTGGGACAAGTCAAGACGATCAAGTGTTACAACTGTGGAGGTGAGGGACACATTGCAAGGAACTGAACATCGCCAAAACACCCTCGAATGTTGAATACTTCGTGGATAAGATGTTGCTTGTTCAAGCCTGTGATAATGGTGTAGCTTTAGATGAAGAAGAGTTGTTATTTCTTGCTGAGGGAAATGCCAAGACGTATGATGCATGTGGATGAGCGTACCAATTCGGAGATAGGCCATAATCATCGAATGCCTTTCAAGTAGCCGATTGTGATGCATACGACTGATGTTGATGATGGACCTACTGCACAAACAATTTTCATGGCTAGCATTTCTCCAATGGTCTCTCCTAAGGTCTCTTCTTCACCACAAGCTGGACCATCCAAAGACAAAATCATCTCCGAGGTATTAAAATTATATGATGAAGTTGATGTGCAAAAGATACAATAATGAAATACAATCAATCAAATCATTGAGTCGATATTGAAAATATGGGTAATATCAATGTTGTCCCATATGATCAATATGTGAAACAAAGTGAAAGTGTGATTGTATCAAGTGATGTATCTCCTGTAGTCAATGATGATTATGTATGTGATGAATACACCGCATGTGCCCCGATGATTCGTTATCTCTCAACTTAATGCCTATAAAGAAAGAGTTGCTATTTATGAACAACGTGCTAAGTTTGAGTTAACCACTCGTGAGCAGGAAATGGATGACCAAATGCGTACAATCATTAGAAAAGTAATTTTAGAGAAGAAGTGTTAAAACAAGAGTTAAATTCCTTACAAGAAAAGCTTTCAAAAACCGCTAAGCAAAAACAAGAACTTCAAGAAAATGTTAAAGTGCTTAAGCAAGAATTTCATGCCAAGGAATCAAAACTTTTGAATGATTTTTCTAATCTAAAAACTTTGAAGAACAAGCTTGAAAATAAGTTGTACGTACAAGGGAATACCATTCAGATTGCTCACATGGTCACTAAGCATAGAGTTTTAAGCGATAAGCATAGTGTTCCCATTATACATAAACCCAACCCCGAAAGTACAGTAGTTAGCTAAAAGGCGGCTCAAAATGTAATTTATGATGGAAATGAGATTCTTAAACCTAGACAGAAACCTAGTTGCGTTGAGTGCTCTGAGGAAGATAGAGTATTAGATGATGCATCTAGGGTGAAAATGAATAAGAAGCTAGAAGATCCTTAATGCAAAAAGAATAACATCACGATCAAACCCCATGATTACAAGAAGGAAAACTGGATCTCCTTAAACAAATTTAAGCCTTAAACGTTATTAACACCAACAAGTTTTTCGGAAAAGGATTTAGATAAGCAAAAGCGAAGAATCTTGTTGAAACAAACCCCCCTTTAGGAAAATGCCTTCAGCGACTGTGTATCCTCCCAATACACCAATGCATTTAGTTCCTAGAACTATTGCCACTAAGAGTAAGACCTTAATCACCAATATGTTATTCTTCAACTATTTGTCGATTTTGAGAAAACTTGTAAAAAAAGGATCACACCCATCGATAATCTGAAGGGAAAGGGTTTTGAGCAAACAAAAGAATGCTATCTAACTGAGGTCATGCCTTTCTTCAAACTACTAAAAGATCATTTTGAGAGTCTTAAAAAAGGGATAAATTCAGATATTAAAGGAATGGAAAAGGAATTTGATGCAATGATAGTTGAGGTTAGTGACTATGAGCGAGCATTAAAATATAATGAGATTGAGAGGAAAAACTTGCATACCTTGAATGAGAATCTTATTTCTGAATGTATTGCTAAAGATGTGTTTTACATCGCTTTTAATTGCTCCATTAATGCTTCTCAATTTCATGAATTATCTGTTGCTCTGAAAGTCTCTCATGATCGTGTCATTGAGCTTGAAAAGATTAATTCGGAACTTAATGAGAAAATTGATCAAGATGATCATGATAATTTGGTAAAACATCTTTCTAAACTAGAAGTTGAACATTTTGATTTACAACTAAAATATCAACATCTAAAAGAAAATGTTAAAACCTCAAATATCAAGAAATCCTTGGATGTTCCGAATTTGATGCGCTTTTGAAATTAGCAAACGTGATGAACAGATTCGAGCTCATTGTAACACGATCAAAAAGTTGAAAGCCCAAATCTCTCAATTAAAGGGTGAAAAGAACAATGTGATGGATCCCAAATGCCTTCTCCTTTAGATTCTCAAGATTCTCAAACTTTTCATCTTCAAAACTTAGTTAATGCCTTACAAAAGGAAAACGAGAGTTTTCTAGAAGAAAATAAAAAGTTAAACGACACTTTAAAGAGTTATATGATTCAATGAAAGTCACTCGTGACCAAAACAACAAAAAATAACGTCTTTACAAAAGGAAATTGAGAATCGAGAAGTCGTGAAAATGGGAAACCGCCACTTGTTTTTAATAAGAATGTTGTTTCAAAGTCACCCTTAGACCGCAAATACACTGCGGACGGTTAAATATATTCCTCCTCATCTTAGGAATAATGAACCTGCGTTTCATGACTATTGTGCTCACCTTAAGGATAGTCTAGAATGTCTCCGTGAGATTGTTGAAGAGGATTTCATTAATAAACCTCTTGATAGAGAAATTAGGTTTGCTTGCCTCCAGGCCAAACGATCTCAAGAGTCGCTTGAATGTGTAATTGCAACATGTCCAAAATCCTTAGGTGCAAAAGGCAAAGCTGTGATGCCTTGTTCTATGCCTAGTGCCAAGCATGAAATCCGCTCTATGCCCAATGTTATGAATGTCAACCTTAGGGTGCCTTCAAGTAGTTCAGATTCTAGATATGTTAGTGCTAAGAAAGTGAATTTTAGTGTGCCTGCAAATAGCTCAAATCACAGTCTTAAGAAAGTAAACACTAATGTGCCTTCTAGTAGTTCTGATCCTTGCACATCAAGTTCTGGAATGCAAAAATTAGATCAACCAACTAATGTTCCCATTCCCTCTATAGGAGTAATCAGTGACATTAAAGCAAGCAGGTCAAAGTCTCAAGACAATACAAGGAATGATAGGACCTTGCAAGCTAAGAATGTGCATTGGAAGAGAGTAGAAGACCAATCTAGGAACTTTAAGTTTGGGTCAAATAAAACGAATCGTGTTGATTTTAGTATTAGCCATAGGCGTCAGTAATTAATTCAATTCGATACTATTTGCAAACCTTGTAATGATGTCTGCTTGAATTCTGTTGCTAATCATGAATGTGGTGTAAATGCTTTGTCTAATCGTCAAATGCCCGCTTAAAATTGTTAATGCTAATAATCGTGTAAAGAAGGCTAAAAGGCAAAGACGAAAGATTGTTAGAAAAAAGTGGAAACCCACGGGAAGAACATTTATAAAGATAGGTTATTATTGGATACCTTTTGGCCATAAGAATAATCTGTTTTGCCCTCAAACAGCTAAGACTATGCCCACTAGAAAATGGATGCCTACTGGTAGAACTATTCCTTTAAGAAGTGAACATACTCTAAATAGGTCAAATACGACACCCAAGATCTGATCTATTCCCAATGATTCCATTGCTTCTACTTCGATATGGATGTTTCTATTTCGATGTGGGTGTTCCAATTATCGTTACTAACCAAGTGGAACCCATTCTTGCATGGGGATCCCAATTATCCAGCTATCCATTCTTGTCTGTGTTCAACTGTAGATCGTTCAAATCGCTCGTGGTACCGGACTCAGTTTGCCGCTCCAAGTATATGACTGAGACCGTCGCGGCTCATGAACTTCGAGCAAATTCATCGGACAGTTAGATTCGGGAATGATCATTTCTGTGCAATTATGGGTTATGGAGATTATGTTGTTGGTAAAAGTGTTATCTCCGGGGTATATTATGTGGAAGGTCTTGGTCATAACCTGTTCTCTCGTTGGTCAATTCTCGCGATTCGATCTAGAAGTAGCCTTTAAAACATACTTGTTTCGTTAGAGAACTTGATGGTAAGGAATTTTAAGAGGTTCACGTGGTTCAAATCTATACACCATCTCTATCGAAGATATGATGAAGTCTTCTCCAATTTGCTTGTTGTCAAAGGCTTCCAAAACAAATTCATGGTTATGGCATCGCCGCCTCAATCACTTGAACTTCGCACCATCAATGATCTCTCCGAGAAGGACTTAGTTGTAGGTCTACCTAGACTTAAGTATGAAAAGGATCATCTTTGTTCAACATGCCAATTGGGAAAAAGCAAGAAGTATGCCCATAAATCCAAACCTACAAACTCATCCACGAAGTTCTTCATACAATTCACATGGACTTATGTGGACCCATGAGAGTGCATAATATCTTTGGGAAGAAATATGTGTTAGTTGTGGTTGATGATTTCTCTAGATTCACCTGGTAAAGTTCTTAAAGACAAAGGATGAAACTCCAGATATCATCATCAAACTCATCAAACATGCAGTTCGCTCTTAACAAAACGGTCGAATCATCGAACAGACAATGGAACTGAGTTTGTTAACAAACAACTTGGAGAGTTTTATGAAAGTATGGGAATCAGCCATCAAAGAAGTGTTCCTCAAACTCCTCAACGTAACGGTGTAGTTGAAAGACGAAATCGAACTCTTGTGGAAGCCGCAAGGACTATGCCGATTTACTCAAAAGTTCCAATGTTTCTCGGGTGAAGCCATCCACGCATGCTACACCCAAAATCGATCCCCGATTCACATCGCTCATGGAAAAACTCCATATGAACTTGTCCACAAAGTAAAACCTAATCTTTCATTCCTTCGTGTGTTCGGGGCTTTATGTTATCCAACTAATGATGGTCAAGATTTAGGAAAACTAGAGCTAAAGCGACATTGGAGTTTTGTAGGCTATGCACCTAATGTAAAAGGTTACCGGATCTACAACAAGAGAACCCAAATATCATGGAAACAATTCACGCCACGCTTGATGAGTGACCGGTCAAATGGCTCTGGACAATCCAGCTTCAGGACCCGCGACTTCAAAAAGTCCCATTGGTTCATCCCTTGTACCAAACTCTTCTCAAACAACTCCATATGTACCTCTATCGAAGATGATTTAAAAAATTGTTTGATCCTATGTTTGATGAGCATTATGATCCAAGTGCTAATGAACTGTCGATCCCTACAACAGAGGTCGCTCATATCCCCGTGAATGAAGTCATTCCTTCCTCAATATCATTAAGTCAAGAAGCGCGCTTTGATCACTGCCTCATCAACAAATCATCAATCTTCAATGTACATCATGGAACTGCTTCGCATCAATGATGAAGTTAATCCCTTTGTTACTCCTGAAGATGCTCCGTTTGAAAACATATTTGCTCCTCGAATCATCATCGAACCATCTTCTTCGTGAGACATCGACTCGCTACCTCACCCTCAACAACTACCACATGAACATCTCAGAAAATGGACTCACGATCATCCATTAGACAACATCATTGGAAATCCTCTCGCCCAAGATCCACACGTAAACAACTTGCAACCGATGCCTTATGGTGCTTTTTCAACTCCGTACTCTCAAAGATCGAACCAAAAGATGTTAAAACCGCCATGAATGAACATAGCTGGTTCAATGCCATGCAAGAAGAAATTCATGAGTTTGATCGACTAGATATATGGGAATTAGTACCGCTCCAGTTGTGCTATGATCATTGCTCTAAAATGGATCTTCAAAGTGAAACTTGATGAACATGGTGATGTGTTAAAGAACAAGGCTCGATTGGTTGCTAAAGGATACCGTCAAGAGGAGGGTATAGACTTTGAAGAATCTTTTTGCTCCTGTGGCTCAATCGAGGCAATCGTAATATTCTTGGCTAATGCCTGCAAGTAAGAATATGATAGTCTATCGATGGATGTAAAGACGGCATTTCGAACGGAGATCTTAAAGAAGTCGCTCACGCCAACCGAAGGCTTTGTGAATCCAGAGCATCCTACTCACGTTTATCGCTTGAAGAAGGCTCTTTATGGTTTAAAGCAAGCTCCAAGGGCATGGTATGATACTCTATCAAAGTTTCTTCGCTTCTACCGGCTTCAAAGAAAGGAGCAGCTTGATCCAACATTGTTCACCGTGAAGTCGCAAACACTTAATTCACGCTCAAATTTATGTTGATGATATCATCTTTGCCTCGACTGACCCCAATGAGTGTGACCGCTTTTCAAATGAAATGGGTTCTAAATTTCAAATGTCAATGATGGGACAAATGTCATTTTTCTTGGGATTACAAATTTCACAAAGTCCCGGAGGCATTTTCATAAATCAATCTAAATATGCTAATGAGATTTTAAAGAAATTTGGATTTGATTCTAGTGACCCTGTTGACATTCCCATGATTGAGCGCATAAAACCGATGAGGACCACTCAGGGATCATGGTAGACCAAACAAAATATCGTAGTATGATTGGATCCTGATGTACCTCACCGAGACCCGATATTCGTTCGTTGTATGCATGTGTGCTAGATACCGTGCTAAGCCTACCAAAAGCACCTTGAAGCGGTTAAACGGGTCTTTCGGTACCTCCAAGGAACCATCAACATGGGACTTTGGTACGCGAAGGACACCGGTATGTCACTAACAAAGATATGCGATGCTGCATCATGCAGGTGTCAAGATACTCGCCGAAACCGAGGTGCTCGCTTTGGGTGATAAGCTTGTGAGTGGTCTCAAAGAAGCAAATGAGTACTTCTATTTCCTCTACAGAGGTGAATACATAGCCATGTCATCTTGTTGTGCTCAAATCCTATGGATGAGATCTCAATTAACTGACTATGGCTTTGTATTCAACAAAATCCTCTCAGATCGCGTGATAATAAAAGTGCTATTACTCTTTCTTGCAATAACGTTCAACACTCAAGGGCAAAGCATATCGACATTCGACATCATTTCATCAGGGAACAAGTGGAAAAGGGTGTGGTGGAACTCTATTTTGTGAGGATGAATACCGTTAGCGTACATCTTCACCAAAGCTCTTCCAAGAGAACGCTTTGAGTTTATTCTTCCACGACTTGGCTTGAAAAGCCTTCAACCGGAAACACTCAAACGTCTTCAGGAGGAAGACAAGGAGTGAAGGTCTTTCTTCATCTATCTCTTTGTATATATTTTTTCAAAAAGCAAAATACAAAATTACAAAATCTTCAAAAATCAAATAGAAAATTATAAAACTTTCAAAATCCATAAAAATGTGAAAAATTCGAAAAATCCTCAAAAATATTGTCATTTTGTCATGCTTTTCTCGATTCGATAACATCTACGGTCTTAATGTTGTCTTTCAAAGAATGATACGGGACTTTAGATGTTGTTCGAATGTTTAAAAAAAAAAAAAAAAAATTGAGGCTAAGAAAAATGGTGGTTTATTGTCATTTCAGCAAGAACCCGTGTTAAAAAGAAAGAACATAGCCATGCTTTATCTTGTTTTTCAAATCTCATGCTCTGATTCTATAAAAAAATCTCACTATCCAATGAAAACGAATTGCTTTGAAAAATTACTCGGGCTCAATTTTTAAAAATCATTTGTACTAAACGGTTGTTAAAACTATCTATCTCTCAATCAACAACTTATGTCATTGATTAAGGGGGAGAATGATTTTAATTAAAAGTGTATTTTTAAAACAATGGTTTGTTTTCAAAAGATATTCAAGCATGTTTAAATCTTTGGAGTCTAAAGTCTCTAAATTCGATCCTTATCGCTTAAAACGTTTTCAAAATCAAGTCACAATTCTCTTTAAAAGCTTTCAAAACAATTTAAATCTACTGAGATCACGATTCTCAAATGATTTGATAATTGTGATCGGGGGGAGAATTTGTAATTTAAATTGGATTTATACTGATAATTCGATAAAAGGTTTTATAAGGATGTACAAGCTATCCTCCCCGCATGTGACAAACGATTTCAAATTTATCATGCACATGTTGAGGGGAGCATCTACTTTAAACCTGAAATTATTGAAACGTGATTGAATTGTCACTAAGTGCAGGTTCCTCCTAATACGTGCAAAACTCTTTCAAACTTCGAGGCACATATTGAGGGGAGCAAAATTTTGAAAACCTCATCCTTCCACAAAATGATGTATCTAATCAAATGGATTGGGAAGTGATGATGATATCTTTTAGAAAATGGTAATCAAAGAAGTTAATTCTTCCTCTTGCCTCCGTGTGCTAAACGATTTCAAATACATTATGCACATGTTGAGGGGAGCTCTTGTTCTAAAAATATCAAAAACAATTCAGTACAAAATGCTTTGATAATATATCATAAGTATCTAGATTGATTTTCAAATGATTTTCAATTGGTTCCAAAGCGATGAACAATACCAAATAGACCGACCAACTTTACTTTATGTATGGTGATATAAGGATGATAAGGATAGGTATTTTGTTCCCATGATCCGCTGTAATCGAGGGATCTACCCAGGACAATCCACTAGATAGTGTAGAGTCCTTAGGTATATTGATAAAAGGAGAAAATGAGATATGGGAAGAGTGCGGACTAAGACTGAGCTAGTACTGGAATAAACCCAACAAGGTTGTAGCCATGAAGTCTCAAGAAGCAATCAGAAGGGGTTGAAGAATGAAAAAGAATTGGAATGTGAAAAGGGTGAAAATAAATAGCCCTCCCATAATTCAACCTTAGGGCAGAAACCGGGTTCAATTCATATGCTACTGGTGGTTACTAAGGTAACACTGTATTGAAGACAAGACGTCATGGACCCGGGCGACCGCACTAAACTTCCCAAGCTACTCAAGTTCCTCTTAAAAGGGATTGTTTCATTCTCACGAGGAACCTATATAATCTATCGACTCTCTTAGAGATTGTTGATATTGAAGAAGGAGACCCTCTCCCTAGTCTCCGGCACAGGAAACCAAAAGAGCACTAATTGAGTCTAGAGCCACGAGATCATCAATTAATCTCTTTAGGACACTTATTTCTTGAAGACTCACTATTTCACACAATGTGGAATGTGAGATTATATCTTATGAGTCCTACGCACTATCCTTGTGGTATTGCCAAGACTTAATTGTGTCATATGGACCTCATCAGTGGAGCGATTCAAAATTGAATCAATCCAGGTCCAAGAAAATGGATTGACGGATGCCTTTGAAAAACCGGTTGTTGTGTTTAAAAAACTCTTTTCTCTAAGCACATCGACCGGTACAATTATTTCAAATCAAAAGGTGTTTATGATTGATAAATGATTTTTCACTAAAACTTCGTTCTATTGCAAAAACAATTTCTATTGAGTGATACACGATTGTTTTTCAAATCTCATTTCATCAATTAGTGAATCTCTATTCGCTGGTTCACTCACTCCGTGTTGTCTTCTTTGAGATGCTCCGATTTGAGAACGGCTAGAGCAACTTGCTGAAACCCTGTCAAGGAAATTCTTCGAATTATACCTTATCACAGTGCGTGATTTGTACTGATCAACGGGAACCGTGGGCCGTGTACCTCAATTCAATGAAAGTGATCAAAGACACTTTCGTTTGCTTTATTGCTAATCTTGTTGTATGCAGTGTACGCTCGACGCTTGCGTACCTTATCGAATGGAGCGGTCAATCCATAGCCGCATGCTCACACAACACATTCATTTCTAAAGAAATCATGATAAGTGCATCAAAGATTCTGATATCATCTCTCCATGCTTCGCTAAGCTGCCAATATCATGAATCAACAAAGGCTTCCGCTACTCTGATAAGAAGATATCATGATCAAGAATGTGAGCATGTCGGTCCAAATGTCACAACATCACATGTTATCAACACCACATAGGAAGAGTCAGAGATTTAATGTGGCTGATGATCTCAAAGTTGGCTCAAAACTCATTATCACGTGGATCGTTAAAAGACCTCCACCGGTTTAACCAAACATGAATTGTGAATAATCAATGACTACGAGCTTCAGAGCAAAGTAATTCATCAAGAGTGCAAGAACAATTTATAATGTAATATCAGTTTGTATTCAATGTAAGTTTAATGTGTGTTTGAGGTGACCTCCCTTAGGGGGAGATTGTTAGGAATTAGAAATTCCAGGTATTAAAGAGTCGGTCACCTCAAGTATATGTAATAATTAGAGAGCTCGTAGTCATAGTTATTTTATGATTAAGTAGTATTTAGTTTAGTAACACCGTGGAGGACGGACGGGTCTTTACCCACTGTATGCCTGATCCACAGCCCGTAGGTGGCGTTTGTTTGTAAGATACTATAAATACCCTCTACCTCCCAAGGTAGAGGCTTGGAGCTTCAATACCATTTTTCTTTGTTTCACATAGTTCCCAACACTCTTCCTTTCTCTCACTAGAACTTTCTCTCTCTAAACACTTTTGTACGCCCATAGTGATTATGGTTTAGTGTGTTTGTGAAATCCTATATCTTACAGTTAGGTGGGGTTTGTGGTTGTTCGGAAACGTTAGAAAAGATTGGCCATTTTGAAACCTGTGGGGATGTTGTTTTTGATGCACATGGTTTGGTGAACCAGTGGTTTTGATTGGACAAAGTGGTATTAAAAGGAAGACCTTTTGATTTGGTGGTGGAGCTTGTGCCTGACCTTTTACTCCGATGTAAATCGCATCAGGTGTCGCCGTTGTCTCCAAGTGGTAATGTGTTCTTATCCCGAGTTTACATTTATGTGATACTCATTATTATTGTTGTCAAGTTTATATGTTGTGGTATATGTTAGTATTGTGTTTGTTGTTGCAGATGAGTTGCCCATTACTGTTGGTTCATGTCATCGGTTAGTAGTTGGATGGTTGGAAACAAGCTGCGAGTATTTTGGTGTTGGGCTGTCGGGTTGTGATGGTGTTCATTTACCTGTTCAAAGACGTGTTTTCTGGAAATGGTGGGGGGCCAAGCATGTCTGTTGCAACACATACTAATGCTTGTGTGCACGAGGGACAGTGTTAAATGTATTTATTAGAACAATGTAACCTGTGAATATATCTTTTTTCTTCACACTTGAATATCAAAATCTTGAAATCTTAAAACTTGAATTAACGCTAGGATGTGCTCACCGCGGTGCAAGTTTTAAAAATTTATAAACACAATTATCCGCAATTATTATAAACACATATGAGCAAGTATACTTTCGCGAGAATAGCAAGGTGGGTAAGTCGAGATCGATTCCCAAGAGATTTGCTTTTAATTTGTTTTAAAAATATCCATAACAAGAAAGCTTGTCAAGGCTTCCTCAAAATTATGGTTTAGTGAAAATCAATATTAAGAAACATATACTTGTGTGAAGTCTATAGGCAATCATAGAAAGTGTTCATGAGGGCTTGGTGTAAACTCTTGATGTGATGCACAAATCATAAGCAAATGATTTCCAACCCATGGTTTATGTTTTGTAAAATCATTTTAACAACAATAACATGCGTGTAATCCTTCTAGGTCCTTATCCTAATGATTATCCTTTAGAAAATCCATTTGTTTGTAAAAGGTTCTTATTAAACTTGTTCCTACTAATCTTTCGACCATTCGTGATGAAAATGTTTCTAGTCTTGTTTCAATAAGTAAACATGGTGGGTGTCAATCACCATATCCTCACACTAGTTTGTCACTTAACTTTTTGGAATAAAACACAAGAGAAATCCTTTCGGTCCTTTTTTCTTAAACATGTTTTACCAACAAATCAAACAAGACTAGTAGTTTTCCAACAAACTCATTTACATGCATCACATATAAGAACAATATTATGATTTCCTACATCCTTACACACAAGTATATTCAAGAATTACTCCATCACAATCATAACATAACACAAGTAGTAACAAGGTAATTCAAATAATTCAAGAGAATAGAAATTCATGACAAGTTCCATAGAATACCTAAGCTTTTGGATTACAAGAATTAGAAATCGTGGAATATAGCAACCACACGCCTCCAATCATCTAGCCTAACCGTACAACCTCAATGATCAAACAATGGATGAGAATTGCCTCTCCACCCTCCTGGACGCTTTACAAGTAGTAACAAGACTTTTGGGATGAATAATAAGGGTTGGTAATAGCTTTGCTGTAAACTATTACACTTTTGGTTGTGTCACACTAGACTACTAAGTCTAGGTTCATTTTATACCTAAAGAACCTTAACTATCGGCTAAAACGTCCCTACAAGTTATTAATTTGGAAATAATAGGCCTCTAATGATTAATGGAAGTTAAGGCAACATTAAATGACAAAAGGTGTAACTCGTGGTTCGCAACGGATCGGTTGCGACTTAACCGATCCGTTGCGTTTGACCATTAGCCCGGCCGAGATGGGTTGCAGGCTCCAACCGATGGGTACGGGAGTCTCTCATACACCCAATTTTGACTTCGTTGACTTTTCTTGATTCACGCTTTTTCTTTGCTTTATTCTTGATTTCCAAGACGAAACTTGATCTTTACTTGTTGTAGATACTTAGAAATCATTGCGCTTCCTAATCATTGAGTCCAAGAGCTTACTTACTTGACTTCCTTCCTCGGGAATTGTCCAAATGTGCATGAAATCTTTATTTCTTCATATTTTGTGATACCTGGCTACATTCACATAAATCACAATACATCTTTTGCACTTTGCAACTTGTGAGTTATGAGTAAATATAGCCGATTATCATACACAAAACCAACAATAACGCTACTAAAAACATACACATTTTGAGTGTTATCACGCAGTTTGATGAGTGTCTCGGTGTGGGTGCTCGAATCGCTAGAAGATAAAATGTTTTAATAGCGGCCGATATGTAGGAAACGGATAGTCGTTTCAGATAATATCGGAAACTCATTTTAGCCGGCACAAAGGTTTAGTAGCCTTGTGCAACTTGCATGTCTCGCGTTTCGTGGTTTCTTGTATTTGGGGAGCATGTCAACCATTTTGGGTTTGCAATGTCTGAATGTTAGGATTGTGTTGTGTTATTATACGTTTCTTACCACCTTGTTTGTATTGTTTGCAGAGGTATGGCAGACAAAGGAAGACCTCGGCTAATAGAAACATGTGTATCACAAATGTGTGATAGCAAGAATCGCTGTTACTACGGTGATGTCAAAGGCATACAAATCAGTAGTACGGAGCCAAACGCTAAGGGTATCCGGTTCTTAAATCCATGGAAAATTCGGAGCAAGTGCTAATACTATGACTCATGATAGGCAAAGGGAAGAAGACTGTTTCTGAACCCGTCGGCTCCAGCCGAGAATGTTGAGCCAAAAAGCGTGGTGGAAACCGCAATTATGCGATCTGGTGTTACCGGTGGTACTAGTGATGATGAGAATGGCTATGCGTGCAAGAAACCTGGTGTCGTTGACATCACGAATGTTCAGCCACAGAACCTCCATAAAGATTTGTGTGTCAAAGTTTATCGCAGATGGGCTTTGAGAAACTTTTGGATCCAAACCCCGCTGGCCTAGGTTTCATGCTGCTTGACAAACGTGTAAATTATGAAAGATCAAAAGCTTACTAAACTTATACAACTATTATCCTAATAATCTCCATGTTTTTTGCCAATAAAGGGAAACGCGATTCAGGCACTTGCAGACGTTCAGGATGTTCAACAGTTTGAGTCGGTTATGCATGTTGGTTCATGTTACAAAATTACCAGGTTTGGCTACAGAAATACAGATTCTAGCCAATGCACGGTCGAGAATAACATTACACTACTGTTTGGTAAGTACACAGACGTTTGTCCAATTGAAGACGATGGCTTCCCAAATCACTTCTTCAATTTTGTTGGTTATAACCAGCTTGCAACCATAGCTAATGTGCCTGATGCAATCTTGGCCATGTGTATTACTATTGCATAATTACGTGGAGTCTTGATTAACATAGTAATGCTGTTTATCTAAAGGAAAAAATTATTCATATGTGTCTACGCACCATTTAGGGGTAATTCAGAGCGTTGGCAAAATCACCGCATTTGGGATCTCAACGATGAGTCCCATACTGAGAAAGAATGTTGAGATTCAAGACCTAAAGTATGTATGTCTAAATTCATGGTTTTCAAAATAAATTTGGATGTGTGCGCAACGACACTAACTAGATTTTTCTAACAGTGGGAATACTGTCACGCTGTGCCTTTGGAATGCCATGGCCACTAAGTTTGATACAGAATTGAGTTTTCCGCTGGAACGCCTATTATAATAGCGGTTAGCTCATGCTTTGTGACGTCGTATGCTGGAAAAATGCAGTTATCAGCAACCCCTGCAACGCATTGTTATTTTAACCTGGATGTCCCGGAGGCAAATGAAATAATTTAACTTGTAAGTGTCTGTAATATTTTATAAATCCTTATAACATGTTTGGCAGCTACTTATCGCTAACTTTGCTACCTAAAATGGTGAACCAGGCTTATGTTACATTTACTAGGTATCACGGCCCTTTAATGCTTTGCCTCCATTGCAACAAGAGACACAGAAGAGGGTTTGGTTGAGGAACCGTCAAGATAGCAACAACTGATACAAATCAGTCCGGAATTGCTAACGGTAAGATAACACCGACTGTTAAAATATGATAACCACGTATTCACGAACTTAGTACTGCTAAATAGGAAAAACAAGGTTTGTCACGAGGTCAGCATAAGCTTTGAAATACAAGAGGCAACGGTATAATAAGCATTTGTAAAGGTGCAACACAAGCATTGAGGACGACATACCTCATTTGCATTGTCACCAAACGGGAGCACCTGTGGTGCCAAATTATAGGTAGAAATAGTAATGTCACGTTAAAAACCTCATATTACTGATAAGCAACAATGCTTAACACGCGCTCTCTTTTATATTACTTGCAGACTTGCAGTTACTATTTTAAAACTACTATTGCCTAGATGTTCGGCAAGGTTTCCTCACGTGGTGCGACCCAGGCACACGCTTTATTGCCGCTTTGTTCTAAGGTGTTGAGGCATGCTCTAACCAGAACCAACAGAACTTCCTCAGATTATCAAGGACTTGCGAAACACCAAACATAGGTTTAAACTCCACTTTGGTAGCGGCAGTAAAATAGGTGCTCTGAGACTGATACTCGACAACGTTACGGATGCAGCGGCCTTTGCACGTTAACACACGCAGGAGAGACGTCGACATTGGTAATAGCTTCACCAGAAAATAAATGTGCTGACGACGTTGAAACAGGTATCCGTAGGCCTTCACCGTTTCCTGCTAAGCCTTTGGAAAAGAAAGATTTTGTTGCGCCAATAGAAGGTTCCATAACTAGCGGCGATTATTTGCGAGAACCTCGAGAACCAGAAAATATACATGTTGCAAAGAAATTGAGGAGCGACAATGGCGCACATCCACCGGTCTAATAACAGTTGCGGCAAGACCTATATATTTTGTGGTCCACTTCCAATATCACTGCAGAACCACTTTGTCCACTACTTATTAGATGTTATCTATACGAATAGCCACACTACAACAAAAAAAGGACATAACCTAAGAAATGTGTATGTATGGTAGCATTGTAACAAACGAACTGCAGATGTTGGTGTATAATTGTATTGTGTACGCTTTTAGGCCATCGCTTGCATCTTTGCTTTGCAATAAAATGACAACTATTATATGCTATTTGCACATGTATAGGTCAGTTAAAAAACGTAGCAAACACGTTTTTTTTGTGTTGGTGAATTCCATATGTCAGTGTACAAAAGCCAACAGCGTAACTGACAGATCGTGCCACAAACGGATGTTCAGAAAAAAGGGCAACCTTGAAGAATCTCTAGCTGGGTTTGGCAAAAATAGTAACGGGTTCAACTGTTTACGCAACAAGAACCACAACATTCTCATCGTTATAAACAATCATTTTCCTACACTTCAAAACAAATACAAGGAAACATCTTTATTTACAAGATGTTATGTATAAGAATGACCACTCTACTACAGAAAAAGAGCACTGGCTAAGGGAAATGTGTGTATGGTAGCAACGTCCACAAATTATAACAAGCATGCAAGAAAAATTTTATTGAATCTGAATCTTACAGATGCATTTCTGAGACAGCACGGTCATGACGACATACAAAACGCACAGGTTTGGCAACTAACACAACAGTCAAAACAACTGACAACAAAACACAAAGAAAGTTCACAGGGCTCTAATATTTTTGATATAACTTGCGGCGCTAGAATCTCACAATGAGCTTCACGTAATAGTCCCCGAAATGCGGTTTGCTTGGATCGCTTCGAAAGCATGAACCTCTCTAAGAAATCTAAGCTGATTCACGAACAACCGGGCTATCCCGTTTGTGCAAAACTCTTGGATAAGGTCTTCCAAATAAACAACGGCGCCCAATCTCAAAACAACACCCACGCACCATGCTTTCCCACTCGTCGTTACATTGCAATCACCCCTTCAAAAACCAAAACCATTTGATCTTGCAAAGCATCGCTATCGCATGCAAAACTAAGTTATGCTAGGCATTCAGTACGCGACATCTATGGAGCACAATTCTCAAGGGTCAGGTAAAAGCATACAGGCATACACACATGTTTTCGGCTAATATAGACACAAAATTTTCCACATAGTGCTCCACTATCAACAGCGCACATGCTCCTATAAAAGTAGTTCATCTAATCATTGAAAGCGTGCAAGCAACAACAGCAAAAGGTAATTGCAGCAGTATGAAGCAAATTGTTAACAGTTAATGTGGCACTAGCAACGATTTCCAAATAAAAAGGGGCCCAGTCACAACACACACGAAAGCATAGGGAGTGTGGAAGAAACATATGGTTTATCAAGCGGAAGCCAATAGTTGCAAAGACTAACCGTAAAGAGTGCCTAAAAGCACAAAAGCAAAAGGGAGGTATGCCACTACAGAATAAACCTTCAAACACTAAGCATAGCACTACCCGTGCTATAGCAGAAGAAAAAAAATGTGTACCAGTAGTGTGCAAAAAGGAAAAAAATTAGATACTCACTCATGCAAGCAGCACCCATCATTATCGGAAACACGAATAACATGTGAGTAGAAGGAGCTAACAAAACTTGAAAAGCAACGAAAGCATTATTGAAATTAACAAGTTTCAGGGTTACTGAATGTGCTCCACACTGGCCCAGTACTTATGTATCAGTAAAGGTCCCATCCGTCCGTTCAATTTACAAAAATTCAGCATAACAGTTCCATAATGATTACAGTTCTCACTTTCGGCAAAAAAACCCCACGAGAGGTTGTGAATCGTTACCGCAAAAAATTCTGAACATCTAATTGCAAAAAATAATAACAAAACGTGCTAAGCAAGTTAAACTATACAAACATAATTAGCACGATATTCACATATAAAAGCTATCGTTGTACCCATTTACGTACTCTTTAGTGATGGTGACCAAACCATGACACCTCAACCTAGCAGCGTATTTGTTTGAGTCACTGGTGTTAAAAATTTATATCAAACAGTTAAACATCGTAAAAGCAAACATTATTATGAAAGAAAGATACCACTTTGCATAGCCTCAGATATATAGAATAGCATTCGATTCATAATAAGCATGACCCATTACAACGACTGCAAGTTCGATAACGCTAACCCAAAATACGAACTTCTAACAATCCAGAGTTAGCAAACATCATGCAATACAGAACCAAAATATTTACATAAATGGTATGTAGATGACAAATGCAGGGGAGCCAAAATAATTACAATCTACACAAGGCATGGCCAACAGCATTAGCTAATTGCAAAATACCCAAAACACAAAAGAAAAGCTCCCAAATCCACTAACCATCAGAGAGTTCTTCATTGATTTCCATGAGTGTCACATGAGCCTCTTGTTGGGCAATCGTTAGCGATTATGATCAAACCAACGGTCCTTTCCGGACTTTGCAAGATGTCACGCCAGCTATTTGCGCGTGCTCGCGACACACCCCGAGCATTAACACCCTTCTCATGAAACGGTCCTAAAAATGGAGTTCCTTGATGTACGCCTGCGAACCTTATGCCTAAGTCAGCCCACATTCCTCCTCTAGCCTTAGCAACAAAGCACGACCTTCAACAATCTCACTCTTAAACATGAATTTAAACAAAGTGGCTGATATCACTTTCGACCAGCCATTTTGCCTCCTTCAACTCATCAATGTTAGGAGAGGTTGTCATCATTTTTTCGCACAGTTAATTGAAAGATAAAACAACGATCGGGGATAAAATGACAATTAAGGATCTCAATCAATAATAGGAATATATATACTCCAGATCCTTGCATACCTACCCTTAGGAATTGTGATTAAATGATAAAAATGTAAGCTAAAAAGAATTATTACAAAACATAGCTGAAAGCGAAGGAAAGTTTAGTAGTCGATATAAACTTCTTGGATCATGACTGAAGCATGACAAAGAATATGATAAAAAACCATTGAGTTCAATAACTTTTGAAATAGAACCAAAATACAGAAATTTTAAATCACCTACTCTGAAATTGTAATGAATTTTGTTTAGTTCGGTTTTCACGTATTACTAGAAAATTGGATAGGCCATAATTGAATATTAAATATGACCGGTAACATAGACATCGTACAAAACAAGTTTTATTGCGATAAGAAAAACTCATTTGCAATTTTTCTCATGTCAAAAATCGAAAAATAAAAATGTCGGGCTTTTAAAAAAATATTAATGAAAAAACCACGAAAATTGCAAAACTAGAGAAATATTGCCATAACGCCTAAAATATTTGAAAAAAGCTTAAGCGGCGAGGGTTTCTTACTAGTTTTTAAGAAATCATGGTTTGTTATACTTGTAAGATAATATGATTGAATGATTTTATTGATTGATTGATTACAATTACATCGTTTCTATAAATAGCACTAGACGGAATATTCTAGATTAGGGCTTGGGCCCGTTACATAATATAGGCTAACACTCCTCGCTGATCCGGCGGTATCGCTAAGCTTCGGTTGAAGTAGTAAAACTAGAAAGAAAAACAAAACATTAACATAATAAAAGCATAACGTAGTCATTTAAATAAGGCAAATGCAAACAATCGATTTTAATCATTTGGTACCATCGATTGGCTAAGTTGGTATTAATCTTATTGTACCAACGGTCAACATTAGGGCGGTACCAGCGGTCAACTTTAGTCGATCGGTAACAAAACCGTGCGAGCAGATCGACTAACAAACAAAACGATATAACTTTTTTTTTTTTTTTTGAAGATAAGATAAGCGAAAGTTGGTTCTAAAACTTCAACCCCCGAAGAATCTTTCAAACAAGCGGGAGTGTTTTTTCAAAAACATAAAAATCCACCAATATTTTTTTTTATTTTTCTTACTGTTGGCGAGTCAAACAACTATCACCACAAAAACAAAAGTTGTAAAACCTTTTTTTGTCATCTGTCAAATAAAAGGGATACTCCATTTATGAATTTGCCATCAAAAGAAAAATGAAAGGTGGCTTCCCTACTCCTTGCCGCAACTTTTGAACTTTTTTTTTTTTTTTTGGTATGATGTATTACGATGAAATATATCGGAGAGTGTAAATAAGGGTTAGTATGGAGATGAATTATACGATGGAATAAGGATAAGGAAAGGAAAATTAAAGTAGCGGAAAAAGTTTAGGTATATGGTTAGAGATGAAAGTGGTTGGGAAAAATTAATTCTCGATACCATGTAAGATAATATGATTAAATGATTTTATTGATTGATTGATTCTGATTACATTTCATCTCCACATAAATAGCGGTATCACGGAATATTACAGGACTGGGGCTTTGGTAAGACTACATAATATAGGCTAACAATCCTAGGTTTGGTATTATAACTTTGTGAATTGTTTTCCATAGCACACGGCTAAAATATGGTTTTTATACACGGGGATGTTACTATGTTAGACACAAAGCCTTTCCATGTGTAGCCTAAAATACAATTAACTACGACGACTTACTTTTGTATGTTGATGATCAAATTTTTTTTTATCCTTGGTCTAGAAACCAACATCAGCAAGCGAGATATATCTTATGTACAATTGTCAAGACAGCCTAATGGAGTCATGAAACGAGCTGAAGTTGGTGCTTGAAAAGGTAATGCAAGTGACCAAGTGAGCTAGAGCGAGTGGATATGGTATGTCAATTGGTTAAACTTTGACTGATTACTTGATCCACTATGAATACGTAATACTTGTACCTCAATTCTTACAAACTGTGGGAACCTAGCTTGCTAGTTTGAATATATTGAGATGTTTAACGGATCTGTAGTAAAGAACTTTATTGGGGAAAAGAAAAGTACAAAAGATGGAAGAAGGAGGTCCCATGACGGCCAAAACCGACCGCCGGGAAAAAATGTTGGTTGGGTTAAAAGTTTAGAGAGAGGGTTGGAGAAATTTTTTTTTAGAGTCATCTCTCATCTTCACCGCTGTATTAATACATTTCTTGCTTCCGCATTGTCTTATTTCCGGATCTATTCTGTCAGGTCTCTTATGCTTTCAGTCACATTTGTGGTCCGTCATCGATAACTTCGGCTGCTGCCTTGGGTTTTGACTTTAGATCTGTTTGGTTTAGGTCTACGCTCCTTTAAGGATGCTTAGTTTTATCTTCTATGTAAGTTTTATGTATTTTATGTACTTTTGTCAAGCTACATGTCTTTATGGTTGTGTCTACCAAAGCTCACTTTGGTGATTCCCCACCTTGTATGGTGTTCTTGTAGTCAATCCAACTATTATGGTGTATGTCTTGTTTTGGCTTAACTTGTTACCTCGTGTATTTTGTTTGGCAAGTCGGTTTCGATTTTGCCCATTATGTTCGATGTAATTTGTTGTGTTCAAATTTCTCTATTTGTGAGGGTGTGAAATGAAGTCTTTGTTCAAAAAAAGATGTTTAACACAACAAAACTAGGGATAAATGATATCAGACCTATGTATCAATCATGTTGTTGGTCGCAAACTCGCAACTGATCCTTATTAAATGGGGTTATGCAAAGGAATACATGACTTATTTACTTCTCCTTGGACGAACAAGACTTATTGACAAGGCCGGAAGCATCCTTGGGCCATTGGCCCATTTGTCTCCTGGATGAATTTTAGGACTGTTCATCCGTTGATTATTTCGGTTATCGAGTTATTTGGTTTATTTTGTTGGGTTAGTTTGGTTAATTTTTTCGGTAAAATCGAAAGCCCGAATCAAACTGAATTCAAATTGGATTAAACGGAACTAAAAACAAATCTTAATTGATGCACGATATTCAAGTTGACCGAATAACTCAGTACATAATCTATATATGTTGTTTCATTTAATTATATAGTTTTTTAGCAAAAAAAAAAAGAAAAAAGCTTAAAAAATCTTATATTTATACTTGGAAAGAGTTTTAATGATTTTTTGTATATATAAATATATAAAAGAATTTATATTTATATGAATTTGGTTTTCGGTTTAGAATGTCAAAATCATATTTAAACCGAAAACTAAATATTTAATTCGGTTAGGTTAAAAATTTTGTTTGGTTTAGATTCGACTCGGTATTACCCCAATTTGTGAACACCCATGTTATGACATCTTTTTGTTAAGGATTTTTAGGAAGACATATATATTTACATAAGGAAACTAGCAAGAAACTAGTAATATATACGACGACCCGAAAGTACCAATGAACCTAATTTTTAAATTTGCATCATCGACTCTAGAACATACAACCCGATTCGACATATCGTAAGAAAGTGAAAATCCAACACACAAAAGATAAAACTTCGACCTCAAAACCTACTAAATGCATTATCATTAAGGAAAATCATCTGGGAAAACACATGGAATGGGCTACAAACCGACTACGACCTTAACACGACACGACGTGGCCTCTTTGGAATCTCAAACCAACAGATCCGGCCACACCAACCAACCGAGTGGCAACAAAGAAAAATAGAAATAGATGACTAAGAAAAGACCTTGGAGTTTGCGAACATCACCACCGAACGCCATGTGAAAACTACCTCGAACCTTACTCTTCGATCATTGGCGCTGCAAACTCTTGTTATATGCCCTTTACCATGACCCAAACCACAAGCTTAACCACAACCCAAGAACATTTGTCCTCATGCAGGAGGCAAACTTCAAGTATGATCATGTCAAACCACTGACGCCAAGTGTGTAATTCAAATCAAGATTTGATCTAAATCCTCTAAGCACGTCATGTGACCAAAACAAGCATGACCCAAATAGTTTCTAGCAAAGCGTAACATGGCGAATGATACTTCCCAACAACAACAACACTACTATTCCACGAAGTTGAGCCATGATGCTACTGAACCCACTATATTGATCGTGACACTGTACCATTCATATCGACGGCCACACTCTTTACCACCACTAGATGCGAGCGGCGGTACTACTACCCCACCGAGTATGAACCAAGGCGGTATTACCCCAGTAGTCACGACACACCACACCACAAATGCCTGCGTTGAAACCCACCTCACTGAAATCTGACTCACAAAAATAAACCACACAAACCACCACTTCATGACCTATGTTAATCTATCGAGATAAAACTATACCTTAACCCCCACATGTATGCAAAGCGACCACAATAACAAAGGTAATGACGAGATGAAAATGTAACACCCCAAACTAGGTTTTAGTATTTTATTACAAATATGCCATTGAGTAAGTATGATTATGACTTTTATAGTTTGAAGGGTTTACGTGATTGGTTAGTCAAACCCGATAGTCAAACTAGAAGTGAATATATTATGTATATGGATTTAGAAAGTATTGTGTACCATAATTATAAGGGGAAAATGACTAGAGAGGCATTATATGCCAAATGGGCAAACTTGTATAACTAACTTATAACTAGTAAAAATCCTAGACTTTTCCAATATGTTCTAGAGTTGTGTAGTGTGTGGTGGTGTGTCGTAACTTATAAGAGAGAGGGAAGAACAAGGACTTGTTAATTATCAATTTGATGCACGAGAATGTGTTCCAACTTATGTCGGGTGTCCATAGTAATGCTTATTCAAGTAAGTAATCTTATTTCTTGACTTAATTGTAGAAGTTAGGTTTTATAAGCTAATTAAGGGGTTTTGGGTAAATCATGTTTTGAAGCCATCTTATGAGGTTATAGTGATATTGGGTTAAAGACTTTGATGAGTAATAATTTAATTGATTGATTTAGAAGTTTTAGCATATGAATATCTTGTGATCATATAAAGGTTAGTAATGGGTTGGGTATGTATTGAGTTGTAATAAGAACCTTTTAAATTATATGGTTTGAGATGTGTTAAATATTGTGATAATTATTGACTAGGAATCAAGGATGTAGATGGAGCTTATTTAGTAACTTGGCTATGGATCCAAGGTAAGTAACTATGATTATGACATGTGTTGTATTGAAATTATCATATTATGTAATTGTGAATGAAGATGTTAGGACCTAAGAACCTTGTCCTAGCGTGTAAAAATAAGAGAGAATTTGATAGTTAGATTGTGTGGCTAAAGTGGGGGTTTGTCTAACGATTATAGACAATCTAAGGTATGTGATTTGTACTTGTAAGTATGTTATGATTACATTATTGTTATAGTTTAATGTTTGTAGTTATAGAGAATGATAATGCTAAGTGTTGAATGGTTATAGTCTTTGGAATATATGGATGTTCATGATTCATATATGATTAATCTATACTATATATCTATACTATATATAAAGGAAAAATCAAAAGTGAAAAGTGAAAACTTAAAACTAATTTAAGAAACCAATTTGTTCTTGTACTTAAATGAAAGGTTTGAAATCTAATTTAGAAAACTTAAACTAATGTATCTCGTTTTTTAAATATTGAAATTAGCTATTAAAATTTGTTCTTTTACTTAAAATCATTATATGTTACAATAATTTCTGAGTTACATTTTGATTTTTTACATTGTATAAATAAATGTTATCTGAAACACCTAACCAAAATATCACAATTATAATTATGTGTCGATAAAATCCGACTGTATGGGATACTAGCCTACGGATTGTTGATGTGTTATAATCGGTTACTTACTATGCATAAGCTTATCGTTATAGTTGTTGATTTTTTGTAGGTACTTGCAGCATCATATAAGCTTTAGCAGGCATAGGATTTGGGCATAGTTTAGAAATGTTTGGATAGGTGTAAAGCGTTAGTATAGGTCTTGAGAGATCCATCATGTTGAACCCCCAAATTGATGTTTAAGTGTCTTTAAATGGTTTGTAAGGTTATTGTCAAGTGTCAAGGTCATTTGTTATAGTCATGTGTGTTGTTTGATAAGTGGTATTTCAAAGTGGGTCGAATTGGTGTTTGGCAAATCCATGTACAAAAAAATGCTTCCATGAGCCATTAAGACCACAAATATTTGTGAAAATGAAGTTATTTATTGTTTTAATGAATTCTTGAACTTTTGATGTTATGTCGTGTTATAGAAGTCGTTTTTGGAAAAGTGGGTCGAAGTGCAGTGTAGAAAAATAGCTCAAAGAGTTCTTCCTTGAGCATATCTATGCTCAACAATTTAGTTCAAAAGGTTCTTCCACGGAGCATAGATCTTGACCAAAAAGTTCATTTCAAAGAGTTCTTCCCTGAGCATAGATTTTAAGATCTATGCTCGGGACAAAGCCCTGACGTTTGATGATTTTTATCGTTTTGTTTATTTTTGTATAAAATCAGCTGGGTGGTTAGAGGTCATGTCACCCTCTTTTGTTTTAAAGGTAATTGAGTCTAGTTTCATCTAAAAATATTTTTAAGGGTTGGTTTGTAACAAAAGTTTATCACTTTATTGAATTAGTAACAACATGTCCGTTATAGTCACGCGTCGTTTATGCGATTTTTTGGGTCAAATATAAAAGGCGTTTAAAAAAAAGGAAAAGAAAAAACCTATCGTACGAAGTTGGAAGAGTATATACCCTATGAGATCGAATGACGGGATGTCGAAGGAGGCAGGTCGACCAAAAGCTAACAAGCCATTCAACTTTATGATTGAGAGAGAGAGACGGTCGTTTTAATTATTTTTATTTATTTATGATTATCACATTGTATTTCACATGCAACATTATCAATAATTTTAACTTCACTTTAACGTCTAGTTGATGTAACGAGTCGAGCTAACACGCAGTTACTTGAAATCGACTTAAAAATGTCAAAATCAATATGATATGCGATTCATGGGGCATCAAATATTAAAATAAACTTTGTCTAGGAGATCGAGTACCAACATACAATTGAGCTATGTCTTTTTCAATTTTTTCCATTCCTTTATGCATAAGCCCCCATTTATCATATTATTTAATCGATTCAAATTGACTTAAATCGAATCGAGTAAAAAAATTATCGAAGCTTGCTTAACCGGTCCATACATTAGTTAATACTCTTATTAGAACTTCAATCTTGATAATTAGATCAAGTAAAATCGAGGAATCATCATTTACTAGTCGAAACAACTTAACTTCGACCGATTAAGCCTTGACTCATATAGAAGCTAATTACCATTACTCCATAAGCTTAAGACCGTACAACTTCCAATGCACTAGGTACAACCCAAACACACCACACCCATACAAACCCCCAAAATCCCAAACCATCCCTCATTTCCCCCACCCAAAATGACAATCGCCGGAATCCACCGTCTCATCCGCAACCCTAACCTCACGCTCTTCTCACGCGCCATCATCACCCGCTCCACAACCACAACCACCACCACACCCTCCGCCAAAGTCTCCGATCGCATCGTCAAACTCATCACCTACGATCCGGACGGCAAAAGACGCGAAATAGTCGGCCTAACAGGCCACACGCTACTTAAAGCCTTAACCAATCACAATTTAATAGATCCAGCTTCACATAGGTTAGAAGACATAGACGCTTGTTCAGCTGAATGTGAGGTTAATATTGCTGGTGAGTGGTTTGATAAGCTCCCTGAGCCTTCTTATGATGAGAAATATGTTTTGAAAAGGAGCGCGAGGAATCGGTTTGAATAAGCATTCTAGGTTGGGGTGTCAGGTTGTTTTGACTCAGGAGATGCAAGGGATGGTTGTTGCGGTCCCCGAGCCCAAAGCGTGGGATACTCCGTAAGGAAGGACTGTTGTTTTGGTACGGTGTTGTGATTTGAGGTTAATTAATAAGTTTGTGATCTGTTTTATGAAAAATTATATGATCATCATACATTGTTGTTTTGATTTGATGCTGGTTGAACGTTTTATGTTGTTGTGTTTCGTTGGTTATGAAATGTATGGATAATTTGAATTTTGGCGAGTTATGTTGGAGATGCGTGGACCATTGTTTTACGTGTGGGGAGGAAGAAGCATTATGTGATATGTAGTATGTTAATGCCTGCTACATTTTTTTGACTTTGTTGGTACTATTAGAGTTTAGTATGATGTGCGTTGTATGTGTGCATATGTCTTGATGCATGTAGTCGAGAATGGTTATGTGTTGATTGACATAGAAGGTTAGTTAGTATTGAGGTCTTTGTTACTTTGCCACAAACTTCATTTATTAAGGTTTTCTCTTGAGGACTAGGAACTGTTTTGTGAAAATGATATTAGGAGGCTAGGATATAGACCTTAGCGCGTTGGGAGTATTTGAGTGTGTTTTGTACTTTGTTTAAGCGTGGCGTGGATTGTGTTTCCTAGGTGATTGAAAAGTACAATGTGCTTGCTTGATCACTTAGATGTGGATGTAGCTGAGGATGAAGGAGTTAGACACGCTAAATTGAACAGTGGCTGTAGTTTGGGTTATTACTATTACATGTTTTATTGTGGTTTAGTGTAATTTTTTTTTAGTTTGTGGGAGTTGACTCCTGTTGTTATCTTTGGATGTTTATGAATCATTTGACTTCGATTTAGTTTGTTCTGCATTTCATTTGTTAGGTTAGTATCAAGTAATGACTTGAACTTGTTTATTTGGTTAGTTGAATGTGTAATTGTGTATGCATATGGCTTGTTGTGTTTAGTCAAGGGAGAAGGTATGTTGACTATTGAGTATGACAATGTTGTTGTATTTGTCCTTACCAATGAATGATTTTGAGTGATGGAAGCTTTCTTCATACAAAATTAAGTTGACAGTTCTTGAATTATTTTGGCGGAATGTTTATATTTGCATGTTCGATTATTTCGCGTGTTACTATGATTTGTATATGCGCTTCTGAGTTATACAGGTCTTTTTAGTCTACAAGATAGTAGTTCATCAAGGTTTTCCCCTTCACTAGTAGGCAACTTTCTGCTAAAAAGGTTATTAGACTTGAATTTAGACCTTTAGCTGTGCTGGGAGTAGTTAGGTGCATTTTACTGATTTCCAAGTTTTTACTAGCATGATTTTTGCTGCTTCATCCTAATTTAGTCAGAGGATCTTAGGTTTTGATAAGCTGGGGATTAAGGGCAGCTGAAAACCACTACCAGTCCACCAGTGAATAGTAATAGTTGCTCATAATTAGAGATTGTTAGCTGTATGCATTTGTAGACTTGTGATCATTATTTTCCTTTTAAACCTTTTAGTTAATTCCTCAGTCTGTCTTAAGATTCTTTAGGCCGTCTTTAATGTATTTTGTTTGGAGCATCAAAACCTAGCATTTGTAGGCAGGAAATGTTTGTTATCTTCGAATGAATTTCTTTCTCTCCTGAGGGTAGGTCAAATAATAAAAGAACAAGTGTACTTTGAAGTCCTTAGTTTACCACCTAGTCTTTGCATCTGAAATGTTGGAGGGCTTTTTTTTGCTTTATTTGGCTTTTTGCACCTATCATAAAGCTTTGGGTATCACATTTCCAGGGTTTTTGGTACTTCAATATGATATGATAGTGCTGAATGAATTGACATATTTAAGAAACTTGTCAAATGTGATTTAAGTTTCATGAACCAGATGTTGTTTCAATTAATATTGATTTCATCTCTTTTTGGATTTTAGAGAGATATATAGGATGCTTATGTTTGTATGATTGTCGAGGCAACTGCAGTTAGGAATGTGCATTTTTTTTTATGATCCATACATTTCTAGTAAGTATTAGGCAAAGACTCATGGTTGCTTGATATTTTTTTTTATAAGAACATGCATAATCTGAGAGTATAGATTAGAGAACCCCAAAACAAAGCATATATACAAGTTTAAGCAAGAAGCTCAAGTGAAAAATAACATGATTAACAAGATATATCGGTAAGAGTCGGTTTTCTTATGCACGAGGTTAAATTTAAACCCCAAAACAACAAAACCTAATATTAGGTGAAGTGAGGGGTCCTGATAAGAGGGGAGGTCAGATAGGCATGCACTGATTTTTACTTGATCGATTCTGAATTGACTCTCAGATTTCAAGTTCTTATAAAAATTGTCGAAGAGGCCACGGATCTTTTGCACAATATTACCCATGATTTTTGCCTTGGTGTAAAATGTGTATTCTTTGCTGTTGCCTGACATACATATAAGTTTTGGTTTATCCATATTTTTTAAAATCCAAAAGCCAAATAAGACAGAAAGGGGATTAGTACCATGATTTGAAAATCAAATTCGGACTGACTTTGACTAGCGAGTTCCATTCGCTGAGAAATCATGTGAGGTCAGCAGTCCCAGAAACACCAGCAAACTTCACATATCTGGGATTTAGGATCTTTGGTATCGTCGAATTCATTCGGCACTATACATATCCTATTGGTATCCAGAGGCCGGTTCAAATAAGTGACTGCTGTAACTTTATAACCAAATTTCTTGCAAGCAAAAATGGCCTCCCACTTCGAATGCAGGCACTGAATGGCTGAAGCAGAATAGCACACTCTTGTTAACTTTATGATTGACCTGCCTCGGAAGGCAATCTCAAGCTATACAAATATTTGG
>OU343217.1:95852108-95948938 GCA_910596185.1 Chrysanthemum makinoi | reverse complement strand
CGATTTTTGACAGATGAAACGTCTGGATGATTTTTAAAATATAGAGTCCGAAGTATTTTCAAAGCAATTTTTTTTTCATTAGATGACAAATATTTTTCAGAAGAATCTTTTGAAGGAAAAATATTTAAAAGAAAAACATTTGTCCTTTTAACGACAAACATTTTTTTTTAGAATCAGAGCATTATGTATGAATATTTAAGATAAAGCATGGCTCTGTTCTTTCTTTGAAAAACGGATTACTGCCTGACATGACAATAAACCATTGTTTCATTTTCTCTTAAAATTTTTTTTTTTTTTAATATTCGACCAACATCAAAAGACCCGTGTCATTCTTTGAATGACAAAGACAAGGACCGTAGATATTTATTGAATCGTGAAAAAACATGACACAATGACAATATTTTTTTTAATTTTTTCAAGATTTTCAAATTTTTTATGGATTTTTGAAAGTTTTGTATTTTTCTATTTGCTTTTTGTAGGTTTTGAAATTTTGTATTATGCTTTTCGAATAAATATTTACAAGAGATAGATGAAGAAAGACCTTTACTCCTCGTCTTCCTCTTGAAGACGTTTGAGTGTTTCCGGTTTTAGACTCTTTAGACCAAGACGTGGGAGGATAAACTCAAAACGTTCTCTAGGAAGAGCTTTGGTGAAGATGTATGCTAATTGGTATTCAGTCCTCACAAAATAGAGTTCCACCACACCGTTCTCCACTTGATCCCTGATGAAATGATGTTGAATGCTCTGGTGTGCTTTGCTCTTGAGTGTTGAACGTTGTTGCATGAGAGAGCAATAGCACTTTTATTATCACAGTACAGAGGGATTTTGTTGAATACAAAGCCATAGTCAGATAATTGGGATCTCATCCATAGGATTTGGGCACAACAAGATGATATGGCTATGTATTATGCCTATGTAGAGGATATAGAAGTACTCATTTGTTTCTTTGACGACCAGCTTACAAGCTTATCACCCAAAAACTGAGCACCTCCAGACGTACTTCGACGTGTATCTTGACATCCTGCATGATCAACATCTGCATAGGCTGTTAGTGACATACCGTTGTCTTGGTACCAAAGTCCCATATTGATGGTTCCTTGGAGATACCGAAAGACCCGCTTAACCACTTCAAGGTGCTTTTTTGTAGGCTTAGCCTGATATCTAGCACACATGCAAAGCGAAATGAATGTCCGGCTCATGGCCTGAGGTACATCAGGTGGATCCAATCATACTACGATATTTTGTTTGGTCTACCATGATCCCCGAGTGGTCCTCATCCAGTTTAGTACGCTCTATCATGGGAGTGTCAACAGGGTCACAAGAATCAAATCCAATTTTCTTTGAAATCTCAATTGCATATTTAGATTGATTTATAAAAATGCCTCCGGGACTTTGTGAAATTTGTAATCCCAAGAAAAATGACATTTGTCCCATCATTGAAATAATATCATTTGAAAAACTTTCATTTGAAAATTTTCATTTGAAAAACGGTCACATTCATTGGGTCAGTCGAGGCAAAAATAATATCATCAACATAGATTTGAGCGTGAATTAAGTGTTTGCCTGACTTTCTGGTGAACAATGTCGGATCAACTGCTCCTTTTGTGAATCCAGTAGATAGAAGAAACTTTGATAGCGTATCATACCATGCCTTCGGAGCTTGCTTCAAACCGTAAAGAGCCTTCTTCAAACGATAGACGGAGTAGGATGCTCGATTCACAAAGCCTTCAGTTGGCTAACGATACGACTTCTTTAAGGTCACCGTTAAGAAAAGTCAGTTTTACATCCATCGATAGACTACCATGTTCTTACTTGCAAAGATTAGCCAAGAATATTCTGATTGCCTCGATACGAGCAAATGGAGCAAATGATTCTTCAAAGTCAATACCCTCCTCTTGACGGTATCCTTTTACAACCAATCGAGCCTTGTTCTTTAAAACATCCCCATGCTCATCAAGTTTTACTTTGAAGATCCACTTTAGAGTAATAATCATAGCACAATCAGAGCGTGTACTAATTCCCATACATATAGTCGATCAAACTCATGAATTTCTTCTTGCATGGCATTGAACCAAATTGCCATCATTCATTGCAGTTTTTACATCTTTTGGTTCGACTTTGGATAGTACGGAGTTGAAGAAGCACCATAAGGCATCAGTTGCAAGTTGTTTGCGAGTGGATACTGGATGAGAGGGATTTCCAATGATGTTGTCCAAAGGGTGATCATGTATCCATTTTCTAAGGTGTTCGTTTGGTTGTTGTTGAAGAACCGAAGTATCAGAGTCGATTTCTCCTGATGAAGATGGTTCTGATGATGATTCAGGAGCAAATACGTTTTCAAATGGGGCATCTTCAGGAGTAGCAAAGGGATTCTTCCATTAAGGGTGCCGTAAACCATTCCATGATGTACACTTGATGATTGATGATTTTTGATGAGACAGAGTGATCAGGCAGCTTCTTGACTTAATGACATAGAAATCAAGGGTTAACTTCGTTGAAAGGGATAGGAATAGCCTCTGTTGATGGAATTGACATATCATTAGCACTTGGCTCATAGTGTTCATCAAACATTGGATCAAACAATTTCTTCAAATCATCTTCTGAAGGATGTACATAAGGAGTTGTCATGAGGGATTTGAAACAAGAGTAGAACCGATAGGACTACATGATGAAGGTTGAAATGCGGGTCCGTAATGGATTGTCCTGGAGCCATATGCCTGACTCATCAAACGTGACGTGAATAGTTTCCGTGATATCTCGAGTTCTTTTGTTGTAGATTCGGTAACCCTTCTTGTTTGATGCATAACCTACAAAACTCCAATGTCCGCCTTAGCTCTTAATTTACCTAAATCTTGACCGTCATTCGTTGGATAGCAAAATGCACCAAACACACGAAGGTAGGAAAGATCAGGTTTTCGTTTATGGACAAATTCTTATGGAGGTTTTTCATGAGATGTGTGTATGAGAGAATGATTTTGGGTGTAGCAAGCAGTGGCAATGGCTTCAGCCTATAGAAACATTGGAACCTTTGAATAAATAAGCATTGTTCTTGGGCTTTCACAAGAGTTCGATTGCTTTCAACTACACCGCTCGTTGAGGAGTTCGTGGAACACTTCTTTGATGACTGATTCCAACACTTTCATAAACTGAATTAAGACTTTGTTAACAAACTATGTGCCATTGTCTCTGCTCGAACAATTATAACAATATTGTTGAGTCGAACCCTAAGTTTCGCTTTGATAAGTTTGATGATGACATCTGGAGTTTCGTCCTTTGTCCTCAAAAACTTTACCCAAGTAAATCGAGAGTAGTCAACAACAATGACTAAAATGTATTTCTTCCCATTTATCGATTGCACTCTCATTGGTCGGCACAAATCCATATGAAGGGTATGAAGAACTTCCATTACTGAGTTTGTGGGTTTTGGTTTGTGGCTATATTTCGTGCTTTTTCCCAATTGGCAAGCTGAACAAAGATGATCTTTTTCATACTTTAATCTGGGTAAGCCTCTGACAAGATCCTTTCTCGAAAGGTTATTAATGGTGCCGAAGTTCAAGTGATTGAGACGACGATGCCATAACCATGACTTTGTTTTTGAAGCCTTTGACAACAAGCGATTGGTGAAGACTTCATCATGTCTTCCATAGAGATGGTGTATAGATTTGAACCACGAGTTCCTCTTAACAATTCCACACCATCAAGTTCTCTAACGAAGCAAGTATGTTTTCTAAAAGCCACTTTTAGATCGGAATCACAGTAATTGACCAATAGAAAACAAGTTATGACCAAGACCTTCAACATAATATACCTTGGAGATTACACTTTTGCCAACAACATAGTCTCCATAACCCATAATTGCACCAAAATGGTCGCCCCCGAATCTAACAGCCATGAATTTACTCACAAGTTCATGAGCCGCACCGGTCTCCGTCATATGCTTGGAATAAAACTGAGTTCAGTACCACGTAATCGATTTAAACGATCTGCAGTTGAACACAGACAAGAATGGATAACTCGATAATTGGGATCCCCATGCAAGAATGGGTTCCATTTGGTTAGTAACAATGATTGGAACACCCACATCGGAAATAGAAACAATGGAATCATCTGGGATAGATGCAGCTTCTAGTGTCAGTATTAGACCTATTCAAAGTATGTTCACTTCTTAAGGGAATAGATCTACCAAGAGGTATCCATTTCTAATGGGCATTGATCTAGATAATTTAGTGCACATCTCATTAAGATTGAATTTGCGGCGAAGGTATCCATGATAACCTATGTTACTAAATTTCCTTCCTGTGGGTTTCCAATGTTTTCTAACCTTCTTCCGCCGTTGCTTTCTAGCCTTCTTAGCTTGATTTTTTGCATTAACTATCTTAACAGGACATTTAAAAGCATTAATCAAATCATTCACACCATATTAAATATTAGTAATGAAACCACGCAATCATCATTACATGTTTTGCCAAAAGTAGCAGAATTTCATTAATTACAAGACGCTTAGAGCTAACACTAGAATCAACACGATTCGTTTTATTCAAATTCTCCCTAAGGTGATCTTCTACTCTCTTCCATTGAACATTCCTAGCATGCAAGGTCCTATCATTCTTTGTGTTGCCTTGAGGCTTTGACCCGCTTGCTTTGGTGTCACTTCTTACTCCTGTAGAGGAATTGGAACATTAGTTGGTTTGGCTATTTTTGCATTCCTGAACTAGAAGTCAGAGGATCTGAACTACTTGAAGGCACATTGAAATTCACTTTCTTAATGATGGGCATCGAATGGTTTGTATACTTAGCACTAGGCATGGAACAAGGCATCACAGCTTTATCTTTCGCACCTAAGAATTTAGGACATGTTGCTATTAAACATTCTAACATCTCTTGAGATCGTTTGGCCTGAATGCAAGCAAACCTAATTTCACTATCAAGTGTCTTATTTATGAAGTCCTCTTCTACAATCTCACGAAGACATTCAAGACTATCCTTAAGACAAGCAAGATAATTATGAAATACAAGTTCGTTATTCCTAAGATGAGGAGGAATATATTTAACAATACAAGATATTTGGTGTACCTAGATGACTTTGATGCAACATTCTCATTAAAGACAAGTGGCATTTTCCTTTTCCGACTCTTCGATTCTCAATTTTCTTTTGTAAAGACGTTACTTTTTCGTTGTTCTTATCACGAGTAACTTTAATTGAATCGTATAACTCTTTAAAGTGTTGTTTAACCTTTTCATTTTCTTCTAGAAAACTTTCATTTTCCTTTTGTAAAACATTAACCAAGTTTTGAAGATGAAAAGTCTGAGAACTCTAAGATTCTAAAGGAGGAGGCATTTGGGAGCCTGTCACATTGTTCTTTTCACCCTTTAATTGTGAAATTTTGGTTCTCAATTTTCTCGATCGTTACAATGAGCTCGAATCTGTTCATCACGCTTTGCTAATTTCAAAACCGTGATCAAATTCGGAGCATCCAAGGATGTCTTGATATTTAAGGTTTTAACATTTTCTTTTAGATGTTGATATTTTAATTGCAAAGCAAGATACTCAACTTCCAATTTAGAAAACTATTTCACCAGGTTATCATGATCATCTTGTTCAACTTTATCATGCAGTTTAGAATTAGTTTTTTCAAGCTCAATGACACGATCATGGGAGACTTTCAGAGCAAAAGATAATTCATGAAATTGAGATGCATTAATTGAACAATTCGGCAAGCAAGTGTAAAACACATCTTGAGTGATACATTCAAAAATCGATTCTCATTTAAGGTATGCAAGTTCTTCCTCTCAATCTCATTATATTTTAATTCTCGCTCATAGTCATTGACCTCAACAATCATTGCATCAAATTCTTTTTCCATTTCTTTAATATCAATCTATCCCCTTTTTAAGACTCTCAAATTGACCTTTTAATTGTTTAAAGAAAGGCATGACTTCAGTTAAATAACATTGTTTAGTTTGCTCAAAACCCCTTTCCCCTTCAGTATCCCTGAGGTGTGATTCTCTTCTTACATGTCTTCTCAAAATCAATGAATAGTTGATAAACAACATACAGGCTGATTAAGGTCTTGATATTAGTGGCAATAGTTCTAGGAACTAATGCATTGGTGTATTGGAGGATACACAGAGCTACGAGCATTTTCCTAAAAGTGTTCGTTTCAACAAGTACACTAACTTTTGCTTATCCATGTCCTTTTTCCTAAAAACTTGTTCTGGGTTAATAGAGTTTGAGCCTTAAACTTGTTCTGTGGAGATCCAATTTTCCTTAGTGTAATCATGGGGTTTGATTATTATGTTATTCTCTTTACACGCAGGATTGTTAAGCTTCTTATCCATTTTCTCCCTAGATGCATCATTTAATTTTCTATCCTCTTCTCAGGCTTCCTATACATGATGGTGTTTGCCTGGGCTTAAGAATCTCATTGCCATCATAGATTACCTTCAGTGCTTCTCTTGCTTTCTTACCATACTCAAGATTGGGATCCTTAATAATGGGAATACTATGCTTATCGCTTAAAACTCTATGCTTAGTGACCATGTGAGCAGTTTGAATGGTGTTTCCTTGTACGTACAACTTTTTTTCAAGCTTGTTTTTCAAAGTTTTAAATTAGAAAAGTCATTCAAAAGTTTTGATTCCTTAGCGTTAAATTCTTGTTTAAGCACTTTAACATTTTCTTGAAGCTCTTGCTTTTGCTTAACAGTTTTAGAAAGCTTTTCTTGTAAAGAGTTTAACTCTTGTTTTAACACTTCTTTTCTAAAATTACTTTTTCTAATAATTGTACGCATTTGGTCATCCATTTCCTGCTCACGGGTAGTTAACTCAAACTTAGCACGTTGTTCATAAATAGCAACTTGTTCTTTATAAGCATTTAGTTCAGAGGTGATAGAATCATCAGGGGCACATGCAGTGTATTCATCAAAAACATAGTCATCATTGACTGCAGAAGATGCATTACTTGGTACAATCTCACTTTCACTTTGCTTCACATATTGATCATATGGGACAATATAGCTATTACCCTCATCATCAATATTTGATTCATAAGTTTCAAGAGATTGTACTTTATTATGCATCTTTTGCTCATCAACTTCATCATATAGTTTTAATACCTCTGAAATGATTGAATCTTTGGATGGGCCAGCCTGTTGTGGTGAAGGGACCTTCGGAGAGACCATAGGTGAGATGCTAGCCATGAAGATTGTCTGGCAAGAGGTTCATCATCGACATCGAGTCAAATGCATCACACGCAACTTGAAAGGCATTTTGATGATTGGACATATTTCGAATTGGTGCTCATCTACATCGACATCATATGTCTTAGCATTCCCTTCAGCAAGAAACAACAACTCCTCTTCATCCAAAGTTGCTCCATTATCCTGGGCTTGCACAGCAAGCATCTTGTCTCTCAAGTATTCTCATTCTGTGGACGTTTTGGAGATGTGCAGTTCCTTGCAATATGTCCCTCACCACCACAGTTGTAGCATTTGATTGGCTTTGCTTGTCCTTGATTTGGATTCCTTCCACGATTCTGATTTGCCACATATCCTCTACCAACTCCACCTCTTCCCTGTCCATACTGCCTTTCTTGAACTGGTTGCACCATAACCTTCCCATCTCTGACAGTAGCTTCATTGTGTGGATTGGATGTTGTTATGAGGTTATTGTTGGTGTGTGGGAGAGAGTTCATGTTTTGACTAACCATGAGAGACAGTTGATTGATGAAGTTTTCCATGAGTGTGTTTGAGTCGGGAGGGAGGCTTATATGCTGGATCAGGGATGAGCTTGTAATTACCATTACCCATGGGTATGACTTGAGAAGCTTTGGTGGTAATTCCAACATTTGTGTAGAAGGCTGTTGAATCATTTGAAGAACTTGTTTCTCCCTGTTTAGTTTTAAACTGTTCAAGAATCCTTCGTTCAAACATAGCATGTCTCTCATTCTGAAGAAGGAAGGCATACAGTTGCTCATAGTTGGTATTTTTCAATCCTTTGGTTAGCTTCACAGAGGTGACAAACTTGTGCCATTCGGGTTTCATGTTGTTCCCAAACTTTGAGTTCAGCTGAATATTTGGCATGGTCATTTTGATATTCCTCATATCATTTACAAGCTTGTGGAATCTCACGTAGTATTCATAGACACTTTCTTCTGGTTTCATCTTAAAGTGCTCAAATTCATCATACAGCTGTGATTCTCTGTCTTCCTTGGTTAATTCAGAACCCGAGAGAAGCATTTTACATTATCCAAATGCCTTGGCTTCAGTGTTGTAATTGATAAGCTTGTAGATGTCTTTTGGAAGACCCTGAAGTATAATGTTTGAAGCCCCGATATCAGATCGAACTTTTTCTCCTTATCACTGAGCTCATCATACGTCTTTGGTCTGTCCAATCCAAAGATCATGGTTCCATCTGCAGCAGTATCAATTATGTCTCTTGTAGTCTCAATCTGATAAGGTCCTTCATCGATTGACTTGAGAATGTTGACTCCATTTTCCTTTCCTAGACAAGCATAACCTAATTGTTGAGCCCATGAGTCATAGTCAGCCTGCCAAGCATGGGTGGACGAGTGTTGAACCAAAACCACTTGCCAACGCCCTCGCCTACAAGAGATGATTGTAGGCACGTTGGTAGACATGTTTACAGATTTCACGGGATTTTATAACTCTATGATTAAACCGGGAAATAGAATCTTTCACGGGATTTTACTAAATCAAGAGAAAACCGTATTAGAAACAAATATTTAACCAAGTTGCTATAACCTTTGAACCAAGTCGCTAAGCACCAACTCGCTAAGACCCAAGTCGCTGAGCACAAGTCGCTAAAGCACCAAATCGCTAAGTAGACAAGTCGCTAAAGAATAACTCGCTAAGTATCCTAGTCGCTAAGGATCAAGTCGCTGAACACAAGTCGCTACTACACCAAATCGCGAAGTAGACAAGTCGCTAAAGAACAACTCGCCAAGAACAATAAAGCCAAATTGCTAGAAATAATAGAAGCAAGTCGCTAACCCAACCAAGTCGCTAGCCGAAGTGGAACCTCCACTAACTTGTACTATTTTTCGGCTTGTCTCAATAGACAAGTCGCTAAGCTCAAATCGCTACGGCTTTAACTACAAGTCGCTGCAAATTACCAAAGCAAGTCGCTACTAAGAATGTTTATCCGAGACTCAAGTCGCTAGGTTGAAAAACTTCAAAACCACACTTTTCAATCCAAAACAAGCCCAACCATAGTGATTCAAGCTTTACAAATCAAAACCCAAACACATACAATGATTCTAGACACAAAAGTACACTCAAAATTCAAACTTTAACACAAGAAATGATCCAAGTGATGCAAAAACCACTAAACTTTTTCAAACCCAAAAACCATATAAAACCACTAGAAATCCAAGGATATGTAAGAGAGATGATCAAACCATGGCTCTGATACCATTTGTAACATATTGGATTTCACAAACACATTAAACCATGATCACAAGGGGCGTATATAATAAGGTTTTTAGAGAGAGAAATAGTTAGAGGTTTGGGAACTTAGTAAGAGAAAATGAAAGTATTATTATGAGCTCCAACTCTCTACCTTGGGAGGTAGAGAGTATTTATAGTCTTACATAAAACGCCACCTACGGGCTGTGGATCAGGCATACAGTGGGTAAAGACCCATCCGTCCTCCACGGTGTTACTTAACTAAATACTACTTAACAGTAAATAACTACGACTACGACCTTTCTAACGATTACATATACTTGAGGTGACCGAAACTTTAACAACTGGATTTACTAAATCCTAGCAGGTCTTCGTCATTGGTCTCAAATGGATTTGGAAAAACAAATTGGATGCTGAAGGAACCGTAATCAGAAATAAGTCACGTCTGGTGGCTAAGGGTTATAGACAGGAAGAGGGTATTGACTTTGAAGAATCATTCGCCCCGGTTCGCCTTGAGGTCGTATGGATTTTTTCGTTTCGGGCGCTTATGCTCACATGAACATCATGGTATTTCGTGATGGATGTCAAAATTGCTTTTCTCAATGGACAACCAAAAGAAACGGTCTATGTTAGCCGCCGTAAGGATTCGTTGATCCGAGTTCCCTAATCACGCCTACAAACTGAAGAAGGCTCTCTACGGTCTCAAACAAGCCCCTCGGGCGTGGTATGATAAGTTATCATCCTTTCTTATCACCAATAATTTCGTCAAAGGTTCGGTCAACCCTACACTATTCATACAATATCACGGGGCACACATTTTAATAGTTCAAATTTATGTGGATGACATCATTTTTGGGTCAACACATCTAAAGTACTTAAACGCTTTTTCAAAACTAATGAAAAAACATTTTGAAATGTCCATGATGGGTGAACTTACGTTCTTTCTAGGGATGCAAGTTCATCAATCACCCCGTGGTATTTTCTTGAGTCAGTCCAAATATGCCCTTGAAATTTTAAACAAACATGGAATGACAAGTTGTGATACCTATGCCACCCCAATGGCACACACCAACAAACTGGATGCTGATTTACATGGGAAATTGGTTGACCCTACCAAATATCAAAGTATCATTGGGTCTCTCATGTATCTAACAGCCAGTACACCTGACATTGTATTTTCAGTATATCTTTGCTCCCGTTATCAGTCAAGACCAACTGAGAAACACCTCTCTAAGGCTAAAAGAATCCTCCGATACATCAAGGGAACCATTAACTTGGGGATCTGGTATCCGAAGGATTCTGGTTTTGAACTAATTGCATTTTCAGACGCTGATCACGCAGGTTGCTCAGATTCTCGAAAAAGTACTTCAGGTGATCTACAATTTCTTGGTGATAAACTGGTGTCATGGCAATCGAAGAAGCAGGATTGTACATCGCTGTCGTCAACTGAAGCAGAATATGTAGCCATGTCAGCGTGTTGTGCTCAAGTCATTTGGATGAGAACACAACTCAAAGACTATGGTTACGTATTTGACAGAATTCCGATGTATTGCGACAATCGAAGTGCTATTGCAATCTTGTGCAACTCTGTTCAACATTCGAAATCAAAGCACATCGATCTTCGATATCATTTCATCAAGGAGCATGTGGAAAAGGGTACCGTTGAATTATACTTTGTGGGTACTGAATACCAACTGGCAGACCTTCTCACTAAAGCCTTAGCTCCTGCTAGGTTTAATGAGTTAGTCCATCGGATTGGTATGAGGTGTTTGACTCTAGAGGAACTGGATGAACTTTTAAAACAACCTTAAAACCAGTCAAACACCAAAACCTCTTTTGTAAATATTTTCAAAAACAAAATACAAAAATATAAAATCTGATAAAATTCAAAAATATTCTCCTATCTAATTTCTTTCAACATGGCAAGTACATATCTTCCGTCAACACTTTACTCTTTCAAAATTCAATATTTTGTTGGTCAAGTGTTGAGGGGGAGAATGTAAGTATTTTTCGATTTCATAAAACCTTGTACTTGCATGTTACCTTATCCGGTTGTTTCTTTGGTAATGGTGGTCACATTTCTAGTTTATTGACACTCCCCGGACTCAAATTTATAAAATTTCATTATTACTTAAGTCGAGGGGGAGTGTCGTCAAACTTCTTTCCAAAAATCATTCTTTACGTAACCAAAATGGAAGTTATGGGCTGTGGATGAAAATGGCTAAGGTGGAGGGACTAAAAATGTCAAAAGTTCAAATTACTTTAACAAAAACACTCCACCTACTAACTCTTTCACATTTAATACACTCATTTAATATTTCAACCACCAATCCTACGCCAATCCTTCATTCTTCAAAACCGTGTGTTTGATCTCAAATTTGTAAGTGTTTTCATGATCTTTGTGGAAATATAAACAATGGTTTTCAATTTCACAAACATCCAACGGTTGGCATTTGTGTTTGGATGATTTTTGTGTTCTACGCGTATGCGTATGAACACAAAATCATCACTTGAGTGTTTGTGATGATTTAAATGATGTTAAAATGTTAAAAATCATATACCATAAACATTTCCAACATAAATTTCTACCCAGAAAACGTTTTAATAATGATTCTTGAATTAGGGTTCATACCCATGAATTGGGTGTTTTCATTTGAGAGTGTTTTTGGACAATTAGTTGTTCTTATGAGGTTGTATACATGTTTAATTAACCAAAACCATGCTTATAACATACCCAGAAACATCAATTGTGTGAAAATTAAGATTTAGGGTTTATGTTCATACGAAATAGGTATTCTTGATGCATAAAGATTTTGATGTTAAAACTTGTTTAAAACTTCTCCTTAGACCTCTAAGATGTCTCAGAAAACTTTTGGTGTCAATCCTATGGATAGATTCCTTACTCGAAATTTTTGAAACCTAGGGTTTAAGCTTTACGCGTATGTGTATCCTACGCGTAACCAGTTTTGATTGAGACTTCATGTTAGACTGAAAGAGATTGAACGTGGTGTTAATGAAAGTGTTATGATTCATTTGTTTCAGGTTATTACGCGTGAAATATTCAAAATCAAGTTTAACTGAGCTCCTACGCATAAGGATCACCTTACGCGTAGAATGTTATGCGTAAGAGAAATCTTACGCGTAACCTTTACGCGTAAGGTTCTACAAAGGGGACTACGCGTATCCTGTGAAGGATATGTGTAAACAGTAAGCTTTACGCATAAGGTTCACTCTTACGAGTAAGCCTTACACGTAAGCTCCCATATACGCTTACGCGTAAGCTTTATGCCTAAGGCTCTCTTTTCCTACGCGTAGCATTTCTTACGCGTAAGTCAAGATCCTACGCATAAGCTTATGCTTACGGACCACAACTGTTTACGCATAAGCTTGGAACTTTACGCCTAAGCCTTATATTAACCAAAACTATGAAGTGTTACGCGTACAAACTTGTAAATAAACAAATCATAACGTCACGGAACCAAAAATGTCATTAATAAGATTAAATGGTTAATATGTTGTGATAATTAGTGAAAACTTGGACTTTAAAAATCAAAGTTAATCTACTCACGAAACTTTTCACGACTTCTTTGGACTATGGGACTAACAAGTGACATTGGACTCGTAACAATCATTAACATATCATGTTCAGTAATTAGAAAATAAAATCAGCTTTTGACTAACATAATGTCTTTCGATATGTTGGTTCTTTTGGCTAAACATCTTTCAGATCACGATATGGACGTCCAAATGGAAAATGTTGATGCACCAAATGTTCTCTCAATTGAAGACATCTTCCCCAACGATTACACAATGAAGATTGGAAAGAACAACCTCAGAGTTGATTTCGATAACTTCACATGTTCTGAGTCTTCTTGTCAGATTGCGGTGGATATTCTGAAGACTCGCCCATACCAAAACATGCTCACAAATTCTGCTACTGTGCCGGAGATCTATCTTCACTAATTCTGGCACACGATACAAAAGGTCAGAGGTCAAAGTGTTGTGACGGTGACGCTTAATAACAAATAAGTCACCATCACTCCTGCAGATTTAAGGGTTGTTCTTCTTCTTCCAACCATCGAGCCTACTGATTTCTCTGCTACTCCTATGGAAGAGGTCGTTCTCCAATTCATGGTCGACATCGGCTATGATGAATCTACTAGGGTTATCACAAAACACTCCTCAGTAGATCTCAAGAATATTCCTCAACCATGGAGAACAGTGTACATTATGATTGCTAAATCCGTTTCCGGACGTGACAGTGCCTATGAGCATCCAAAGCTCATGGAACTTCAAATCTTTTGGGGCATGGTCAACATGAAATACATTGAATTTGTAGCTCTGATCTGGGACGACATGATGACTTACCTAAAAAGGCCTGGCTCCAAGATCCCTTATGTCAGATACACAAAATTGTTGATCAGAAGGATTCTTGAAACCAATCCAGATATTCCCCAAAGACTTGACGATCCCAACCATCACTCCGTGCTACTTGAACCCACACTCAACGTGGTGAGATTCAAAGAATCAACTATGAAGAAACAAGGTGTAGTGTTGCCAGATATTCTTCTCACTGGTGTTTATCAAAGGACTTCAATCGTACAAACGATATCTGGTAGCAGTTGATGCAGGCAAAGTAGGTTTCTTAGATGAAATATATTCTGGCACGCCTGTTAGGAAGACCGGAAGAGGCAGTACAAGAAGTATAGCGAGCACTGAGAGTACGAGAAGGTACCCAAAGAGAACTCACACACTCAAGAAGAGAGTTCCTCTTACTGAAGCCATCCCTATTCCCAAACCTAAACCAAAACTAATGGACGAGGACTCAGAGGAGACTGAAACCGATGAAGAGGTTATCTACTCAGAAACTGCCACAAATGACCCACTAACAATTGCAAAACCTCCAAGTCCCAAGGCTGATAAAGGGAAAACTCCAGTGCTTGAGCAAGAAGAAGAGAGCTCAGACGAAGAGCCACTGGATGAAGACAGAGACTATAGAAAGAAGCTCAAGAACCTCATACTTCTACATGTTGCCAAAGAGTTCGAACAACAACAAACTCGTGGCCCCGGAGGGTCAAGTGGTGGTGCACTAACTACACCAGTTTCCTATGCGGTTAATCAACCCGATAAGGGAACTGGTACCACCACCCACGATCAACAACAAAAACAAATTGAGGATTCTATCATCTATGACTTTGAGGAACCAGAAAAGGAGAAGTCTGAGAAAATTCCTGATGAAGATGCTGAGGCTGCAGCTAAAGAAAAAGCAGAAAAAGATGCTCTAGCAAAAGCAGCAGAAGAGGCCAGGATTAAGGCTGAAGAAATGGCTACATATGAAAAAGAAGCCGATATTGATTATGATGATTATCTTCTAGATAGTCCCGCACGCTCCAAGGAACAAACTTCTGAGCCACCAAAGGACCCTGAGCCTCCTCATGAATCATCATCGTCAGACTCATCTTCTCACTCATCTCCACCACCATCCAAAGGTACCACAAGATCAGCATCCAGATCGGTAAAGAAACCGACTGACACTTGTTTTTCACATGCCAAGACGAAGATTGTTAAAGCTGTCAGACAAGTAAGGAAGAAGGATGTAGTCAACAAAAAGCTAAATCAACTTGCTGACAGAATCAATCTTCTTCAGAAAGTGATTAACGAGTTTTCAGATGAAAAGGAACAGCTTCAACAGCTGTTAAAAGGAGATTTCCAAAGGGAAATGGTAAAGACGGCTAGAGAATATACTCACAAGTTTCTTCTCGACACCGTCCCTAGAGTGACAAGAGAGATGTTCACCAGAAAACTCTATCTGAATCTCATGCAGTTGGTCAAGCAAACGATAAGATCAACGCCTTTAACAGTAACAATCAACCCAACTGAGCCTATAGCTTTCTTAGATGCAGAAATGGTTTCCAAGCTTGTACTTCAAATGTCAAAACGATCTGCAACGTTTACTTCTGACGAAGGTAAACTGTTTGATGCATTGCTGGAATACCAACTTAAAACGTCATGCAAAGCGGCAGCTGAAATGGCTAAGCGTCCTAGAGACGATGATGAGCAGGATAAGGATAAAGAGTCTAAACGCAAGAAGAAAACAACTGAATCATCCTCCATGCCTCCACCACACCCAAGGACTACCGAAAGAAGATCTCCTCCACGTTCTGCTGCTACAGAGAAACCTCAGGACTCTGAGTTACCACCATCAACAGAGAAAACCGGTGATCATTTCGAATACACTGATGGTGACGATGAAGAGATCCCAGATCCCCAACAACAACCCACCTCTCCCGCCACAACAAAGAAACCAGAATCATCATCAAAGCCGAAGAAGAAGAAGAAGAAGAAGACATGTGTTGTCTCATGGCTAGATGAAGATGAAACTGAAGAGTTAACTGGTTCTCTAAACTTGTTGATGCTACCCCTCACTTACCGGAAGGTCAGGAAATGGTAGATGGTCGTACATTGGAGAATGCAAATTTTATTCAAGAAAAGTTTAGGGTGAAGAAGATGACAAAAGCATAGTTGAGACGCATCAAGAACGAAGCATTTCAACTGCTAAAAGACAGCTCAGATAGTGCAATCGAAGTAGAATATCATCTTGACAACATTGCACGAGCCATGTCTAACAATATTGATTGGCTCAACCCTGAAGCTAACATTGACTGCACCAGAAAAGACAAGGCTCCATATTACACAGACTGGACCAAACCTCTACCCACAATTGGCCGACCGGATCAACCTCAGATTCCATATCGATATTTCTTCAACAATGACTTAGAATTTCTTCTACACGATAGCGATGTCTTCAAGAAATACGCTACATCACTCACCTTCCCTTTTTCGGCAGCAATCTACTCTCACAATCCAGCCATCGAGGAAGAAGCCACACATATGTTTGCTGATAAAGTGGAAAAATATGACCTTGATGCGCTGTATGGGATTCATCATTGGCCTGAACGCCGAAGAATCTTCTACAGAAGCTGTCAGGTTCTCAAGTCTAAAAAGGAAGTGTTTAGTGAAAAACGGATCATTGCAATTAAGCATGTTACCCTGTTGTCAAAGTGGGACTACACATTCCTCAAGAACATTGTGGTCAAACGACAAGACGAAGAGGACTATGACTTATGTGAAGCGGATTTTCCAAGACTGTCACTAAATGACATTGAAGATATGTATCTCGCTAAGGTACAAGGAGGAATGCGACATTTCTCTGCAACTATCCAACGCGAATACATCAAGTCATTATTAATCTTCATCAGAAGCATCGTGATCCAAGAACGTGTAGAAGACATTTAGCTTGCCGTGGAATCTTATCAAAAACGGGTCAATTTCACAAAACCTCAACTAGACCATCCCGACATCAACCAACTTCCTCAATACACACTCATCAAGAAACCATTTGGGGTAGTCTACAGAAGTGAACTACACCACAAACGCTTTCATGGCGTAAAGAACTTCATAAGTTTGGGGATCACACCTTGAAGAAAGTTAGGGATGGGCTAGCATACAGGTTGAAAGAGATTCATGACGGCATCGGGTCACCGAAGAGATGGAATTCGAGGGAGAGAAGGGATATAAAGAATATCATCACGCGGATTGATGAAAGGTTGTTCAGAAGGATCACCAGAACCTTTGAGAGTTTCGTTGGTGGTCGTCCAAGCATATCTCTCACTGGCTACCAACGTCTAGAACACATTCCTGGAGTTATTGCTGGAATACCTGAGACTCCTGGTACCCCTTGATCTGTTTCTTTCATTAACTATTTGGATGTGTGATTTTTATCTGACCATGGCTTGTGCACACATAACAGTGTACAACCCGTACTTGTCATGAAAGGACCCTGTGGTACACATCAGTGCCACAATCCTATAAAAGGAGCGAAAGCTTCTTACTTTTGAGTAAAACTAATCAAAACTTTCATTTTCGAAGTTTTGCTCAAAAGAACAAGTACTTCCCCTTATGATTTTCAAAACCTCAAAAGTTTATACCACTTGTTGAGGGGGAGTATTTGCTAAAAACTTTGTTCACAAAATTGTTCTTCGTGGTAATCTTCCCGCAAAACTCGAAATGGTCATATTCGATATCAAATTTCATCTAAAATAATATTTATATGCCATTTTTGAGGGGAGAAAAATTATGTGATAAGAAATATGTTGTGAATTGCTATTGAATCTTCGTGATAAAGACTTAACCAATGAATTGACGAGATCTTAAATGTTAGTAACTCGAAAAGACTTGTCCGGGATGGGTAATAATTTCAAACTAGTTCGCTAGTGATGTAAACGTGTCTCGCAAAGGACTTGTCCTAGTAGAATGTACCATTCGAGAAACTCTTGATAGACTTGAACCTTGACGGGTCAAACCTCCACACCAAGGAGTGTTTACAACTTCAAGCTGACCTAGTCAGTGATGTAACTGTGTCTCGCGGGGAATTGTCTATCTAGAGTTGATCAATTCAAAAGTGCGCGCTCTTCTCTCACCGTGCAGATTTCTGTCAAAATACTTAAGCACGTGTGGAGGGGGAGTATTTCTCCAAAATTCTTAACTCTCACAGTGGTACAAAATGCTTTTACTCATAACCACTTTGAGAGGTTTTTCATGATAATGGCTTTATGGCAACATAGGTTAGTCATGGAGTTATAAGGTGACTAAGGTTAGGAATAACCGTCCTATGATCCGCCAGAGCCGGAGGGATCTACCCAAGGACACCACCAATAGTTAGAATTAGAAGTCCTTAGGTATGATTATAAAAAGGAGAAAATGAGAATCGGAGAAAGAATGAGTTGAAGAATTAAAAAGAAAAGTAAAGAAAAGGGTGAAAAGAAATAGCCCTCCAGATTATTCAACTTAGGGCAGACACCGGGTTCAATACATATGCTATTGGTTGTCACTTGATGACACCGGTATTGAAGATCAAAGTCGTCATGGACCCAGTGACGCATGCACCAAACCTTCTTAGCCACTCAAGTTTCTCTCAACAGAAGCTTGTTTCATTCTCACAGGAAATCCTACGTAAACTATCGGCTTCTCTCGAGATTTCGGTATTGAAGCAAGGAGACCCTCTCCCTAGTCTCGCCGTCGGAGAAAACCAAAGCACTATTTAGTCTAGAGCCATGAGATTCATCAAAAGATCTCTTAGGTACACTTGACATTTCATCACTTGTCGTTCAACAATAAGGACGCAAGTGATACATTATCGAGTCCTACACAAGCAATCTGTCGAGAACATTTATGAGAGGTTCACAAATGTGATCCTCAGTGATTGAATGGAAACTCCTGCCAGGGTTAACATCTAACAGCCCTGACACTGAGGTCACTTCGGTGTACGGTCTGATCATGGGGTGATGCTTCGGTGTACCTCAGCGACTCACCTGAACTGTAGATGTACTTCGGTATATCGCGTTATCTCACTTGTGGGACTCCAGTTCAGGAATAGCCTTTGTGAGAATTAGATATGTGTTTTCACACTATGTTGTTAACACGCTCGAAGTTCAAACTTGTAAGCGCTGGATTATTTCTAACCCATGTCTTATGTTTTCTTCTTATGGATGCTTGCGGGTGGAAAAGATCGTGCTGATTCTTCACATGCTCATACCAACCACATCAGATATGAAGTTCTCACAAGATCAAAAGCAACACAAAGTCAAAATGATTCTTCATCAACTTAAGAATCTACAAAGTTTAAAGACTTAGAGAACTACATCAACACTAAAATCCAACGTTAAAGAGTGTGTGAGCATGTTGGAGAAAGACGTGGAGACACTGGAGCCACGAAGCGGACCTGATGCAGATAATTACAACATACTCTCACTTTCATCACAAAGAACAAAGATCAAAGAATAAAGATAATGAAGACGTCAAAGCTGAAAAACTTCAATGTAAACAAGATCCCTACACTTGGGAAATTGTTCGAATCAAGACACTTCTTCTCACAAGAAAGAAGAATGTCAGAAGACGTCAAAGCTACTATTACATCAGTACCTACAACGTTATCACTCAAATCATTAATCACCAACACTTAGGGGGAAATTGTTGGAATCACTCCTAAACTAGATTACAAGTGTTAGTAATTAATATGTAATAGTTACCTTAATTAGGCCTTTATGTTTGTTTTTATGCTAAGGCTTATGTAGAAGGCCCATAAGCCTTGGCCCAAGCCTAATAAGGAAAGGAAGGGACTAGGAGTGTTGCCCTAGCTCCCTCTCCTATAAATAGTCTTGTAAACTCCCATTTGGGAGTTGGTTGTTCACTCTTACTAATTTCCTACGCATAAACATTCATATATCATTCGTGTTGTGTGTTTGGGTGTTCATCCGATCCTCTCTTAATCTATACTTCTTATATTGATGCTTGTGTTACAAACATGGTGACCTAACATCTTAAAATTAATATTGATGAGAAAGATCATTAATAGTGCATTATGTATTGTACAATAGGCTTTTTATTTTGTAAATCTTAATTTTAAGACTATGAGGAGAGAAATTCATTATTGTATTATAAGTAGTATAGATAATGCGCAATAGCTTAACCCAAAAAGACGATTTAAAAAACCCTAATGACAAGATCAGAAACAAAACGCCCTAAAATAACCCAATAACGGGACGGGAATAATGATTAACAAAAAATGTTAATCACAATAATCGAATGTCAATGAATTATGGTAAGGACGATTTGGTTTGAAGAAGTCGACTAGGGATATGAAGGTTTTTTATCACCAAAGGGGTAGGGGTTTTCTTTTGTGAACCTTTTTTTACCTTAATTATCTCGTTTGAGCGAAGGGGTTTGCGAAAAGAGTTTATAGTCTAAATTAGTGAGTCGAAAATGCTAAATTCTTGTTTCTGCTTTTATTATTCCAAATTTATATTGCCACTGTTGTTTGATGTCTATCCAAATCCACTTTCATTGACAACTCTTTGTGTTTCTTAATAAGTTGACATCCGTTTTTTAATTTCTCAAAAGTGAACCGAAAGTCAATGGTTAATAAACCTTCGGTCATTCCAAACAAGTTGTTCGCAAATGTTAGTTTGGGATAACATTTTTGTATATAAGTTTTCTTAATTGGAAATATCTTACAAATTTTCAGTTTGTGAAGAAATGGATTTTATACAAAGTATTAGGGCGTCATATAACTATTTTACGACTTGAATAAATGTGAGAATTTATATGAAACGACATATATTTCATCAGTACTATACACGTACAATTAATGATAGTAGTAAAGATTAATAATAAGATTAATAAGAAACACAAACACACATCCCACTAGTTGAAGGACTCACGTTGTAACTGTGTGTTAGTCGCCATATACCACTCGGCTACTTTCTATTTTAGGTTATCCTTTTCCTTAATAAATATCCAGTCATTATTAAGTATTCTATCCATCATAAGAAATTAAAGAAATGAGTAGAAGAGAATAGAAAGAATTAGCCAAAGTGCAAATATGATATAATGTGCAAAGATGTACAAATCACAACTCATAATATATATTATTAGATTAATTAATTACCTGTAACAAAGTAATGTTTTCATATAAACAAATCAAAGGGGGTAGAGGGTTTAGATTTATTGAACAAAAGAGGCAATTTGGGGTTGACATTATTAGAGATTAGCTCATTAGGGAAGCAATTTGAGGGCGTTGACGTTAGGCTATAAGAGCATATGCTTTAATGATTCTCAGTGTCGTGCATCTTTAAATACAAATGCACCAACTCATCAGTTCTCACAATCTAATCTTCATTAATTCTTTCTCCAAAATCGTTTCACAGCTACCATCTTTACAAGGTATGTTCTCTAAAGCATTCAATGTTTTACTGCAACTAAATCAAGAAAATAGTCGAGCAACGTAGTATAAGTTATACCAGTTAATTGTACTACGAGTTTGTCTTTGTTAAGTTTATGTGTATCTATATGGATATAATTTAGTCATGCACAAAAACATTACTTTGAAATGATCAGTTGATTACATTAACTAATTGGTTTAGTTACTACATACAATATACCGAGTTTTTATCGTTTAAAATTTGTCGAGTTCGCTAAAGTAAGGACAATATTAACATTTTTAGTAACTAAAGATTTAAATGTAGATGTTTTAAATGTAGATGATGGGTGAAGATTGAATAATTTGCGATCCATTAAATAACGTGTACTTTTAGCAACTAAAGATTCAAATTTAGATGTTTAAAATGGTTGATGTTTAAGTTTCTTTTTATCCTAGTTATCTTTATTTTTCAACTTGTATACATTATATTTTAAATTTCGTCTATTATATGTAATTCACTTTTTTGTGACAAGTTTACTTTTCTTATTTACCAACAATTCTATTAATAGGTAAGAGCAAAATGGTCATAAGATATACATAATAGGTTTTTTCATGCCCTTTGCCCTTAATTTATTGATCACCCATATAACTCAATTTGTTTGTTAGTGTAGCTTAAAAGACACTATTAACATTTTTCTTGCTACAATGTTGATACGAGATCGAGGAACACCAACATGAAGACAAGTGTGTGTATCTGTTTTACTAAATTGTTATACGTGAATATGAATAGATTGGGTGCTAATACTTGCCTTAGGCTAGCCCCAATGAGGGGATTCAATCCCCCTCTTTTTCCTCACGTCGAACTTCTCTCTCCGTGACTTTCGGCGATTAGTGCCCCAAAGTAGGGCGACGATAAGTTCAATTTTTTTTTTTTTTTTTTTTTTAAAAAAAAACATTTTTAACACAAAATAAAATTTCATTAATAATTAAAACGTTACATAATAATTAAAATAAAATTAAAACATTACGACAATACAACGACTAAACTAGTTTTGATTCTGACGATGCCAAATGTCTTCCACCAAATCAGCTTTGAGGCTAAGATGAGTTGTTTTGTTGCATATCTCCTTGGTAATTTCCAACGATTCCACATCTCTTATGGATCATAAGAACAGTCTTGCTCTCTGGAAAGAATACGGGAGATATCGCGTCTGTTTGTCTCACAATTATCATATTATGTAATATGATACATGTGTACATTATATGCGATAGACGCTCTTTGTCTAACCCTCTAGCAGGATATTTAATCATTAGCCACTTCTTCTTTAGTACACCAAAAGCGTTCCACATCTTTCTTTCGCTGGCCGCTTCGGGCATCGCCTTATACAATATAGTTCGTTGTGATCATTCGTCCTGGATTTTTAATGGACTTCATAATTACCGACCATTCGGATATATCCCATCGCAAGATAATATCCGCGTTTATAAAACGCCGTTAGCAACGAATTCCACATCCGGTGCTCTCCCGTTTTGAGATCATTGAAAAGAAGCGTGCACGTAAAACATTTACTGTTATTCATCCCGGGACACAAAAGCGCATGCCAAATCCATAAATCTTGGGGCCGCGATCGCTTCCAATAAAATGAAAGGACTTTGCCCGTGATCACCCCTACAAAATTGAGCTTTTAAAGCATGTGGGCAATTCTCACACGGCCAATCTGTGTCGATGCTTCCTTATCATCGGAAACCCATGACTTTGGTAGTGATGAGCATAGAGTTTGTCAATGTCACTAACCGGCTTTTCGAAAATACTCGGACCATATAACTCCATTATCCTCACAAAATTTCTCGAGACACTCACGAATTGTTGGCACCCATTTGCGTATTCGTAGAGCCACGCGTGACCCCGTATGCCAATTGACGGTGAAGAAGTACACTTTATCAATGAAGAAATACCAGAATGCGCGCAATCGAGTTTGTTGGAAATAAGGTGAATGATCGGTTATATCTCGGACAATTCGTGTGAATAGTCGTCGGCTCATACGAAAACGATCATGGAATCTTTGTATCGCCGTATCTTGGGGTCTCACTGAAGTAAGCATCAACTAAACGGTTATGAGCACCCACACGATCCCTACTAACTTGGGTTCGTGAGACTTTTTCTGAGGCTTGAATAGCCTACCAGCACTCTTCCGCAAAACATCATAAACTTCAGACTAACTTCGTTTCATCATCGATGACGAATCGGCAATGAATAGCTCGTAAGAATTAAAACTCATATTGTGTAAAGAATATAGAGAATGTGTGAAATGAGATTTGTGAGTTTAGTGTGTAAGTATGTTGTGTATTTATAGGGTGGTTTTAATTGTATTTTTTTTTTTTTAATTTCAAACGGTTAGTTTTTTTTTTTTTTTTTTTTTGGATTGCAACGGTTGGAAGTAAAAGTGGTATGTTTTTGTTTTGTGAATATCGATCGGATACACGACCAACTCATGCAATTTTTGTGGCGATCGAAACAATCCACATCAAGGCGATCGATTTGGAAATCGATCGTCTACCCCTCGATCGACTCCAAATCGCTATAACTGGGGTTAGCCTTATGGACCAACAATAGGTTTGTTATACATTAATATATTGTATCTTTGTAAATGCATGCAGGCCTTTTGTTAATAAAGTTACAAAATTAAGAGTAATAAATATAGCTAATATATGTTTGAGTTTTGGGTTTCAATAACTTGTTGTCCTCTTTTTTGCAGGCAAAATAGTACCGGAAAAAAGAAATTAGCCATGCCTGGAGAGCAACTGCAAGTGCTTAGTGCACTTGATTCGGCCAAAACCCAACTGTACCATTTTACGGCGATTGTCATCGCCGGTATGGGTTTCTTCACTGATGCCTACGATTTGTTTGCCATTTCGCTAGTCACGAAATTGCTAGGCCGAATATATTACCACGTAGATGGTTCACCCAAGCCTGGAACCCTACCACCTACTGTGAACTCTTCGGTTACTGGTGTCGCCCTTGTTGGAACTCTATGTGGTCAACTGTTCTTCGGGTGGCTTGGTGACAAAATGGGCCGAAAGAAAGTTTACGGAATGACTTTAGCTCTCATGGTTGTATGTTCCTTTGCTTCCGGTCTCTCTTTTGGGAACGAGGCAAAGGGTGTGATGGCGACCCTTTGCTTCTTTAGGTTTTGGCTGGGGTTTGGCATTGGAGGCGATTATCCTCTCTCGGCTACTATTATGTCCGAATATGCTAACAAGAAAACCCGTGGTGCGTTTATTGCTGCGGTTTTTGCTATGCAAGGGTTTGGGATTTTGGCTAGTGGAGTAGTGGCTTTGATCGTGTCGGCTTCTTTTGACCACGCGTTTAATGAACCATCATATGCAACGAATCCCATATTGTCCACAGCCCCGCAGTCGGACTACATTTGGCGTATTATTCTCATGTTTGGCGCTATTCCAGCAGCCTTGACATACTACTGGCGTATGAAGATGCCTGAAACGGCACGTTACACTGCTTTGGTTGCAAAAAACGCGAAACAAGCTGCACAAGATATGGCTCGAGTTTTACAAGTTGATATTGCAGCTGAAGAGCAGAAGGTAGAGAGAATTACTGCTGACAAGAGTAACTCATTTGGGTTATTCTCCAAAGCGTCTTCGTCGCCCGGCCTTCACTTGCTCGAACCACCTCCACTTGGTTTTGCTAGATATCGCTTTCTCTCACAAAACCTTTCCAGAAAGACGTTTCACAGCTATCGGGTGGATCCCCGCGGCAGCCAAAATGAGCGCTACGGGTGAGGTTTACAAAGTTGCAAAAGCTCAAACCCTAATCGCTCTTTGCAGTACTGTCCCTGGTTACTGGTTCACTGTCGCTTTCATCGATATCATAGGCCGTCGAATCCAACTCATGGATTCTTTTTCATGACCGTATTCATGTTCGCTCTTGCAATCCCGTACCACCACTGGACCTTACATGAAAACCGTCTCGGTTTTGTGGTCATGTACTCATTAACATTTTTCTTTGCAAATTTCGGCCCTAACGCCACAACTTTTGTTGTCCCTGCCGAAATTTTCCCGGCCAGGCTACGGTCCACTTGTCACGGTATATCCGCAGCGGCTGGGAAGGCCGGTGCCATTGTGGGTGCATATGGGTTTCTCTATGCTTCTCAAAGCACCGATCCTAAGAAGACCGACAAGGGATACCCTACAGGTATCGGAATCAGGTACTCGCTCGTTGTTCTTGGTATCATCAATTTCTTAGGTATGGCTTTTACGTTTTTGGTACCTGAACCTAAAGGCCGATCGCTCGAAGAACTATCTGGTGAGAACGATGGGGAGGATAAGGAGGTTACGACTACTGGACCTCCTGCTTGATTAACAAAATATTGTTTGTCACACAAAAATTATTTGATTTTACAAAGTGGTCACTTTATTTGTTGTTGTTGCGTACGTATGATTGTCTTATGAATCTTAGCAAAGATTCAAAAAGGGACAATTATATGTATCATTTTGTTGGCATCTGATTAGATGCGATTTACCTTTTGTGTGTGCACGTAATTATTTATTTGTAATTTACTTTTGTGCTTCACCTATTGTATTATAAAGTTGTAACAATTCCATAAAGTTGTAGCAATTTTTGTTTGTATTATTTATATTAATATTAATTATAAAGTTGTAACGATTCCATAAAGTTGTAGCAATTTTTGTTTGTATTATTTATATTAATATTAATTATAAAGTTGTAACGATTCCAGACGTATTTGTTGATTAAATGCTCGATGTGTTTACACATTGAAAAACGTTTCTGTTGTATCAAGTATGAGACATTTCTCATGTATGTTTTTTTTTGTTTTTTTTTTGTTTTTTTTTTTTTTGTCTTTTTTTCAAGTAAGTTGCATAAATCGTCTTCAAAGTTTGGCCAAATTGCATGTTTCATCCCAGATATTACGAAAATGCAAGGATCATCGTGTGGGGAAACCTTTAGTGCAATTATACTTGCATCAAAGGTCTTCAAAAAGGACGATATTTGCACCGAAGGTTTTCCCACAGGGATGAGCCTTACACTTTTGTAACGTTTGGGGACAAAACAAGCAATTTGGCAAAACTTTAAGTACGACTTATGTAATTTAGTTTTTTTTTTTTTTTTAAACGTTTACCACTATATATTTGTGTTATTATTGTTTTATAAACTTTATATGTATTGTCTCAAGAGATTGTATATATGAGCTGATTTATATACATATAAGTGGCTATTTCGAACACAACAAACACTTAATTTTCGTGGAAAAATGAGGCAGGCTGGGGGTTGACTTGATTAGAGATTAGATCACAACTGGGGGAAGCAATGTGAGAGCGTTGACCCAAACCGATAAGAGCATATACCATAATATGCTTTACATGATCCATGGTATTGTGCATCCTTAAATACCAACGAGTTCAACTCATATTTCTCTCATCATATCTTCTTTATTCTCTCTCAAAAAAATCTTTCAATAGCTACCATCTTCACAAGGTATGATCTAGCTCGCACACTTTCTCTTTCTCTCTTTTATGATTTTGCATGCGTACAGAGAGTTTTGTATACTCAATCTAGTACTAGTCTATATTGAGTTCATATTCACATAATTTTCTCAAAACAACCATTGGAGCATCTCTCATGAGAAAATAATCTAACTCCTCCACCGCAAATGTCCAGCTGACTAGTTAAAGATGGCTTTGGAGCAAGTAGTTTTTGTTTCAATCCAGCTAAAGGTCACTGGAACAGGCTCACTACTAGGAGCTAGGTCTCTAGGGAAGTGTTAGTCGTCGGCACGGGGTCAAGGTTTTCTCGCAGATTTAATTTAAACTTTTGAGGAGATTTTCCTCAAAACATTTATCAAAACCGCTTAGAAGTGTCTACAATTAAGAAGATGGATGGAGATTTTGTCATCCACTGAATATATTAGTGATTCAAATTTATAGTTTAACTTAGCTTAGTATCTCAATCTGGTTTTCTTTATTTCTTAATTTCATAAGTTTAACGTTCTTCAAGTAGATGAACAAAAAAATAACAATTTTCTTCCTACAATTATGGCACAAGGAATACCTACATGTGGACAGCAACTTTTTAGAAAATTATGTAAATAGATTGGGTAACCAATAGTTGACTGTATAGTCCAATAATACGTAGTTTGTTATATTTGTTATGTATTTTTTTCTATAAATGCATGCATGAGTAATGGCTTTTAGCTAAGTTACAAAAAGAAGAGGAGTAAAAGTCTCTGCTCATCAATTTATGTCACCATCTTTGACAACCGGCAATAAAAATATCTTATTTTATAGTTTCGAAAAATTTAATATAACTGATATGAATATGTAATAATTGACGATTTATGACACCTTTTAATGTTAAATTATTTGATTATTTGATATTATATATAATTTTTTTTTATCTGATACAAGTATGCATTAGCTAACAATAGTTTGTATTGTGGTTTTTGGTTTCAATAATTTGTTGTGTTTTTCTTTTGAGCCAGATATAGTTTCCAAAGAAGAGTGTAGCTATGGCTCGAGAACAACTACAAGTGCTTAGCGCACTTGACTCCGCCAAGACTCAATTGTACCATTTCACGGCAATCGTCATCGCTGGGATGGGTTTCTTTACTGACGCCTATGATCTCTTTGCGATTTCTATAGTCACGAAATTGCTTGGTCGTATATACTACCACGTAGATGGTGCAAAGAAGCCCGGAACCCTACCACCCGGTGTTAATTCTTCGGTTGTTGGTGTCGCCCTTGTTGGAACTCTATGTGGTCAACTTTTCTTCGGGTGGCTTGGTGACAAAATGGGCCGAAAGAAGGTTTATGGAATGACTTTGGCTCTCATGATTGTATGCTCTCTCGCGTCTGGCCTCTCATGCGGGCATGAAGCTAGAGGTGTAATGGCAACCCTTTGCTTCTTTAGGTTTTGGCTTGGGTTTGGTATCGGTGGTGATTATCCTCTCTCGGCCACAATAATGTCTGAATACGCAAACAAGAAAACCCGTGGTGCGTTTATTGCTGCAGTTTTCGCTATGCAAGGGTTTGGAATCTTGGCTAGTGGGCTGGTCTCTTTGCTTGTTGCGGCTGCTTTTGATCACTCGTTTAATGCTCCATCATATGCAACAGACCCTATAAAGTCGACAGTTCCACAAGCGGACTACATCTGGCGTATTATACTCATGTTTGGTGCCATCCCTGCAGCCTTGACTTACTACTGGCGTATGAAGATGCCAGAAACTGCGCGTTACACTGCTTTGGTTGCTAAAAATGCGAAACAGGCTGCACAAGATATGGCTCAAGTTTTACAAGTTGAGATCGAAGCTGAAGAGCACAAGGTTGAGAAAATTGCTGAAGATAGTAGAAATCAATTCGGGTTGTTTTCAAGAGAATTTCTCCGTCGTCATGGACTCCATTTGCTCGGAACCACATCCACTTGGTTCTTGCTAGATATCGCCTTTTACTCACAAAACCTTTTCCAAAAAGATGTTTTCTCCGCTATCGGGTGGATCCCTTCTGCGGAAAAAATGAGTGCCACCGGTGAGGTCTTAAAGATTGCAAAAGCCCAAACCCTTATTGCACTTTGCAGTACTGTTCCTGGATATTGGTTCACTGTGGCTTTCATCGATATCATCGGTCGTTTTGCAATCCAACTCATGGGATTCTTTTTCATGACTGTATTCATGTTCGCTCTTGCAATCCCGTACCACCACTGGACCTTACATGAAAACCGTCTTGGTTTTGTGGTCATGTACTCATTAACATTTTTCTTCGCCAATTTCGGCCCTAATGCCACAACTTTTGTTGTCCCGGCTGAAATCTTCCCAGCCAGGCTACGGTCCACTTGTCATGGTATATCCGCAGCGGCTGGGAAAGCAGGCGCCATTGTCGGTGCCTATGGGTTTCTCTATGCTTCTCAAAGCACCAATCCCCATAAGACCGACAAGGGCTACCCTCCAGGTATTGGAATCAGGTACTCGCTCATTGTTCTCGGTGTTATCAATTTCTTGGGTATGGCCTTTACGTTTTTGGTACCCGAACCTAATGGTCGATCACTCGAAGAGATGTCGGGTGAGAACGAGGAGGAAATGGAGCCTACTGGACGATACAACGGAACTGCTCCTGCTTGATTTTGCACAAGTAATATTTGTTTTTACATACTAATCACTTTTGTGTTCTTTTGTTTTGTGCGTAAGGACGATTGCTTTATGAATCTTGTGAAGATTCAAAAAGGGCGACTATATCAGATGCAAACAACCTTTTGTGTTCGCACGTAATTAGATATTTGTTCTTTTTTGTCCTTCACCTATTGTATGTAAAGTTGTAACAATCTCAAAAAGTTGTAGCAATTTGTAAAGTTGTCACAATTATTGTTTTTGAATAATTTATATGAAAGTTATATATTTTAATTTAAAGCCAGAAAGGTGTTTTGTTTTCCTGTCCTTTTTATTATAAAATAAAGAAAATATATGTTTGAATATGTATCCAAAAATGCCGTTGTTATCATCCAACAATATTGTTATATTTAATAACCTTACTTTAGTATTTGCGTACAATATGTTCCTTGAGTCGATCAACAGATATATTGATCATCCACTAACTGACAACCGGTTTAAACCATTTAAATATTTTTCTTGTCGCTTATATTCTGTCTGCAGATCGAATTTGGATTTTCAATCGTTTGAGAGTAAAGCCCAATTACTATTCCAGATAAACGAATTTGGATCGTGTTTATCGCTCATATATGGACCCACACGAAATAGCAAAATAACTTATCGAGGACAAGATCGGGATTTGGGTGTGTGAGTGGTAGTAAATTACTCTTTCTGTTTCATATTAAATATCCAATTTTGACTTTTAAATCTTTTTTTATCAACTTTGAACGTATATATTTTTGCTTATTTTATATAGTATCTGATAAAAATTATACGCAGTGAAAATATATTTAAAACTCAATCCATTCATATATTTTGCATCAAGTATTATATAACACAAACAAAAATATTTAAGATAAAAGTTGGGAAAAAAGACTTCAAAAAGTCAAACATAAGACGGAGAGAGTAGTAATTAAGCAATTTATATATTTTTTTTGAATCATGTGGGAATCAATTTCACTACAAAATTCACAATTGGATAATTCATAGAATTGCATTTTTTTTAAGCATAAGAAAACAAAACAATACACTAAAAGTTGTGTAAGTTTTGTTCGGAAGAAATCAATTTTGTTACATTGACACACTCGAAAGTATATTGTCGTTTAAGATCAGTTGGTGGAAAGATTTTACTCTTGGTAAAAGTTGTCTTTTGGTGAGAAAGATCAGTTAGAGGGAAAAACTAGTTGGAGCGGTACCCTAACAATGGGGTCTGCCTCTTAACCCCGCAATGGGCGTTGCCTCTTGACCTTGCAAGGGGAAGAAGCTCACTTGACCCCGTATTTAGTTGTGGTGGTATCAAGTTAGCTGGAACGAGCGTAGGCTCTGCACCTTCTGACTCGACAATGAGCAAAAGATGACTAAGCCTTTGCTCTCAAGTAAATAACAATTACCCAAAATATTAGTGTAACACTAAAATCGCTACCACTCCTCCCCCATTTTATTGTAATCGTTTATCTACTAAAATAAACCAAAACAAACCAAACTCAAGCATGAATAAAATAAATGTCATAGATTGAATTTTTACATAGTATAATATTACGCATTCCAAATATTCGAGAATCAAGGTGTCTCATGGATAGAACCCTTCTACTCGTTTGAATACTAAAAGATAATATACACATAAGTATCTACAAGTTTCTAATGTACATATAATTGATACTATTAGAAGCCTTGCGTCCATATCCTACACGAGCATTTAAAAAAAAAAAAAAAAAAAGTCTTAGCTTCCTGAAATAGCAAAACTCCATGCTCAAAAAGGTAGTTCCATTATTTTTTGACCTACAATGCAATTTTCCAAAATGACTATTAAGAAGATAAAATTTTAACCTAACCCACTTACAGTCTAAACACATACCTTGGGATGATACGATGTGTTCCAATCTCTAAGTGTAAGCTTTCCCATTGAATTCTGCTTATAATGTTGTATTAGAAGGGAATTGGGCGTCTCACGGCTTGTGCACTTAGTCTCTGGCTAATCCTTTATTCAAGTAATTCGCCAAGTTTTGTTGAGAACGAAGAAAATCTACGAAAATCACTTTATACGTTTTTAACTCACAAACTATGTTGTGTCTGACACCTAAATGTCTAGACTTTCCATCGTAGATTGGGATATATGCCTTAGCCAAAGTGGCAGAACTATCAAAATGTATAGAAACAGTACATATTAGTTTCGGCCACAAAGGAATCCCATAACCATCCTACCTCCTTTCCAACAGCTAAAGCTACAAATTCACTTTTCATCGTCGAATCAGTAATGCAAGTTTGCTTATTTGAATACCATGAATTGGCACATCCACCTAGCAAGAATACCCAACCACAGTTAAAGAATGATCTTCACCACTCGTTACCCAACTTGCATTAGAATAACCTTTGATAACCGAATAAGAAAAAACCATAATCCATTCTTATATAAGTTCCTCGGATACTTGAAATATTACTTCCCAGTGATGATTACCAGGGTTACTAGGAAATCTATTCAATTTTCCGACAACATAAGCAATATTCGGCCTTATGCATGTAATAGCATATATCAAACATCCATTTTCCCTTGAATTTTTAAGTTGATTCACAGGTTTACTCATATTTGGCATAATTTTAATTTATGCTTCCCTAGGAGCACTAACTGGACCATAACGTTTACAATTGATTTTTCTCAATTTAGTGAGGTTGTGTAATCGTAAGACCCTTGTTCTCACGTTTAATTCTTTTTCCAAGAATCACATACGCCTCCCCCATATCTATCATAAAGAAATTCAATGACAAAAAAATCTTTAGTTTTATCAACTTGGTTTTGATCAGTACCAAAAACAATTTGTAAATAGCATCCAACCAAACGATTACTCATTTACCAGATTCATCTAATTTTTAGTATACACATTTTTCTAATTGATTTGAGACAAATCCGTTAGATAAAACAACATCATTAAACTTTTTGTAGCAATCGACATTTTCAGGTTAACATTTATCTATTAACTTGAACGTTTTATTCTAAACGCGTGAATATTTAACTTCACTCATAACCGTTAGGTTATCTCGTGCACAACGAGAACCATCTATGGACGTTTTACGTCACAATAGACTAAGGTTTTGTAATACTCGGCCCAATTTAGAGAAGAAAATAAGCCCAGAACCACAATTTTCTTTTACTACTCTTATTAGGGGTGTTCATCGGTTCGGTTCTCGGGTTAATCGGTTTATTCGGTTCGGTTTGTTCAGTTAATTTTTTTTGGGTCATAACCGAAAACCGAACTGAACCGAAAATATTTGTAACCAAACCGAACCGAGAACCGAACCGAAGTTCGGTTCGGTTATGGGTCAAAACCGAGAACCGAACCGAAGTTCGGTTCGGATATGGGTCAAAACCGAAAACTGAACTTATATATTTTTTTAATTTAATTAAATAGATTTTGGCAAAGAAAAAATTTATTTCAAGTATAAAAAATGATTTTTTATATTAAGATAAAATTTTAATGGTCTTTTTGTGTATATAAGTATATAAAAAAATATATATATTAAATATATAAATATATAAAAAATATATTTATATATTTATATAAATTCGGTTTTCGGTTCGGTTTTCGGTTCAGGTAGCCAAAACCATATCCAAACCGAAAACCGAATTTTTAGTTCGGTTCGGTTATAAGTTCGGTTCGGTTTTTTTCAGTTCGGTTCGAGTTCGATTTTCGATTTATTCAGTTATTACCCGACCCATGAACACCCATAAGTGTTAACTAAGGCTCAAAATAGTTTTCTAACACTCCTAATAAGTCCAAAGAAATTTAGTGTGTCCAGCTCATGGTTACTAGAGTGCATCACGTGAACCCACTTTGACTTTGACTATTGCTCTATTTCGCTATAAAGCACAAACTAGGAAGAAGCAACCTGTAACTTATGAGCTCAAGAGGGTAATTTTTAAATAACTACGTTTCTACTTTAATTCCCTTTGTTCCTCATTTGTTTTAGTCCAACACGGTTTTCTATCAGTTTCTGTTCCGTATTTCTGACAGTTTTAAACGTTTGACTTATTAAACTTTATATTTTCTATTCCGCATTTTCAGGTTTATAGTTTTTTGATATAAACAAAATTATAAAAATAACAAATAAAATAAAATAAAATTAAAAAAATTCAAAAAAATAAGGAGGGTTGAAATATAAAAATTAAGAGGGTAGAAATATCTTGTCCCTTAGTATTTTTGTAAAAACACCGCTACATGATTTTTTATAAAAAGAAAAGATGGTAGTCTTGGTTCAGTGAAAGAAACGGCTATATTGTTGTATTTTTCCTATATATTGTTTTAGCCCCTTAAGTTATGAAGGTACTTCAAATAAACCCATATGTCAAGATGTACTATTTTATAATACAATTCGATTATTCTTACGAGAGCTTTGTTTAATTTTCTTATTCATGTGACTATTTTCTTAAGTCACTATTTTGGGATAGGATCCTCTCATGTTATAAATAATTTGATGGATCAAGTTAAGCAATTATCAACAATGAGATCAAATCCAATGGCTCAAATCAAAAGAACATGAGATGATTTGAGCCATTGAATTTAATCCAATAGTTGATATTTGCAACTTGATCCATCAAGTTATTTATAACTTGAGAGAATCCTCTCCACACTATTTTTAAATCAAACATTTGCCTAAACTGTTATTTTGAGAAGAATGGATGGTTGTTTTAACCGTTACATTGTTTCAACCGTTAGTCTATTAGTACTAGTATAAGTATTGGTCCATTGTATATTCGGCCCATTATGTATCCTATATAATCTTGATATACCAAACATTATTATTCATTCAATATACACAAACTTACATGGTATCAACCCTAACCGATCCACTATTTGATTCCGCAATTTTTTATTCGTTTAATATTATTGTTTCTCGACTTTGTGTGTTGTCGAAGTGTGTTTGATTGTTTGTCGACCAAGTGTGTTGTCGACCTTTCTTGTTTCACGATTCCCTAAACCCTTACTACAAGTTTTTTTTTTTTAATTTATTCGAGCAGTCTTGTTTCAAGATTAATAGCCTTACTACATTAATAGCCTTGCTTCAAGCGAAAATTACATGGGAGGCCTCTGCAGGGGGGGTTGTCCTGCAGAGGACCTCCTTTTTTCATATATCAAAAAAGGCCAGGCATTTCGCTTCAAATGTGTGCAGAATTCCTTAATGGACACGTGTCAGCACCCGGTTAATAAACGTGATATATTTAAAAAAAAAAAAAAAAAGGTAAATCGCCTCAAAATCGAAGCGAGATCTGACATACGTGGGGACACCATCTGACCAAGACAGAAAAAGCAAGCATTTCGCCTCAAAATTGAAGCGAGATCCTCTCTCATCGCCTAGGGAAGAAGCAAAAAATAACCTGCAAAAGATTTTTGAATGACTACTCGATTTTACTATCCGATTATTAGCAGGTTTTTCTTCATTTCGTTTTTCATTTGGGAGTGATAAAGGAGTTGGTTTTTTTGTGGTTCTCTCTTCTCAAGTTTACATGAAAATCTTGCTTGTTTAATTTTTTTTGGCTACTCGTTTGGCTTGGATTTTTGGTGGTTGTGTTGTTGTGTTGAAGGCAGTTGGTGGTGTTGTGGCTGTTGGTGGTGGTTTGCTGTAGGTGGTGTTGTTGTGGCTGTTGTTGTGGTGTTGTGGCTGTTGGTGGTGGTTTGCTGTAGGTGGTGCGGCAGGTTGTCGCTGTTGGTGGTGGTTTGCTGTAGGTGGTGGTAGTGGTTAGGTGTTAACGTGTTTGTTTGTTAATATGGCACTAGTTGTTCCGGTAAATATTTATTTTTATTCCGATATCATTATTTGGTGTTTTATGCTTATTGTGTAGTTAATAATATAAACTGTTATTAATTGTTGTTTTAGGATTTTGCAGTTGACCTTACCTGTAGAAGTAAGCTAAAATTGGTTCATTACCTTAAAAAAAAATTGCGAATACCAATAAGGAAGTATTGTTTAGGCAGACGTGTTTCGGATGGATGTTTGACATAGAACAAATGCGAGAGACATGTATTTTATTACATTATATTAGTTTATGTCAAGTTGAACCTGGACCGGGAGACACGGAATTCGTTCCATTGAGGTATCATGTAGGAGATTTTGAGTTGAGATTTGGTAGAGAGGAGTTTTGTTTAGTAACTGGCTTGAGATTTGGGGTTGATTTTCAAGACAAATATAAAGATGAACCTACTCCTCTTAGGAGACGTGTTTTTGACTCACGTTATGATGGATGTTCGATAACTGTTGGACTGTTGAATAATTTTATTTTTAGCGATGCCTTTGATAAGCTTGTCGATATCGATGCCGTTCGTGTTAGTTTGCTAGGGTTGTTGGAGCTGGTGTTGTTAGGCCACGAGGTTAATTACGTAGTCCCCCCATGGTGCATGGCTTTAGTAGATAATCTTGATGCTTGGAACATATATCCTTGGGGTTCGTACGTGTGGCCGACATAGTACAGTCAGTTAGTTGGTGCAGTAGGTTCACGTCTTGAAGCTTTTTTTGTGAAGCCACGACCACCGCCCGATGCTGACGGTAAGGTAAAGAACCCTAAGTATATGCTGAAGGGCTTTACATGGGCCTTTAAGGTATGTATATATATAATTTTAGTTTTTGTTGTTTATGTATATATATAATGTTAAAGTAATTAACCAATTATTTTTTTATAGACGTGGATTTTGGAGACTTATCTAGACAAGGCACTTGATTTTTTTAATCTTCACGAGCTCCATCCGAGAGTGTGTGCTTGGCGTTACAAGCGGCCGTTTAAACGTTGTTACCCGGATAGTTTATTGGTGAGTTGTTATTTAATCATGCCATTTAGTTTTTAGTGATTCATAACAATATTCGTCTTTGTTGTTATATAAATTTTAGGTAGCGGAACCTACATTAAGACTTGTACCCGATGCATATGAGTCCGAAAAGGGTTGGTTCCGTGATAGCATGGCATTTTTTGAGGGGCGTAGTGTTGAACCACCACCAATACCCCCACTTTCAGACCAATATAGCCGTGACGATGTTCCAGAATTCGTTTATCGTCATTTGACGGAACTAGAGTATTTGAAAAAGGCTCAGGATGCCAAGATTAAGGAACACGACACAATGTTCCAAAAAATATTTGGTTTCTTTAGTGGATTTAGTGGTTTCCCGAACGCGCAGGTATATTTGTATAATTTTTTGTTGCTACTTATTTGTTTTAAAAATTACTAAACATACTAATATTGTATGTAGGGTTTCGGGCCGGATGGAAGTGGAGGTTATGGGTTCCCGAACGCGCAGGTATGTTTTATTTGCATTTTTTTTGTTCCTAATCACTGTACATAAAAATTGCTAAACATACTAATATTGTATGCAGGGTTTCGGGCCGGCTGGAACTGGAGGTAATTGGTTCCCGAACGCGCAAGTATGTTTTATTTGCATTTTTTTTGTTCCTAATAATTTGTTTTAAAAATTGCTAAACATACTAATATTGTATGCAGGGTTTCGGGCCGGCTGGAACTGGAGGTAATTGGTTCCCGAATGCGCAGGTATGTTTTATTTGCATTTTTTTTGTTCCTAATCATTTGTTTTAAAAATTGCTAAACATACTAATATTGTATGCAGGGTTTCGGGCCGGCTGGAACTGGAGGTAATTGGTTCCCGAATGCGCAGGTATGTTTTATTTGCATTTTTTTTGTTCCTAATCATTTGTTTTAAAAATTGCTAAACATACTAATATCGTATGCAGGGTTTCGGGCCGACTGGAACTGGAGGTAATTGGTTCCCGAATGCGCAGGTTTGTTTTATTTGCATTTTTTTGTTCCTAATCATTTGTTTTAAAAATTACTAAACATACTAATATTGTATGTAGGGTTTCGGGCCAGCTGGAGCTGGATTTAGTGGTACCCCGAACGTGCCGGTATATTTTCTTTTCATTTTTGTTGTTCCTAATCATTTGTTTTAAAAATTACTAAACATACTAATATTGTATGCAGGGTTTCGGGCCAGCTGGAGCTGGATTTAGTGGTACCCCGAACGCGCAGGTATATTTATTTTTCATTTTTTTTTTGTTCATAATCATTTGTTTTAAAAATTACTAAACATACTAATATTGTATGCAGGGTTTCGTGCCAGCTGGAGCTGGATTTAGTGGTACCCCGAACGCGCAGGTATATTTACTTTTCATTTTTTTTGTTCATAATCATTTGTTTTAAAAATTACTAAACATACTAATATTGTATGCAGGGTTTCGTGCAGGATGGAACTGGATTTAGTGGTACCCCGAACGCGCAGGTATATTTACCAACGGCATGTATATAATTTATTCATTTGTTTAAAAATTACTAAACATTGTAATATTGTATGTAGGTATTTGGCGAGGCTGGTCCAGGAGATGGGGGGTTTCCTAACCCCCCCCCCTCCCCCGAGTAGTTCTTTCTTTGACGGTGTGTCTCGCCACCAGTCGCCACAGGTGGGCACGCATGTATACGACCAGCCGACGCCTAACTCTATGACGCCTATGCCACAACAAGGATTTGTTCCGTGGTCGGGTAACAATGCGCAACAAGGATTTGTTCCGTTGCCGGTAAATTTATGACCCACATAAGTATATATCTTTTTTTCCTTTTTCTACTATAATAGTTGCATGTATATTTGTTCCGTGTTAGGGTGCTATGAATCGAGGAAAGAGAGAAGTTCGTCCTGGACGTTATTTGTTGAGCCCGTGGGATCGTTTGCCAGACACGACTCCTATTCCCAATAAACGGGCTGGTAGGTGTAAGGATAATGCCATTTCAGCAAATATTAGCCCGTTAGATCTTGGAAAAGCTATTGATGAAGAAGATCATAGGGTTGATGATGATGAAGAAGACGGGGATATAGTTGAGTTTTTACGCGAAAATTATACTGGAGAGTACATTTCGTTTTATAACGTTGACCCTACTAAGGTAATCATAAAACTACGTGAATATTGTTTTTTAACAATGATTAACAACTTATTATTGATATTACTTTTGTCTATTTAGGTTACTCGTACATTATATGATGACTTAAATACTTTCCTGAGCAATCCTAAACCCATATACCTGGACTGTCATGTGATGGGTTTTGCGTGTGAGACAATTTTTTGGCGTGAATTGCTCCCTTTTTGTTCCAAGGTCCCAAGTAATGGTTGGCTTGCAGACGATGTAAGTTTATTATTACATGTTTATAATGTATTTGAATAGTTTTTTTTTATAGAATGGTTAGTAATAATTTTAATATTTTTTTTATATGAATTAGCATATGAATGCATGAACCGAGCTTCTAATTCGTAAGAGGCCAAATGGTGCTCGCTGGACAGTAGCGAAATCAACACTTGCATCGTATTCTCCAGGAACTTCTGTCTTCTTACTTGTGACTGATAGTGCATTACAGGGAACGATAAGTGGGAGGACACCTCCGTACCCTTCCTGGGATGAGGTACAAGTGGTAAGTATTTTTGTTTAATGATTTTAATGCGTTTAGTATTTTACTAAGGTATTTAATTTTATGTAAGCTAATGATTATATCTTTGTAGGTGTATATGCCGTTCCATGTCGAAGGCAATCACTGGGTTTTAGGTGTCGTAGATCTTCCGAATTCTCATATTTCTGTTTTCGACTCGATGCATAGTGACAGTAGGTCGAAAAAGTTGCGAAGTCATCTTGTTGCATGGACTAAAGTCTTAAATGAAAGTTTACAGATCCAAGGATATTTTGACGTCACCGGACGCCAACATTTTAACTTCTCATTCTCTTATAATGATTCAAAATGGTTTCCGGCTCCGCAGCAATCAAATGATAAGGATTGTGGAGTAGTTGTATGTTGGCTTATGCTACAATTTTGTACAGGTAGGATCCCACCACCGGTTGTTAAGAACCCTTCACAGTTTTTTAAGGAGTTTAGATTTGTTATGGCTCATCATTTTTATGATACCCGTTGTGAGAATACTAGCGGGTGTGGATATATTAGTTGAACTGTTTGTATATATATTTTTATCTATGGTTGAAGAATACCAGCGGATGTAGATATGATTAGTTGACCGTTTGTATATGTATTTTGATATACGGTTACCTAATGAAATTTTGTGTATGTTATGTATCACAAGTTATGTCGTCGATAACTAAAGTTTTGTAGATGAGTCTAATGAAAACAGTAGATGGGTTAAATAAAAACATAAAAAAATACAACATAAAGATGATACAAATTAAAAACGAAAATCCAGTAGATGGGTTAAATAAAAACATAAAAAATTACAAGATAAAGATGATACAAATTAAAAACGAAAGTCCAATTTAAACATCACTGATAAACGGTATCCTTGTGGTAAACCTCAACAATGTTTTTCAAGGTGATGTTAAGGTAATGGTTATGTGGTTTTGGTGTAAACACTGAGACGTTCTTTAGTATCAAAACAGCACCGACACCGATAGACTTGACGTAACCCTTATCCTCTTCTAGTACTTTGTGATGAATTGTACCAGACATTGTTCCTGATGGATCTTTGAGTGTAACAGTTAGGTCACCAAGCAAATTTGGTTTACAAGACTTGATGACGGCTACAACCAGTTCAAGCTTCCCTTTTTTACAAAAGGTTTTCATATCGCCTAAACAAGCTTCTACCCTGATCCCAAAAGCATCTAGATAGCCAAGCGCGCTTAGCCATGGGCCACGCGTAAAATGATCGTCTTCAGATGCATCCTCCTCTATTCTCCTGACATACTCTTGGGTTGGCATTACAGACGAAGGGCCTCCTTCCCTAATGTCTGTATTTTTGCGGAGCTTGGCCAATTGAAGAATACCCGCTGGACCTGGTATTATCCTTGTTTGGCCTATTGTAGTTGCATTTTCCCTGGGCTGATCAATGTACAAGTGTATTATACCATCAGCGGAACCACAAGCACACGTAACAAATAAAGGAACATCGTTGTTGTCTTTAATCTCCATCGTCGTATCTGATGAACTTAGCCTAAAGGACAATCTGAGTTGCGTATTTGCATCCAACTCAAATTTGTTCACCAACATTTCAACCATTAATGACTAAGTGATGTCACTGTACATTATGACACCACTTTCTTTGCCATTGAAATGTAATTTACATTTGAATCTCTGGAAATTAGCATCCATTTGTATGTTTGTCTTTGTTAGTATTCAGTATTTAGGATGTTATATATATAGGGTCTGTATCACATAGTGTTTTATATATATAGGGTCTATAAATCACATACATGTTTACACGAAATATGACAACATTCAATAATTATATGACATCTTTTTAGGCGTGTCAGTAACCAAGTACGGACTTGTATTTGACAATTCAACTTTGGGTCTATAAATCACATACATGTTTACACGAAATATGACAACATTCAATAATTATATGACATCTTTTTAGGCGTGTCAGTAACCAAGTACGGACTTGTATTTGACAATTCAACTTTGGGTCTATAAATCACATACATGTTTACACGAAATATGACAACATTCAATAATTATATGACATCTTTTTAGGCGTGTCAGTAACCAAGTACGGACTTGTATTTGACAATTCAACTTTGGGTCTATAAATCACATACATGTTTACATGGAATATGACAACATTCAATAGTTATATGACATCTTTTTAGGCGTGTCAGTAACCAAGTACAGACTTGTATTTGACAATTCAACTTTGGGTCTATTGATAACGCTACACGCGTCGTTCGGGGTCAAAGGAACTTCCTTTTCTCCGAGAAAGTTTTATAACACCCTAGGCAGTGAACCTAATCGTTGTAGTGTAGTATTAGGGTAAGCCACGGGTATTGATATCGTTCTCTAAGGGAATAGGAATGCTAGTGAGAAGTTACTACGCTAAGGTTGGGGTTGAGGAAGATTATTTTTTTTATCTTTTTTGTGTTTTTTTAGGAAATGGAAAAGTACGAATCTCGGGGTTTGGATTTGGGGGGTTGGTATTGCTACCGATTACTCTACTTATCTAATTATCTAATCTAAGGTGTATGTATTCTATGTCTAATTATTGTGTGCTCGTATGATAGTTTAAAGATGTGTTTACTTAGGTTTTACTACTCCTTAATTATCTCCTATTGGTGGTTGAATTGTCACGTCCTTATTCTTAATTGCGTTGTGTGTCTAAAGTTGTAGGGTATGCGTTTATCCCTAACTCTTTGAAGTTACCAAAGGGTCTCGTCTACAAAATACCACTAGGGATCATAAACTCTAACTCTAAGGCCTCTTTGGATAGTTTAGCTTACAACCGCTCAAGGTGCTATAACCTAAGGTTCACAAAGATTAATCAAGCATTAAGTACACAACGAATGACCTATCGCATTAATAGATCATTAACAACTAAGATAAGAGACAACCAATCAATATTCAATAATTAAGTTTCATATTCCCTAAGCAAACACACAAGTAAATTAGCCGGACATGGAGAACATACAAGCATACACACAAATAATCAAAGACATAATTGTATTAATGAAGTAAAGCACTTATCTTGATGTAAGATAGGGTTTGGAACCCTAAAATACTGTACAAGACAGCCTTGGTTCGGTTTAGGTTTTTACTCCAAAAGACTACACACTAATACTGAAAAATTCGGATTCTATATATAAGATTACATATGCGACGGCGTCACCTTATGTTTTGTGACGCCGTCGGATCGCCGTCATTAGGATTTCGTCTTGGCCACGTTAGACTTGCGAAGGCGTCACCTTGTGCTTGTGACGCCGTCCTCCTTAGCTTCTGACGCCGTCTGGATCAAATCTAGGCCGTCTGAGTTGCGACGGCCTACTCTTTTATAACTTGATGTCGTCACTTGAAAATAAGAGTTTTGGCTTCTTTCCCGTCACAAAATCCTCCGATGGCGTCGCGTATAAGCTGTGACGCCGTCACCTTGTCATTCAGCAGCTTTGAGTGTCTCGATTCTTGACTTTGGCCATTTTCTTAGTATATTCACGTCTTTTCGTCCAAATAAGTGCCATTACAGCAATTTGCCTTCAAGAAACCTAAAAAGTGAAAAGGAACGATATTAAGTAATAACGGATACAAAAGTGATCAAATAAGGGCTTAAATGACCCCTCAAAAAGGTACATTTTAAAACCTTATCAAATATCCCTACACTTGGTATTTGCTTGTCCTCAAGCAAATGTGCTTTTAGCCAATTAATTTATTAGTTAGGGGTCATGAAGCATTGGTTTAAAACAGTCCACAACACATATAAGCCCTGCAAAAGTCATAACAAGCACGGAAATTACATACTAGCACCTCACATGGGGTGTTTGATACTCACATCTCTCTCGGGTGTATATGAAATATAACAAGTTGGAAATGGAAGATAAACACTCATTAACCGGTCCTAGTACATAAATTACCATAGGCTTGAGAATAGATCAAACCTCCATCGCTTTGGCGTAAGCACCTAGGAAAGACTATCAAAGAGGTCTTTAAAGGGTTGTAATGTTAGGCTTACGGTAGGGAAACAAAGGGTTTGGTGGGATAGGCTATTTAGTGGTGGCAAGTCAAAAATCTCTATGTTGCAAGTATACGAAGAATGGCGTTGCTAAGCCAAGACTCGACACTCTAGACTCTAGCTCACTGAAACAAACAAACATAAATTTAAAGGATAGATGTAGGATGCTAGCCCGTATGTTTTTTTTTTTTTTTTTTTTTTAATCAAACTATTTTTTTCTTTTTCTCTTTTTCTCTTTTTTTTGATTTTTTTTTTTCATTTCATACACTTTTACTCTACCATCCTCTACGGTAACATCAAAATGATAGGGATTTATAGGCACATCCCTACACTTGAGTTTTTATTACTCTAACACTAATTTGACCCGAATTGAAAAGATCAAAACACTTGGGGTATGTTATTACGCAAATTAGGGAAATTAACGTTCCCTTTCAATCATTTTATAAACTTTAACTTTTTTCCATGAGTCCCAATCGTCCCAAAAATGTGTACAAAGGATATGACTCGACTTAGCAACTCATGCAAGCAACTAGATAATTGAACTAAGGGTTTAGGGTGATAACAATAATGCACTAAAAGTGAGTGCATAAAGGGTAGGCTAAGGCGATTTGGGTGTATATTGGGGTGGGGGTAAACAATGCTCTTCATTGATATTCCGGAAAAACCGAAACATCACGAGAACCGCGAAAAGGATAGGCTCTGAGGGGTTAACTAGGGGTATCGTGTAGTAAAGATGAGTACAACGCAAAGGGTGTGGGGGAAATTACTCAACCGATGTGGAAGAAGTAATTATATTACGGGTATCAAACAAAGGTTATCCTAATGCCTCTTATCATTTAGTTATTCCTAAGTACACAAGTGTAGTCTTACTAGCGATCTCGGGATGCATCACAAAACAAGTTCTAGAATTTAATATACTACCGGTTCACACTCTAAGCATTGAAGATGAATGCTTTTAATTCCTACTAATCTAAGGGCGATCCTCACATTTTGGGTGGAATTTAGGTGGTAAAGGGTTTTTTTGTGCTAGTCATATAACTTCCTATCCATGAGACGCTTTATTAAGACTAATGGCCCACTCTTATATGTCATGAAAAATTAAAAATTTGGTGCCTAAATTACCTTAACCGACATTTTCTCATGGTTTATTACACAAATACAATTGGACAAAGCAAATAGTCAAGGATAAGCATAGTTTCAAAGTTCCCGTTTTGTTTTCCCTCCCTACACATAAACTGAACATTGTCCCAAATGTTCCCCGAAAGTATCAAAGTTATGATAATAGAAGGTAATTAAAAACGAAAGAAACTAGTACTCCCCTGATTAGCTCGGTAGGATCCGTGTGTGAAGTAGTGGTTAAATCCTTTCCAAGAAGAATGTGTGCGTGAAAAGCTCCTTAATCTTTTGTTTCTTCTTCTTGATAAATGAAACCTGCACATTTGAAGAAAACAACGAAACCTTCGCGTAAAATCTGCGGTAATAATATATATAAGACTCTACTAAACTAGGATATAATGCTTGTCGAATGGATGTTTACAGAATTTCTGAAAATTTAAGGCCTGGAAAATTCCAAAAATTTATAAGTAGCTCAGAAAACGAGAAAAAAGTAATCTATTGTTTTTACTCCTTCCTGACGCCGTCAGGTGCAATCCTGACGCCGTCAGGTTATCCTGACAAAAACTGGTCTGCGATTTTCTGGAAAAATTCTGGAAAATTTACATCTTTAGAATCTGGAAAAATTTCTGCAAAACATCCATTATGACTCGATACAAGCATTTGACTCGAACAAACACACACATATATATCTTTTAATTAATTGTTATTCTCATGTTTACGTTTCTTTTGAAAACGTGTGTAATCCTCCATACACTTATCCTTTATGTAAAATACCTTTATATGCAATTAAGACGAGGTTAAAAACAAAATAAAGCATTTTTACAAATTCAAACATGAGAATAAACAATTAATAAAAGATATACGACACATAAATGAAAATGAGAAACAAATACACATGGGTTGCCTCCCAATAACCGCTGTTTTGTTCGAGTCACGAGCCTGACTCTACCCTTATTTAACAGATAAAGGGGAAGTTTTCCCTACACTTAAGTTTGAGTGCGGGTGATAGTAGCAATACACACCCTTAGGGTGAAAATTTGCTACGTGAGGAGAGGGGTGATGGGTGATTTATATGCTCAAAGGAGTGTGCTTCATTCATTATAACCTTACCTAAGATTATTGGTGTAGTGGGTGAATCAAATCTCTCTCCTAAAAATGGATCATCTTCTATCAACTTCAAAAAATTCTTAGTTAAGGATCCATCTTGACCTAATAAACACGGTTTAAACCCATAATGTTTCTTGTTATCAACCAAGAATGGGTGATATAAGTGTGTAAGGTCATGGGTTACTCCTATATTAGCTTCCACTCTACATGGCCTAGAGTCTACCACCTTTATCAAGCAACTACCTGGACTATCTATTTTGATGGGTGGATTGGGGCCTAATTCAATTCCAAGATTCACATCTAAAGACGGAAAATTGGGTAAGGTTTTTGGTTGAGGCTTCGGTTCATCAAAATTAGGAACTTCCTTAGGACTAAGAGAGAGGTTATGACAACAAGCATCTAAACCTACATTCTCTAGTGGCGTTTGGTCCAAAGGTTCTATATCAATCGGGGTTCCTATAGTCTCTTCTACTTCTTCTGGGTAAGTTATAGGCGATGTGTGTTCCTCAAGTGATGGTATGGCTTGTGGTCTTGGAGTTTCCATTATATCTAGATCTCCTAAATGTTCATGTGTTTTAGTATGATCTGACCCAAATACACTCCTAAGCATCTCAAATCCTTCTTTGGCCATTTCAAATTCTTGGTCCGATTCATAAGAATTGTTCTCAAAAACTTGACCACTATGTTATATTTTCCTAAAGGATTCCTCACGTGTCATATGTTTTGAAATCTATCCCACACATGCAACTAGGTATTTTAGCTTCAACCATCTCACAATCTTGTTTGGGTTTAGGTTCCATGTTCTTAAAAACTAGGTCTTTTTTATCATGATGCCTAAGGTTAGATAAATCCTTCTTATCCATTTCCTCAAGTTGTAACAACTGAAGGTTTATGCATAGGAGGCTTTTCTGAAAAAATCTAAAGATGGTGTCACTAAAAGGAGTTGATCTTGACAACGATCGTTGAATAGAAGCCACACAAACACAAAATATATCAAATCCATCCAATATTACACCCTTCTTCTTTTGGATATCTTTAAGATCACTCACAAATTTATCAGAACAATGAAAACGAACCCGACTTGCGAAATTCAATTGTTCCTCATTTGTTAATGATTCAAATGCAACTTCACTTGCCATAGCGACAAATCAAAGGGGTTTTACGAACACAAACACAAAGAAGGGGGATAAACTACGAGAAATCTAAAAATGAGAAAAAATTTACTTGATAGGAATCAAGCAAAGAAACCTAAACGAGGTGGACTACTAACTAGCTATTCTATTCCCCGGCAGCGGCGCCAAAAACTTGATAACGCTACACACGTCGTTCGGGGTCAAAGGAACTTCCTTTTCTTCGAGCAAGTTTTATAACACCCTAGGCAGTGAACCTAATCATTGTAATGTAGTATTAGGGTAAGCCACGGGTATTGATATCGCTCTCTAGGGGAATAGGAATGCTAGTGAGAAGTTACTACGCTAAGGTTGGGGTTGAGGAAGATTATTTTTTTATCTTTTTTATGTTTTTTTAGGAAATGGAAAAGTACGAATCTCGGGGTTTGGATTTGGGGGTTGGTATTGCTACCGATTACTCTACTTATCTAATTATCTAATCTAAGGTGTATGTAGTCTATGTCTAATTATTGTGTGCTCGTATGATAGTTTAAAGATGTGTTTACTTAGGTTTTACTACTCCTTAATTATTTCCTATTGGTGGTTGAATTGTCACGTTCTTATTCTTAATTGCGTTGTGTGTCTAAAGTTGTAGGGTATGCATTTATCCCTAACTCTTTGAAGTTACCAAAGGGTGTCGTCTACAAAATACCACTAGGGATCATAAACTCTAACTCTAAGGCCTCTTTGGATAGTTTAGCTTACAACCGCTCAAGGTGCTATAACCTAAGGTTCACAAAGATTAATCAAGCATTAAGTACACAACGAATGACCTATCGCAATACTAGATCATTAACAACTAAGATAAGAGACAACCAATCAATATTCAATAATTAAGTTTCATATTCCTAAGCAAACACACAAGTAAATTAGCCGGACATGGAGAACATGCAAGCATACACACAAATAATCAAAGACATAATTGTATTAATGAAGTAAAGCACTTATCTTGATGTAAGATAGGGTTTGGAACCCTAAAATACTGTACAAGACAGCCTTGGTTCGTTTAGGTTTTTACTCCAAAAGACTACACACTAATACTGAAAAATTTGGATTCTATATATAAGATTACATATGCGACGACGTCACCTTATGTTTTGTGACGCCGTCGGATCGCCGTCATTAGGGTTTCGTCTTGGCCACGTTAGACTTACGACGGCGTCACCGTGTGCTTGTGACGCCGCCTCCTTAGCTTCGACGCCGTCTGGATCAAATCTAGGCCGTCCGAGTTGCGACGGCCTACTCTTTTATAACTTGACGTCGTCACTTGAAAATAAGAGTTTTGGCTTCTTTCCCGTAACAAAATCCTCCGACGGCGTCGCGTATAAGCTGTGACGCTGTCACCTTGTCATTCAGCAGCTTTGAGTGTGTCGATTCTTGACTTTGGCCATTTTCTTAGTATATTCGCGCCTTTTCGTCCAAATAAGTGCCATTACAGCAATTTGCCTTCAAGAGACCTAAAAAGTGAAAAGGAACGATATTAAGTAATAACAGATACAAAAGTGATCAAATAAGGGCTTAAATGACCCCTCAAAAAGGTACATTTTAAAACCTTATCATCTATAAATCACATACATGTTTACACGAAATATGACAACATTCAATAATTATATGACCACATAGGGACTTTTGATACACCACATATATATATATATTTCTGCTTTCAATGAATCTAAAGTAATTATTCCTTCTTTCATTCATCAAATGTCAACATCTAACAATACTACATTATACTTCACTATCAACTACAACGGATACTTTACACTTAACCCAATAACATATCAAGATGGTTCAAACATGAATATCAATGTTTCAGAATTAGATTTTCACGATATGGTCAGTTATCTAGAGAGAAAATTAGCAACAAAGGTCAAATATCTATATTACGCATTGCCACAAAACCAAACGTTAATGGGAATGAGAGCAATTGAAAATGATTACGATATTGATGTTATGTATGACATCGCAAAAGTTGCTGGACAGCTCCAAATTTTTGTTTGTGAGCATCCGGCAGATATAAGCACAATTTTGATTCCAAATGATGGTTCTATGGAAGAATCATTTGCTGGTGTAATTTCAGAAGCAACAAAACAAAAGCGTCAAGAGCGTGTCCATTATATACATGAAATGGTTTAGAGAAAAAACATGCTGGAAGAGCGTTTCCGGTTTAAACGTTGGTACAAGAAAAAAACTAAGCCAACTACACCATATACACAAACCATTTTCACTTTTCCTGTTCACAATAAGGGTCAATTGGTTTGCTTTGGCGGAAAAGCAACGTATGTAAATGGTTGGAAGATGAACATCAGTATTCCAAGAATGAAGCTAGAAGAGCTCAAGCAATATTTGTTTAACATCGTTGATAGGAATATTCATGCTCTTTATTATGAAGTACCACACACTGGCATTTCAAGCATTGTCAAACTAAGAAACAACTATGATATGCATGTAATGTTTGATATTTCAGCAAAACACTAGGCAACCGAAATCTACATTGACCATGGCGGTGTCGATTTTACTATTGCCAAATGCTACTTTGGCAGAAATGATGGATAATGTGATAACAGACTACACAAGTGACAACGAAGACGGAAAAAAGAACATAACACAAGCGGATTACACGTTTGATCAAATGGTCGAATGGGCAGAACAAGAACACTATCATAATGAGGATGCTCAAGCAGATGAACGTCATAAAGCCATATGGAAGAATCATTGCTAATTATAATCATAATCATTCAATATGTGTCATGTATGATTTAAGATTGTGTTGTTTAAATGTTTTTCGTAATCTACGTTGGAATGAATGTTAGCTTGTGTATCCAAATTACGTTTATGGTACTAAAAATAAAAATGTTCATTATTAAAAAACACTTCATTTATTAAAAAACGTTAAACATTCAAAAGACAACGTGATCGCTCAAGGTAAAAATACTAAAACTAAACCACGATGGTATGATTTGGTTCATTAAGAAGAATTAGTGATTCTTTATATGGGCCAATGAAAAATGAACCACCATTCGCTTCAATACCCATGTCTTGAAACAATTCAGAAGCTCGCTCGTACACTTGTAGCGAGTGAGCTATCTCTTGGTCGATCTTAGCTTCAATAATTGGATCATCATCCTTAGTAAACCCAACTAATTTTACCACATTCTCTATTGGGTATGGGATGGTGAATAGCACTATACACGATGATACAATACCACCATCAATTTCTAACACCCATGCACACATAACTTTGTACCCATCTGCTAGGAAACTTCCTGAAATTACGATAGAGTTCCGTAGCTGGGATATATGGAATGGAGGCCCAACCATGCGTCTTATCTCTTCTGGTATGCCTACGTCGGTAAATTGGTGACTAACCAAATCAAATGAAACTACCATATAGCGTTTGTACAAAATACCATCATTGAAAAGAAATTTTTCATAACCAAGCCAGAAAATTTTACCACCCACTACTGCTTGGCCATACCTTTTTAGTCTAATCCCTTCTCGAGGCAAAAGGTCATTTTCAATATGGTTCCAACATCTCGAACTCAAGGTATACACTGACACGTACCATGGCCCTTCATCGTATAACGGGTAATTAATTGTTAAAATTGTTAGGTCTAAATTGTCAGGACGTACACCAAAACCGATGACCATTTTTGGTAAATCAGGTTGATTCAAGAAACTAGGGACTAATACCCCTATAGATCGTTTTATTGATGGGTTCCAAATAACGACCATCATATTTGAACCATATGAAAAGCACCAGACACCTTCAGAATTAGCAATTGGCTTAAGAGTTGGAAGATGAAGAGTTGTATCTAGGTGCGTGAAAGCTAAACTTCCATTAACTGAAAACATAAAACCTACATTACCTTGCATATATGTTAAATTAAACCAACACATATCTGTATCACGAAAGCCGTAGCTACGGATGAAGTTGGAAAAGTCTATTGAAGACCTCCATCTCTTTGACACGGTACGAAATTGTAGTAATGACTTAACTGAAAGTCTATTCATGATATCAACTTGCAGGTCGAAGGGTATGTTGTCCGACATTTTATTTTGATGACAATGGATAAATTACTAAATGATTTTGAATGACAAAGTAAGCCTTGAATGACAAAGTAAGCCTTAAATAGGGATAAAACCGTGTCATACACTTGTCGTTTCTATGTCATATTTCGGGTAAAAATTTACACATACACATGCTATTACACACGAAATCTGACATGAATATGGCATGTCAGAAACTTTATACAGAGAAAGATATGACTAGTAAATAAACTTTTTTTTATCACATAATATTATACACGAAATATGACATGAATATGACTTGTCAGAGACTTTATAGAGAAACAGATGTGACTAGTAAATAAGCCTTTTTTGATCACATAATATTATACACGAAATATGACATGAATATGACTTTCCAGAGACTTTATAGAGATACGGATGTGACTAGTAAATAAACTTTTTTCTGATCACATAATAATATAAACGAAATATGACATGAATATGACTTTTCAGAGACTTTATAGAGTCACGGATGTGACTAGTAAATAAACTTTTTTCTGATCACATAATAATATACACGAAATATGACATGAATAGAGACTACTCAGCTCCCTTATAGAGACAAAGATGTTACTGGTATACAAACATTAGATAGGTTAGTGGGTCACATTATATAAACCATGTTGTTGTATTCAAAAAAATTACATCTTTTTATCTTTTGTTAAATCCTTCTGTACCTGGTCAAGAGATGACATTCAAAGTCCGACTACACCATTATGGAAGTTTCACTTCACCACCTGGAAGAAAGTTTGTAGGTGGTATAGTTGCTTGTGTAGATCCAGTTGATTACGAAACTTTTTCGGTCAATCAATTGAAAATAATCTTAACCAATTGTTTAGGTTATGATGAAAACTCCCACCTTTTTTATTTAAAGAAATCAAACTGTAGTCTTGATTCAGGACTCGAACTATTAGTTGATGCAATCGAAGACCCCGAACGTATACGAACGTATACTCAATTACAACAAAACCAACTACATGTGTACGTATCACGGGTGGAGTTATCCCCATTTGTTGTGCCCGAGGAATGCAAAAATGAGGGTTTCAAGAAGAAAAAACAAGATAAACCTTCATGTTCAAAAAATTTATTTGACTAGTGACTAAGTCTGGTTATGTTCAACTTGCAATGTCACTCTATGCTACTTTGTCTTTTTATCGAATGAAATTTATTTGTTCCTTCTTTCATTCATATAAAATGCTAAAGTTCTACATATAATACGAACTTTTATTGATCTGAAGATCAAGGGGTATGTTGTCTGACATTGTTTGGGGATGGTTACAAGTAGTTTGCAGTGTAGTTGAATTTGTAAAATTATAGTATTAACATTTTTTTCTTAAATAGAGTGATTGCATTAAATTTTTTTTATCACATAATATTATATACGAAATATGACAAGAATATGACTTGTCAGAAACTTTATAGAGACACAGATGTGACTAGTAAATAAACTTTTTTTTATCACATAATTGTATACACGAAATATGACATGATAGAGACTACTCAGGGCCCTTATAGAGACAAAGATGTGACTGGTATACAAGCCTTTTTTTATCACATAATATTATACACGAAATATGACAAGAATATGACTCGTCAGAAACTTTTTTTAGAGACACAAATGTGACTAGTAAATAATCTTTTTTTTATCACATAATTGTATACACGAAATATTACATGGTAGAGACTACTCAGGGCCCTTATAGAGACAAAGATATGACTGGTATACAAGAAATATGACCTTAGTTTGACTTGTAAGGAAAACAAATTTTTTATCACATAATATTATACACGAAATATGACACATGTTAATTACTTTTTGCAAACACACGTGGTAATATTACGCTATAAATAACACATCCACGAAATTGAATGTATATACATCTCCACAATACTTACAAAAAGAAAATGGCCTTGAATTTACATAAATTCAAATGTATGTTACATTACGGTGAAATAAAGCGCGGTGTGATTATGGATCATGATATAACATATTCAGGGTTAGTTGATATGGTGGTGAATACGTTTAAATTGAAGCAAAATGCCCGAGTAAATTTAAATGTGAAAGTCCCTTCAGCTGACTTTCGACTCGATGTTACAGACGACAACGAGGTAAACTTTTTTGTTCAATGTGCTTTAGAGTCTCCTGCTGAACTTGTACAGTTGTATGTTTCGTAATCTAAAACAATGGAAGAAACAACAAGTCTTGGTTCAACTCAGCAAGTGCCAGAGTTTTATAATTTTTTTCCCTACAATGGTAGAAGAAAACATCGGCCCATCAAATGATTTTCAAAACAATGACTATAACTATAAAGATGAGGCAAATTTCACAAAATCGGGGTCATCATGTGCTTTGATTCGATAACGAAGTGAAGAAGATGATGACTCAGTTATAAAGATGAGGCAAATTTCACAAAACCGGGTCATCATTTGCTTTTCATTCAGGTTGACGAAACGTGAAGATGATGGCTCAGGTCATAAAGATGAGGCAAATTTTACAAAACCAGGGTCATCATTTGCTTTTCTTTCGGATAACGAAGATGATGAAAATGATTGTTTTGATGAATTAAATAAAACCAAACACCCCGGTAACCATAAATGGCCAAATTTTTTTGACCATATCCCTGAAGTTCCTGAACCACCACTTTACACGCAAAAACCTATGCCTACAAAGGATTATAACAACAAAACTGAAATAAAAATCAATAAGGTTTTTTTAACTAGGGCGGAATTACACTTGGCATACAGGTTGAAAGCTTTACAAGATGGTTATGAATTTGTTTCGAAAACAACTAACCCTATAACTTACAACATAAAATGCGTCCATTATGCACAATGTGCATGGTATATTAATGCCAGAAGTTGGCCAAATTCAGATGTTTTTCAAATTACAAGCATGAATGATATTCACACGTATCCCAGAACCCAAACATATCCTAACCATCGAAATGCAAACAAAAAAGTTATTGCTCACATTATGAAAGATAAATTAGAAGATGGTAGCCGTGATTTGAAAAGGAGAGATATACAAAAAGATATCATGGCACAATATAAAACATCTATATCTTACCAACAAGCATGGAGAGGGAAGGATTATGGGTTACAATTGTTAAGAGGTTCACCATTAGAATCGTTTGAAATGCTACCGTATTACTGTCAAAACTTAGAAAAAAAACAGGACGGTCACACGTATCAAGAAAAGCAATCAAGGGGTTTTTGAAATTTTATTCATTGCCATTGGTGCATCGGTAAGTCTTGTTCAAATTTTTGTATAAGTGCATGCAAAAACCGTTTGCTATTATAATTTTAAAATTGTTTATCTGCGATTCGCACGTTTGTGAACCATCTTCGCCACTACTTATAGTGGGCGCATTTAAAGGGTACTTACAAGGGTACAAATTTGCAAGCCGTTGGGATGGATAAAAATTGTGCCTATTGCTACGGAATATGCGAGGAGGAGACTAGTTATTGTTGGTCATGGTGGATGTCGATTACTTAGAGTGCATCGGGATAACCCCAATATGATTATCATATCCGATAGGCATCCCGCAATAGCTTCTGATAGGGAATGAGTTTCCGTCTGCGTTTCATGGTATTTGTTGTCGACATCTAATGATGAACCTTTCCTTGAAAAACAATAAAGTTAAAGGTCTATACTGGGGCATATGCAAAGCGTATACTCCGATGAGTGGCAACGACAAATGAACATACTCTCCGGTATACAACCTGAAGCACCGAAGCTAATGGAGGCGATCCTAGACGCTGGTCTCGAGCACATTGCCCACGTAGCGTTACATTATTGTACATCTAACAGTGTCGTGTCGAAGTTATGCATATACTGTATTGTACAAAAGCTACCAAGATGCGTGTTGACCGACCGCACCGAAGTATGGTTCAAAAGTGGTATTTTAAACGTCGGGAAGTGCAGGTATTTATTTTAAAACATAACGTCTCGATTCATTTTGAAAAATATATTAGATAAGTTAATTAATTTAATTTTTACATTTTTTGTGTAGCAAAAATGAAGTATGACATCACAGATTGGGCAGCGCATATGGTGGAGAAAAGAAGAATGAAAAGCGTCAGTTGGGTTGTACACGGAATTACTCAATTTCAATATCAAGTTGATGATGGCCAATATAACCGTGAAGTGAACTTTACGACCGGTGAATGTGAATGTCGGAAATGGCAATTTCCGGATACCTTGTGGTGCGTTATTCTGTTACAAGGTTTTGAACCTAACAGTTGTGTGAAAATGTACATGACCGGTTCAAAAGGAAAAATATCAAGCAACCTATGCATAGTCAATTCAATTTGTTGGAAATTTTAACGAATGGGAGTATCCAAGCCATATACATCCTCTTACTCCTCCAACAATGGACAACCCTCAGCAAGGTCGTCCGAAAAACACAGGCCGTATACTAATCTCAGAAGAGCCAAGAACTATACATGTAGCAGGTGCAAAGAAGCGGGCATAACGGTAGAATTGCAAAAATCATTTGTCCCAGATCCACCTAACCGCAAAGGTAAACAAAAGCAAGGGGAATTTCCAACTAATGAGCAACATGACACTGCACCTTTTTATGGCCAACATCACCCGTTCGATCAAACTTTTATGGGAAACAATCAATTCTCATGGCAACCATGTGGCCAAAACACATACACTAATCAAGCAAATGGTCAAAACTCGTACTTTTGGCAATCATATGGTGACAACACATACCCCACAAACCAATACGCTTCACAAACTTACCACCACAACCCATACCCATCTCAACAATTTGCTAAAAACACACACACATCACAAACATATGATCAACATAACACACAACAAGATTTCAACCTATCTCAGCAAAACCGAACGCAGCTACTTCAAAATGATCTTCAATACCAGTCTCAAGTGTATCAACAATACACTTCCCAACAACACAACTCTCAACATCTAGACGATCAACAAATGCAGGATTCAAATAGTTGGTTTAATCGGTTTGGTTTTTAATAAAGTAGAAGGTTTATGTGACTAGTCAACAACTATTAGTATGTTTTGTTTTTCTGTGCATCTTGCTTTTCATTCTCAATTATCCAAGTGATGTCTATTCTGTCTATGTATTTGAATTTTACAAGTGATGTTTGTATTGAATAGACAATATTTGAGCATGTGTTTTGTGTAAAAATAGTTTAAACTAACAAATTTACAAGTATGTGAGACAATAATAACATAACGTTTTTTATAATGACAATATCTGATACATTTTGTTTTTCTGTGACATCTCTAATTTATTTAAGTAGAGAGAGAACTTCGCTTCAAATAACACAAACTCAAATGAGATTCAATTTTATACACCATCATAAACACAAAAATAAGTTCATTATTGATAATTAAATTACATTTTTATAACAAAAATTTTATAACAAAAATTTTGTAACAAAAATAAGTCCAAATGAGATTCAATTATGTAGCAAAATATTGTAACATCAAATACAAAAAAAACGTTATGTCAAAAATCGGCTGGGGGCCCACGTTGTCGGATTTCGCTTCAAACTTTAGGTGAAATGGTTGCTTTCTCTGTCTTGTGTCAGCTGGTGTCCCCACCCATGTTAGGTTTCACTTCAAATATAAAGCGATTTGCTTTTTTTTTTAATATATCACGTTTAATTAAGGGGGTGTTGACACGTGTCTATTAAGGATTTCTGCACAACTTTGAAGCGAAATGCCTGGCCTTTTTTGATATATAGAAAAAGGAGGTCCTCTGCAGGACAACTACCCCCTGCAGAGGCCTCCCATGTAATTTTCGCTTGCTTCAATATTCCCTGACATCACGATTCCCAAATCCTTACAAGTTTTTTTATTCTAGCAACCTGTTTTTTTTAGGGGTAGTTTACCCAAGCACCCCAATATTTGCTTCCCAAGCATCCTATAGGGTGGGGCCCCCGTCCGTACAACCTTCCTTTGCCTCTTTTTTTTTTTTTAATTGTGCAGAGTTAATTTGTGTATTTAATTGTGTAGAGTTAATTTGTAGTATTGTTTAAATTGTGTAGTGTTTTTATATGTATAGTGTATTTATTTGTGTAGTGTTTTTATATGTATAGTGTATTTATTTGTGTAGTGTTTTGTGAGTATTTATTTTTACGTTATGTTTTTTTTAATTGTGTATTTGTTTCCATTTAATTAAACAATAACAATAAAACATTAAACAAGTACAACAAAAAATGCTACTACTACAACGAAATCTACTCCACATGAAGATTATTAATGTCATCTATAAGTTCATAAAGTATTCCACTCGACTGACATGCGTGATCAACTGGATTTCTTGCCAATTCCAGTTATGTCTCCAACGTCTTTATTCTTGCCTTCAACAAATTGTTTTGAGACAATAGCATGTTAATCGTGTTATCTTTAGTTTCGCAGTTTGAGCACTGCGTTGAAGAAGAGCCTTGACCAAACTACTTTTGTTGAAATACATCCTTCCACATAAAGTATCAACACCCATACTCTTCAGTCCCGCATTTACATGGTGAAACAATTATAAGAAATGTATTCTTAACAAACAAGTTATTGATATATTTACGTAAATAAGCAAACGTTTAATTATTTACCTTTGATAAAGGACATGCATAATACTTCTGACCACAACTTTTGGGCTTTTGGGATGTTCTTTCAATTATAAGATCCCGTCGAAAACGACACAAGAAAGGATTTTCTGTTTGCATCTGGCCAAAAGAATTTGTATAATTATTTACAACATAAATCAGCAATATCATGGTTCACAAAATTAGAAGCTTCAAATACATAAATAACCAATCTTGTTATAGATTAATAGTTGATACATAGTTCACAAAATCACAATATAACTAGAAACTAAGATCAATCACGCCCGAGGCGTAGTCAATCCATGATCGCCCATCGTCCAACTCTAACTCTGAAATGTGTCTCCTCAATCCGGTCGCCGCATGGTATCGTCAACGTGAGACGAACGTGACAAAAGATGAGGAAGAACGAGGAGGGCGGTGTATAAAATTCTCCTCATGTTTGGAGATATAGCTGGAGAGGGAGGCACATAAGATGGAGAAAAAGGCACATAATCTGGACTCTCGACACGAGCGGGTGTGTTGTGACACACGAATGTCCCTCCACCGAATGTCATCCGATTCCTGTAACAAAAGATGAGGAAGAACCATAAGAGCAAAGCGTAACAAAAGATGAGGAGTCCTTTACTATAAATCGTGTCGTTTACTATAAATCAGTAATCCGTAATCGTCTATATATGTTTTATCGGTTACAATATAAATCAGTAATCGTCTATGCATGTTTTGTCATTTACAATACAAATCAGTAATCGTTTTCTATAAATCAGTAATCGTTTGCAACATATGTCTATACTACGTCCTTTTAAACATGCTTTTTCGTTCAGCAAACAGAGTTTCCCATCCCGTGGACACATTATTTCTGAACCATCTCCATTATGGGTGAGTATGCGGGAGTGGTGAGTTTTCATCCAGAATCGCATGAACGTAGTGAGCAGCATGGTCTTCCCCCATACGAAGAATCACAACGGGGGACAATACTTGTGCTATCTCTGGACCTGACCTAAGTGGAAGACACGTAGTAGATGCTCTATTGGATATGCATACAATTGACGGTTAAGAGTAGCAATAGCCGCTCCCGTGTCTGGTATAATCATCCAGTAATCGTGGGGTGCATATCCTGATTCAAACCAATTCAGCGAGTTCGAAATCTGTGTAAACCAAGTCCCCCACATTTCCTCGTAAAGTTCCCGGTGATTGTCTACCTCTTCCCTGACAAGAGTTTGAAGTCTGGGCCATATCCGTTCGGGATGACCAAGACCTACGCCAAGAGCTCGATAGCCACAATTTCCATCACCTTCCACGTTAACAATCCCTAGGATCCACCATCTGAAAAGAGGTGGAATTCGAGCAAAAAAAATATTCGCTATCGTCATCCGGAATGTACAACTCGTGTCTTAAATCGCCCTCGCTAGGTTCTTCGTTCAAGTCTGGGACGTTAGAAGGCTCTCCCACGTATGAACTATGTCTCGCAGTTTTTTCATTTAAGTCTCGGACTTTTTTAGGTTTTGTATAGCTTCTACGGTACCCTGTGGGGGGTTCTTTGTTCAAATCTGGTATATTTTGTTTAGCCTTGGACTTTTTGTCCTTTGCGCTCGGACGTCCACGAGTAGTTTCTTTAACAGCAGGTTGATGGGTTGACACAGATTCGGGAGCGTATATACCTCTGATCATGTTTAACATATTTTTCTTGACAAACGACGATGCTTTGGTAAAAACATCTTGGAATTTTTCTACGTCATCTTGACAAGAAAGATATTGAGGCTCTTCAGGCTCTTCAGGCTCTTAAGGCTCTTCAATATGTTAGACTCTAGGCCAGGGAACACTTAGTGTTCTCCAAAAATTATCAACAGCATTAAGCGGAATAGGCGATCTTGTATTCGAAAAAAGTGACTAGTATAAATTATCGGTATTGGCGGGGAGAATAACTTGATAGGCATAAATTTAATATACATACCATGAATCTGAAGGTAATGCGTTCGTATAGCATGGTAAACCATAAACTAACCAGCAACGACGACCACATTCATGTGGGTCCACATCCCGCTTTACTTTAAGTATGAGTAGTAAATCATCTTTTGAAACATTATACCGCAATTCATTAAATAGTGTGCCCTTACACGAATGCAGTTTCTTTATTTTTCTTGTATTAAAAGAGTCTCTTATCGCAGTTTCTTGCGCAGCTATAATCTTGTCGACCGAACACAACAACGTGTCTAAGCGGGCTGTGTGGAGCCCAAGTATAACTTCAACAACGGTGTTGACCCTCAACTCTACATGTTGTTGTCGGCGAGGCTGCGATATTGATCGGTAATGTACGACACAAACATGCGGTCGTAATGTTGCAGCCAGTTATTAAAATACCGCAAAACGTATGAGAAAACAATGAATTAATAAAGTGAGAAAATAATTCGAGTAGTTATTTATTAAATAATAATAAAAAATGTATTAATAGGCAAGTACCCTGTTTTTGGACCAATAAATCTTGTAGGTGCTGATAATAGTGCGTGAACACATCTTCGGTCAGAGCTTTAACCATCAAATCCCATGTCCATCTAACGGACGCATACTCCTCTTCCGTATCGAATTTGTGTCTGCAATGCTTGAGCACATTTTGATTGATATGCCATCGATAGAGTAATCTGTTAGCGTTTGGGAATTCTGCTCTGCATGCCCCAAGCAACTCTAAATCTCTGTCGGTGACGATAACCCGCGGGTAATATTGTTCTTCTATCACCAACTTAAAACATTCCAACACCCATTTGAAATTTGGCTCTTTTTCACAGTTCAAAAGCTAAACGCCATTGAGAATGTTCTGTTTGTTGAAGTAACTCCAACAATTGTAAAGAATGACAGTTTAAACAACGTGGTGTTGTATGTGGAGTCCATCAGCATGATTTCCGGAAATGTTGTCCATAGGGCATATGACGTCGGGTGAACAAAAAATATTTCCTCAAGCTCATTAGTGTGGTCATTTACCTGGGGTATGTATAACCTTCGCCTCAAATGCGCTAAAAGGAGTTGTATCGGAGTCATATCACCACGAATGGCACCGCGTATCTTGTTTTGTGCATTATATATCGTTTTAATGTTAGACACGTTATTCGGATCGCTCTCTTTTTGTGAAGAAAGTATAATTTGTGGTGCTACTTGATGTTTTGTTAATTGCTCCACAAAAACTAACTCATTTTCTTTTAATCGCATGGCCTGTGAAAAACCATGGAACGAGTCTACAAAATCATGATTATGCCTCAGACACTTGACCTTCAAGATCCAACCATTAGTTTTAGCGGTACCAGTTCGACCTTTTATATATTTCGCCAGTAATATGAATGGGCAATTAGTTTTAGCGGTACCCGATGCATTGAAGTTCATTTTCTAAACCTTCACGTGCAGATGTCCCATGTCTAGAACACTTAAATTCGATTGAGTACTTATAGCCCATATCTGTTTTAGTTCTTCCTTTAACAATAAGAAAACCGTTCGATTGAGCAGTAGATTACACCCAATTAGTTAAAACAACTTCATCACGGAACACCTAAAAAATAATAAATACAACTTTTAATAAACTTTTTAAAAATACAACTTTTAATAAAACTTTTGTAAACCTTTTATAAAACTTAAAAAATACAACTTTTAAAAAACTTGTTATAATACTTTTAAAAAACTTGTAATACTTTTAAAACTAATACAACTTTTATTTTAAAAAACTTATAATACTTTTATTTTAAATTTAAAAAACTTAAAACTTATAATAAAAAACTTATAATACATGTGTGGTGTTGGACGGGTTTACACGTTCGTTTCTTGTGGTTTTGTTATCTGTGTGCGCACATGGTTTTGCTTTGTTGCTAGTACTCTGACTCTCTCTCTCACCTCTCATATCACACGCTCTCTCTCTCCCTCTCTCTCTTTCTCTCTCTCTCTCTCTCTCTCTCTCTCTCTCTCTCTCTCTCTCTCTATCCTCTCGTTTCTCTCTCTCTTTCTGAGTTGATTGTTACTTTTTTTGATCTAGATCTAAAAACTTTTTAGATCTAACAAGTAATAATCTTGGTTACTTGGTGGTGATGTTGTAGTGATGTTGTGGTGATATTGTGGTTTTCGTTGCTTAGTTTTTTAGATCTGACAAGTTTTTAGATTTTGAAAAAGAGATGATTTATGTTTAAAAAATTGAGGTAAAAACTTGTTTGATCTAAAAACTTTCAAGATCTAAAAACTTGTTTGGGTTGGTATATCATCTGTAGTGATGTGGTGGTTTTCGTTGCTTAGTTTTTTAGATCTGACAACTTTTTAGATCTTGAAAAAGAGATGATTTTCTGTTTAAAAAGTTGAGGTAAAAACTTGTTAGATATAAAAAGTTATTTGGGTTGGTATCTCATCTGTGGTGATGTTGTGGTTTTCGTTTGTTAGTTTTTTTAGATCAAACAAGTTTTTAGATTTTGAAAAAAGATGATTTTCTGTTTAAAAAGTTGAGGTAAAAACTTGTTTGATGTAAAAACTTGTTTGATCTAAAAAGTTGTTTGGGTTGGTATCTCATCTGTGGTGATGTTGTGGTTTTCGTTGCTTAGTTTTTTTTAGATCTAACAAGTTTTTATATCTTGAAAAAAAAGATGCTTTTCCGTTTAAAAACTTGAGGTGAAAACTTGTTAGATCTAAAAACTTGTTTGGGTGGGTATCTCATCTGTGGTGATGTTTCTGCTTAAAAACTTGAGGTGAAAACTTGTTAGATCTAAAAACTTGTTTCGGTTGGTATCTCATCTGTGGTGATGTTTCTGTTTAAAAAGTTGAGGTAAAAACTTGTTAGATCTAAAAACTTGTTTCGGTTGGTATCTCATCAGTGGTGATGCTGTGGTTTTCGTTGCTTAGTTTTTTAGATCTAACAATTTTTTAGATCTTGAAAAAAAGATGATTTCTGTTTAAAAACTTGAGGTAAAAACTTGTTAGATCTAAAAAGTTGTTTTCGTTGGTATCTCATCTGTGGTGATGTTGTGGTTTTCGTTGCTTAGTTTTTTTAGATCTAACAAGTTTTTATATCTTTAAAAAAAAGATGCTTTTCAGTTTAAAAACTTGAGGTGAAAACTTGTTATATCTAAAAACTTGTTTTGGGTTGGTATCTCATCTGTGGTAGTATCTGTTTTGTGGTTGTGATGTTTCTGTGGTAATGACTTATTTTTTGTGGTGATGTTTTGCAGGTGATACTCTAATGAGTCACCCCATGGTTTGCCTCATTAGACTACCCCTCTGTTTGCTTATGCAGCTTTCATTCTGGATGGTAAAGTGATGCTTTTTATAAAATAAGCAGTTTTATCTCACTTTGCAACTTTCAATGAAATAAGCAGACTTAAAAAAAAATAAAGCAATGATGATTTTTTTTTTAAAAGCTTAAGAGTTTTGGCATGACAAAACTGAATGGACGGTAAAGTGAGTTTCTATTTCACTTTGCAACATTCTAATTTGCGTACTAACATGATATAAAGAGCTAATAATCTGAGCCTTACATCTTGTGTGTCAAATGGTGAACTAGACATGGTTGTTTGTGGTGTTGTTGCTTGTTGTTGTTGTTGCTTGTTGGTGTTGTTGATTGTGGTGCTGTTGCTTGTTGTAGTGGACTGTGACACTTGTGTTGTTTGCTTTCTTGTTGGTGCTGTTGGTGTTGTTGGTTGTTGCTGGTTGGTGGAATTTGCTAGTTGGTGTTGTTGCTTTCTTGCTAGTTTGTGTTGTTGCTTGTTGTTGGTTGGTGTTGTTGCTTTCTTATGACATTATAAGCCTGAAGTGCCTGCACTTTGAGAATCTTAGTTACTTTCTTGTGAACTTTTGCAGTTTTGGAATCCTACTTACCACTTGCATATTGAAAACGTGTAAACGTGAAACTTGTTGAATTTGTGTCGCTTGTGTCCCGAGAACTTGTGACTTGTGCAGTTAGTCAAGTGACTTGTGTAGTTTAAGACTTGTGAGACTTTTGCAGTTTGAGACTTGTGAGACTTGTGCAGTTTTGGACTTGTGAGACTTGTGCAATTTGACAATCCTGTGAACTTGTGACTTTGTGCAGTTGTGACTTAAAATTTTCCGAGGCGATGATGATAACCGAAACCGAATGGACGGTAAAGTGAGATCAAATATCACTTTGCAACCTTCGAATTTGAGCCTTAAAATTTTCCGATGCGATGATGATAACCGAAACCGAATGGACGGTAAAGTGAGATAAAATCTCACTTTGCAACCTTCAAATCTGAGCCTAAAAAATTTTCCGACTACGTTTTTTTTTAAAAGTTATAAAACTGAAACTAATAGTTGTAAAACAAAAAAAAACTTGTAAAAAAAATTATAAAACTTTGTAAACAAAACTTGTAAAAAACTTGTAAAAAAATATTTTGTATAACTAAGTTTGTTACCACAGCAGCCCAAGCACCCCATCTTTTAAGATTTTGGCACGGAAATTAAGAAAAAACATTCCCCCATCACCTCACCCAATGATTGGGAAAGTGTAACACCCTATAGAAAAGTGCAACACCCCCTACATGGGGTGCCTGCATAGCATGACCCTTTTTTTTTATTCAATTAACAAGATTCGAATTAAAAACGTTACTAAACTAAGGATGATTTATCAAAGCAACCTGTTTACTACATTAATAGCCTTGTTTTTTTATTCGACCATTTATTCGACCACTTTGTTATCAACATTTTTAACTCGACCAGTGTGTTATCAAAGTTTTTCGTGAGTTTGTTAAAATTATTCAGTAAATGTAAATATATATGCGTGGCGGTTTCCAGCGGGTGTGCTGGTCGGGGAACCCTTTCACAGATCTCAAGGCTTGATTCGTTTCTTTGTTGACCGCACAAAGAATCGCGCCAGAGGTATGCTGAAGTTCAAGACTACAACTTCGCGGATCTTTGCATCAACTTCTCTATGGTCTTGTTGGCAAATAATACTCCTCGGCGTCGTCTAATCCGTTGGAAAAGAAACAAACCTTGTTTTTTGTTTTAAAGGTCATTGTCGTTTTGGTGAGGCGTGTGGTATCTTCACAAGAGCGTTCATGGTAAGTCTACACTACTTCCCTCACAATTCGGTTTTGTGGATATGGATGCAAAAATTATGGCTAAATTGGGTTTACTACTCACAAATACTACTTAACTCTTGTTCTGTTGCGCCTGCGCAGCCCTACTTGCTCACCAGAGCTAACATCCTAGCTATCCCCGCGGCCATTCCACAGGCCCATTTTGTATCCAAGCCCACAGTCGGCCCGAGGTGTATCAGCGCGACAACAAGCAGTTCAATGTTTTGTCATGGGGTCCAATCTATGGCACATCCTGCACCATGGGGTTCATAATGTCCTCGGTTCACCATCGAGGTTGATTCCTTTGCGGGGTCCACCACCGGGGTTGTTCAGTCTGTGTAGGTTCACGTGAGAGTTCACGCGGTGCTAGAAGTTCACCAACAGGTCCACGGCAATGGGTTCCGCAGGGTCTTTGACCGGTTCACCACAGTGTTTGGTTCCGCTTTTTAACCGGGTCCATCGGGGTTGGGGTCAGCGACTCTCTTGCGCATGCTTTTTCTACTAACACTCCGGGGACCCGTCTGGAATTGGAATATGGATACGGTCGCGAGCTCTCATCTTAATGATTTTGTGCATTGTCTTAGTGATGTTCTTAATGAGTGCATTTATCATTCCTGCGGTTGGTGATGGGCGTTTCATTCAGTTACCAACTCGGTCATAGTATCTTGTCTACACCTTTTCATCCTCTTCGTTTAAATAATGTTTTAATTACCCATCATATAAGTAAATTATATTACGTGAGTCAATTTGTTCGTGATAATTATTACCTGTTGAATTTGATCCTTTTGGCTTTTCGTGAAGGACTTAGTAACTTCGGCGGGTACTCCTCCGTTGTGATAGCGGTGATCTTTACTGTTACGAAGCCTTCTCCAATTCCTCAAGCATATCTCCCCGGTCGATATCACGTGGCATCAACGACTTGGGCATCCAGGAAGTGAAATGTTGCGGCGTCTTGTGTCTAGTGATTCTATTTCTTGTAATAAAGAGAAGCTTCCCATTCTTTTCCATGCTTGTTAGCTTGGTAAACACGTGAAGCTTTCGTTTGTTAGTTCGTCTAGTTCTGTTACTTCTTGTTTTGACATTGTTCACTTGGATTTGTGGACCTCCCCAATTCCGAGTCTTTCTGGTTTCAAGTATTATGTTTTGTTTCTTGATCATTATTCTCAGTATGTGTGGGTTTATCCATTAATGAATAAATCTGATGTTTTGTCTAAATTTCAGTTGTTTCGTAGTTATGTTCGTACTCAGTTTAAGTGTGAAATTAAATCGTTTCAGTGTGATTATGGTGGTGAATTTGATAATACTCCCTTCCATAAATTATTTTCAACCCATGGCATTAGGTTTAGATTTTCTTGCCTCACGCACCTCTCCAACAATAAAAATCTGAATGATTAAATTCCATCAATAACCTTATTCTTACTTTTTTGTTTCAAGCACATTTACCACCCAACTATTGAATGAAGCTCTTAATATGGTCATTTATTTATTGAATATCCTACCTTCCGTGCCATTAACAATGACATACCCTTTACCTTCTTTTGGTGCTACGATTATAGTGTCCTTTGTGTTTTTGGATGCCTTTGTTACCCACATATTGATACCAACCATAAATTAGGACCTCGCTCTACATCTGCCATATTTTTGGGACATGCAGCCAATCATTTTGGCTATCGTTGTCTTGATCTAAATACCAACAAAATTATTATCTCTCGTCATGTTACCTTTGAGGAAACGGTTTTTCCATTTCAAACCCATCTGTCTAAACCCACCCCTTCCTATGATTTTTTGGAAGATTCTTCCAATCTCATTTCCACCATTATCAACACCACCCCAATTGGTCCTACTTTAAACCCTATTCCTATACCACCAGTTGACATACCTACACCTCACAAACCAGTCAACATACCTACCTCCCCTGCCCCACCTACACCAGCGTGCTTGTCGCTTTTGTCACGACCACCATGAAACCACATGTTGTCTCTATTCATCCCATGGTCACACGTTCTCATGTCGGGACTACTCGTCCTAATCCTAAGTATGCTTGTCATGTGTCCACTGTTTCTCCATCACCTAGGTCGTATAAGGATGCTCTTGATGATCCAAATTGGCAAAATGCTATGTTTGATATGAATATAATGAATTAGAATAAAACTTGGACTTGTGTACCTCGTCCTGCGGGTATCAATGTTGTTTGGTGTATGTGGTTATTTCGCCATAAGTATTTGGCTGATGGCACTCTTAGTCGGTGACAAGGCGTCTTGTTGCCAATGGTACACACAGGTAGAGGTAGATGTTGATGAGACTTTTAGTCCGGTTGCTAAGCCGGGCACCATTCAGACTGTTCTTAGTTTAGCTATTTCTCGACATTGGCGTGTTCATCAGCTTGATGTCAAGAATGCATTTTTGTATGGTGATTTGGCTAAAATTGTTTATCTGCATCAGCCACCTGGTTTGGGATCCGAGCATTGGATTATGTTTGTTTATTACTGGCGTTCTCTTTATGGTCTTAAGCGGCCTCGGGCATGGTTTAGCGGTTTCTTGCTTATATTCTTGTTGGGTTTTCCGATTGATGTGATTCTTCTTTATTTATTTACCGAAGCGGGTGATGATCTTGCACTACGCTACTATATGTGGATGATATTATGCTTCTGCTTCCTACGATAGTTTATTACAAGTGATTATTGCTTCTTTGCATAAAGAGTTCTCTATGACAGATTTGGGTGCTCTTAATTATTTTTTGGGTGTGTCAATTCGGCGTGACTCTTCTGGATGTTTTGTCACGGCAGTAAGTATGCTATGGAGATTTTGGGCGTCATATGGTTGGTTGTAACCCTCTCGGACTCCTGTTGACTGACGAGTCTAAGTTGGGTGATGATGGTGATCCGATTTTTGATCCTACGTTATATTGGAGTCTTGCAGGTTCTCTTCAGTATCTCACTTTCACTAGACCCGATATTACTTATGTTGTCCAGTAGGTTGGTTTATATATGCATGATCCTCACGAGCCTCATTTCACCAGCGGATCTTACGGTATGTTAGGGCACTTTGGCTTATGGTTTACAATTATTTTCTTCCTCACGAGTCCTTGTTTGCTTATTCGGATCTGATTGGGCTGGTTGCCTACCACTCATCGGTCTACATCGAGTTATTGTGTTTTTCTTGCAACAACTTACTTTCATGGTCCTCTAAACGTCAGACGCGATTTCTCGTTCGATCTTTGAGAGTGCTCGGGGTGTTGCCAATGCTTGTTCGAGACATGTTGGCTTTGGAATTTACTCGTGAGCTTCATACACCATTGTCATACGCTACTATTGTTTATTGTGATAATGTGAGTGCGATGTACTTATCTTCTAACCTGTTCATCGTACCAAGCATATTGAGATTGATATTCATTTTGTTCGTGATTTGGTTGCTACTGGTCAAGTAAAAGTTTTGCATGTTCCTTCTCGATTCAGTATCTTGATATTTTTACCAAGGGTTACCATCGCCTTGTTTCTTGATTTTCGTGACAGCTTGAGTGTTCGGTCTCCTTCCGCTCAATCTGCGGGGGAGCTTTAGTCTATTAGTATTAGTATAAGTATTGGCCCATTGTATATTCGGCCCATTATGTATCCTATATAATCTTGATGTACCAAACATTATTATTTATTCAATATACACAAACTTACATCAACAATTTAATTTTAGATTTCATGTTAACTTAATATACATTTACCAGAATGAAATGAGCCTTGGATGTTTAAGAGCTTAAGTTCGTGTAGGATCATTTTAGCTCTTATAATAGTATTTGTTCGAATATATCAATGACAAGAGTGTAGGAGATCTTTTGACATTAGCATTGTTTAAGCGTCAATTCAGTCGTGAAGGTCTTAGCGTTCATTGGGTTTTTGGCAGCCTTGGCGTATTTGTCCTTGTTCCCTCTTTTAGATTAAGGTGAGTTTTCGTGTCCCTTTTTTACTTATATGTTTGTTAGTGGAAATAATACTCAAAGGATATTTCAAATATTATATGTTGTGCTAAATAATTTTATTTCTTTGGAAAATTTATGTGTTTATAATTGCGTATATGAGTGCTATTAGTTGATTTTGTACATTTCTAAGATTCCTATGTTGATGACTATGTTTCCTATTAAGCCAGCAGTTTCAACTGGATTGAGAACCTATTAAGCCAACTGTTTAGCTCCAGCAAATCGTGGTTAGAAGGAACGAATTCGTTGGGTTTTTCTAGTATCCTTCACCAGCCGTATTTGTCCTCGTTTTCGCTATGAGTTTTCGTGGCCCTTTTTACTTATATGCTTCTTAGTGGAAATAATACTCAAAAGCTATTTCAAATATTTTACGTTGTGCTAAATCATTTTATTTCTTTGGATAATTTATATGTTTATAATTGCGGATTTGAGTGCTATTGGTTGATTTTTTACATTTCTATGATTCATATGTTGATGACTATGATTCCTATTAAGCCAACAGTTTCGACTGGATTGGGAACCTACTAAGCCAACTGTTTAGCTCCAGCTGGTAGGCGACATGTTTGAAAACCTAAGGCGCTTGTGACTCTATTGTTTTGGTTTAAGGTTTGGATAACTATTTATACTACTTGCTCGGCGCTATTATTATTCACTATCGTCCTACTTGTACTCTATGCACAGCAACTGCATCTTACTACTTAAACCTATGAGCTCACCAATATTATGTTGACTTTTTTGAGTACCATTTTCTGGTGATCGTCGGTAATATTGTTTTGAAGACACTTGCATTGAAGTTATCCATTGTCCTCATTTCAAAATATCGTCTTAAGTTGATTAAGATACCTTTCTAAAGACATTGTTTTCAACAATAAAGACTAATGTTTTGTTATCCGGTGTTGTATAAATATATTCATGTAACGTTGTAAACTTATTTCTTAAATCAAGAATGCTATTATTCTACGATCTTACGCGATGTTTCTGAACCGTTGCACTTCGTGTTTCCGCCTTAGACGGGGTAAGACAGATTGGTATCAGAGCTTAAGGTTTTAGAGAATGCCGGTTTTTCTAAAATAAAAACAACAACTATAACCAAACTAAAGTTTTTGTAAAACCCTGAACATGATACGACTAAACTAGCCCGAGCATTTCATCATTTTTCTTAAATTATGCATAGCCTGGTCAATTATGCCTAATTCAGGAAGGATCATGGAATGATGGGGTAGTTACCTTGGATCATACTTGGTTGGACTCAAACTCTAGATAACCTGAAATTGCATCGGTCATGTGCATGCGCATTTGCATTATATGTTTTATGCATTCACGTTTGTGCTACTATACATTCTATATATTATTATATATACGTTCTTATCTTTGTTACATTATGACCCACTATTAGCGTTTAAGCATGCCTTATTTTTTTTCATGCTTTGTCTTGTTTTATTACGTTATGCTTCTGAGTGTGCCTTTATTTCAGTCGTGTCAGGAAAACTATTTGAATACTATTTTGGATGCATCCCAACAATGCGTTGTTGGAAGACCAATATTAGACACGTTATTTTTGGTTCATCCTAACAGTCTTAGCTCTAGCTAAGAGTTGAGCTCCTGTTGGTAGCCGACTTGTTGGAAGGCCAATATTTTATACTCTATTTTTTATACACTATTTTGGATACACTATTTTGGAAACGTTATTACCACACATTTGTTCCCCTATGCTATTATGTCACATGCCTTGTCTCCCTATACCACTCACCTCGTTAGCAAGCTTGGATACACCGCATTCTAAGCCGATGAGTCAGGTTATATCATTAGTCACCCTAGGAACAACCCACCAACCAGCATGGTCACATTAGTGGTTTTGTCATATAATTAGGGCCTTGAGACTACAAGTGGGACAAAAGGACTCATAAGAAAGTGATGATGTTATGCTTGTTAACTGCTTTATTTGTGTTGACCATGATAACAATGCCCTCCCTAGTGTTCGTGCTCCAGAGATGGTACTGATTCGGATAAGTCAAAGTCTATTGGTCAATATTTTTGTACAAATGAAATGTTTTCTTACAAACCTTACGAGGTACGATAAATTGGTGATTCTCAATGGTTGGATTGTTTTAGTGTATAAATTGTTTTAAATGTTTGTTCAAGCATCAATTTTTTTTGAAGGTCAATATCCAAACCATATACGAAAAATTGCTTTATCAATATATAAAATTTTTGTAGTCATATCTTTTCACATGACTATAATTATCAAAAATTTCAAACAATGTTGCCTAAAATACACTTTTGGTCAAAATTTTATAATATTTTACTCAAATAAATGTTGTTAACAAATTTTAAAACCATGCCTCCAAGAAGGAACACTCACAACTCATGGACAAACCTCGAAAACAACCACTATGCCTACATACTATTTGACCTTATAAGTGAATCGAACACCTCTGCTCGAGACTGTCAATAGCAATATGTCATGCCTTGACACTATTCCTTCATAGTACAACTTTCTCACTCATTCCATATGATAAGATGCTCGAATTGTTTGATAAAGCGTTGAGTTAAATAATCGATATACAATTAGTCATGAGACTATGTTCCCTTTTCGGAGTTCTAGATAACTTAGTTACACTGGGACATGAATTTACTTTTACATTGGGATATCAAGAGGTTGCATCTAATCATAAGGCTTTTAGCTTTCACCTATAACAAGTCAAACATCCCTCAACATAGTATCTACTTGACTTAGACCACTAATACAACAATTTCAAGTCATTATACATTCTAGTACTGCCTAGATGAGTTGAGCACTTGGAATTACGAGCTTTATCTAATAATAACTTTCGAACGTTTCAAATCATTGACACCAAATTTTGTCCTTAGATCTTTTGACTCATAGATCATCATCTTCAACTAGTCGTGTATGCCTGACGACACGTTCTTCCTTGATGTTTTCACACTAAGGGCTTTTCCCTTAAATGTTTTTTATCCGCTATGAGACTATTAGTGATGTCTATCCTCATTGATTAAACTCTAATTCGTTCTACTCTTTCTTTTCGGGTTATGTCGTGAGCAACTACACTTACTTTTCCTAGATGATAAGGGTACCACTATCGTAACTGCTTACTAACCTCATTCACACTATTTGTCTCAGTGTGAGATCCTTTTTACGAAACGTACACGTAATACTCTTGTAGCCTATATAAATAAGAAGTTATGTATTGGCTTCATAATCTCAATTCAAGACTACACCAACCACAATTTTCTAATAGTGACCACAATAGTTATTTTAACTTTTTTTAAAAATTAAGTCTTCATTCATAATTAGAAAACATTACAATAACAATTAAACTAAAATAAAAAACATTGTGATAACAATTCAACTGAAAAAATATAACGATAAAAACTAAAACAAACTTAAACTAATAGTCTAAATTGTAGTGCTCTTTGATTTGTTGCTTCAAGGCTAAGCACCTCTCTAGTGTTTTCCCGTTCAAATGCTCATGGGATGTAGTGTAGTACATAATGTCTTTCTCCATTTTATTTTGTTTTTGCCATTCCATCTGTTCACGTTGAAACTGAAGTTGTTGTCTCTCGTGTTCAAGCCTCTCTGCTTTAATTTCCCGTTGTTGAAAAGCCTTAGTTTCTCTAATTTCAATTCATGCTCTTTTATTTTCAACAATGAAGCATTTGCTTCATGCATTTGTAGTAAATAATGGGGCCGCTGATAACGCTACACGCGTCGTTCGGGGTCAAAGGACTTCCTTTTCTTCGAGCAAGTTTTATAACACCCTAGGCAGTGAACCTAATCGTTGTAGTGTAGTATTAGGGTAAGCCACGGGTATTGATATCGTTCTCTAGGGGAATAGGAATGCTAGTGAGAAGTTACTAGGCTAAGGTTGGGGTTGAAGAAGATTATTTTTTTATCTTTTTTATATTTTTTTTAGGAAATGGAAAGTGCGAATCTCGGGTTTGGATTTGGGGTTGGTATTGCTACCGATTACTCTACTTATCTAATTATCTAATCTAAGGTGTATGTAGTCTATGTCTAATTATTGTGTGCTCGTATGATAGTTTAAAGATGTGTTTACTTAGGTTTTACTACTCCTTAATTATCTCCTATTGGTGGTTGAATTGTCACGTCCTTATTCTTAATGGCGTTGTGTGTGTCTAAAATTAAGTAGCGATCGTTTATCCCTAACTCTTTGAACTTACCAAATGGTCACCGTCTACAAAACCCACTAGGGAATATAAACTCTAACTCTAAGGCCTCTTTGGATGGTTTAGCTTACAACCGCTCTAGGTGCTATAACCTAAGGTTCACAAAGATTAATCAAGCATTAAGTACACAACGAATGATCTATCGCATTACTAGATCATTAACAATTAAGATATGAGACAACCAATCAATATTCAATAGTTAAGTTTCATATTCTCTAGCAAACCCACCAAGTAAATTAGCGGGACATGGAGAACATCTGAAGCATACACACAAATAATCAAAGACATAATTGAATTAATGAAGTAAAACACTTATCTTGATGTAAGATACGATATGGAACCCTAAAAATCGCGTACAGAAAGACCTTGGTTCGGTTTAGGTTTTACTCCAAAAGACTACACACCATCTTGAAAAAATTCGGATTTTATATATAAGATTACATATGCGACGAGGCGTCACTTCTTATGTTTTGTGGCCTGACGTCGGCTCGTAGTCATTAGGGTTTAGAGTCTTGGCCACGCTTTAGTCTTGCGACGGCGTCACCTTGTGCTTGTAGCGTATCCTCTTGACTTATGGCGGCCGATGCGGATCAAATCTAGGCGTCGGTTGCGGCAGGCCTACTCTATTAAACATGCCCGGCGCGAAAATAAAATTTGACTTCGTCCCGCACAAAATGCTCTGGTCGCGGAGTTAAGCGATGGCGTCACCTTATACTTGGCCGGCTTGAGTGTCTCGATTTCTTGACTTTGGCCATTTTTCTTAGATATATCCGCCTTTTAGTCCAAATAAGTGCCATTCTGTTGATTTGCCTTCAAGAGACCTAAAAAGTGAAAAGGAGCGATATTAAGTAATAACGGATACAAAAGTGATCAAATAAGGGCTTAAATGACCCTCAGGTATATTTTAATACCTTATCAAATATCCTACACTTTATTTGCTTGTCCTCAAGCAAATGTGCTTTTAACCAATTAATTTATAAGTTATGGGTCATGAAGCATTGGTTTAAAGCAGTCCACAACACATATAAGCCCCACAAAAGTCATAACAAGCACGGAAATTACATACTAGCACCTCACCAGGGGTGTTTGGATACTCACATCTCTCGGGTGTATATGAAATATAACAAGTTGAAATGGAAGATAAACACTCATTAACCGATTAAGTACCTGATTATCATAGGCTTGAGACTAGATCAAACCTCCATCGCTTTGGTGTAAGCACCTAGGAAATACTATCAAAGAGGTCTTTAAAGGGTTGTAATGTTAGGGAACTACGGTAGGAAACAAGGGTTTTTGGGATAGGCTATTTAGTGGTGGCATGTCAAAATCTTTATGTTACAAGCATACGAAGAATGGCGTTGCTAAGCCAAGACTCGACACTCTAAACTCTAGATACTGAAATAAACAAACATAAATTTAAGGATATATGTGGGATGGTAGCCGTATGTTTTGTTTTTGTTTTTACTCTATTTTTTTTTTTTTTTTTTTTTTTTTTTTTTTTTTTTTTTTTTTTTCACTTTTACTCTACCATCCTCTCTGGTAACATCAAAATGATAGGGATTTATAGGCACATCCCTACACTTGAGTTTTATTATTCTAACACTAATTTGACCAATTAAGAAAGGATCAAAACACTTGGGGTATGTTATTATGAAAATAAGGGAATTGCCGTTCCCTTCTAATAATTTAAACTTTAACTTTTTCCCATGAGTCCCAATCGTCCCAAAGCTGTATACAAAGGATATGACTCGACTTAGCAACTCATGCAAGCAACTAGATAATTGAACTAAGGGTTTAGGGTGATAACAATCATGCACTAAAAGTGAGGTGCATACATAGTAGCTAAAGCGATTTGGGTGTATATTTGGGGTGGGGTGTAAACAATGTTCTTCATTGATATTCGGAAAAACGAAACATCGGAGAACCTTGAAAAGGATAGGTTCGAGGGTTAACTAGGGGTATCGTGTACTAAAGATGAGTACAAGCGCAAAAGGGTGTGGGGAATTACTCACGAGTGTGGAAGAAGTAATTATATTCTGGGTATCAAACAAGGGTTATCCTAATGCTCTTATCATTTAGTTATTCCTAACTACACAAGTGTAGTCTTACTAGCGATCTCGGGATGCATCACAAAACAAGTTCTAGAATCTAATGTACTATCGGTTCACACTCTAAGCATTAAAGATGAATGCTTTAATTCCTACTAATCTAAGGGTGATCCTCACATTTGGGTGGAATTTAGGTGGTAAAGGGTTTTACGCTAGTCATGCAACTTCCTATCCGGTGAGGCGCTTTTGTTAAGACTAAGGGCGGCTCCTATATGTCATGAAAAATTAAAAATTTGGTGCCAAAATTACCCTAACAGACATTTTCTCATGGTTTATTACACAAATACAATTGGACAAAGCAAATAATCAAGGATAAGTATAGTTTCAAAGTTCCCGTTTTGTTTCCCTCTACACTTAAAAGTGAACATTTTCCCCAATGTTCCCCGAAAGTATCAAAGTTATGATAATGGAAGGTAATTAAAAGCGAAAGAAACTAGTACTCCCCCGATTAGCTCGGTAGGATCCGTGTAAAGTGGTGGTTAAATCCTTTCCAAGAAAAATGTATGCGTGAAAAGCTCCTTCCAATCTTTTGTTTCTTCATCTTGATAAATAAAACACGCACATTCGAGAAAACAAACGAAACCATAAAATCGGCGGTAATAATATATATAAGACTCTACTAAACTAAGATATAATGTTTGTGGAATGGATGTTTCACAGAATTTAAAAATTAAGACCGAAAATTCAAAATTTATAAGTAGCTCGAGCTTGAAAAAAAAAGTAATATGTTGTTTTTCTCTCCTTCCTAAGCGTCGAGGTTGCAATCGGCCGCCGTCCAATTATCGACAAAAAGCTGGTCGCGATTTTGGAAAAATTACGGAAAATTTACATCTTTAGAATCTGGAAAAATTTATGCAAAACATCCATTATGACTCGATACAAGCATTTGACTCGAACAAACACACATATATATCTTTTAATGAATTATTATTCTCATGTTTACGTTTCTTTTGAAAGCGTGTGTAATCCTCCCTACACTTATCCTTTATGTAAAATACCTTTATATGCAATTAAAGGCGAGGTTAAAACAAAATAAAGCATTTTTACAAATTTAAACATGAGAATAAACAATTGATAAAAGATACATGACACTAACAAGCAAACAATTAAGCATGGGTTGCCCTCCAGCTTTTCTTTATTTAAGAGTCTTGTAGCTAGACTCGTAGTGGGTATTACATTGACTTCATTAAGTCATCTTCTTCCTCATGACCGGTCTCTGTTCAGGGGATTCTATGTTGTAGAAGTGCCCATGATGCACCCTCTCTAAGAGTTCGTCTCTCCCCAACTTGGTTCTATATTTCGGTCCTAGGTTCAAGCAATCCTTATAGAATCAGAAAATCTTAGCCATAACATAATCTACTCCTTTTTCTTTATCCTCCTCATTCCTATAATAGACCGATAGTTTAAGTTCCTTTTTCATCATTAGAGGTATTGAAAACTTCTCAATAAACGGCATTTGGTAGCTATGTCATCGGTCTCATCTTTGAATCGCACTATTCCTAACGAGGGGTCATAGGTCATCCTGGTGCTTTCTGTGGAAAACTAGATGGGGGGGTTGAATAGTTTTACCAATTAAACTTCTTTTTAATCTATTTAGATAGACTTATGTCAATCTATTTAGATGTGTGTGTTGTATGTTGATAAACAAGCATGTAGAGGTAAGTAATGAAAAGATAAGAGTAAGAAGCACAAAACCACAACAGAAGTATTTATAGTGGTTCGGCTACAAGGTCACCTTCCTTGCCCTACTCCACACCCCGAGTCACCTACTCGAGAGTTCGTAATCACTACACCAATCTCCTTATGGCGGAGAAGCCTTCACAACGTCGCCTACTCTTTTTCCGGTACTAGGCTAACCACCGGGTTCTTTCACTCCAAGGTGAACCACACCTACCCAACGTCGCCTACCCTTTATAAGGTACTAGGCTAAGTACCTAGTTCTTTCACACCTTAGGTGAACTACACCTTCACAACGTCGCCTACCCTTTATTAGTACTAGGCTAAGCACCTAGTTCCATTGCAATGGAGGAACTACTACCACACTACACCAACGACTAATCCCAAAGGAGATCTACTCCTTTACAACATCATCAGGATATCAATATCCTTGGATCTAATACTAGTCTATCTTGTACATCGAAACACACCAAATCGAATGTACATCTAAGGCACCTTCACTAATGCCTTTGACTAGATCTACAAGACACCTTTCACTAATGTCTTGTGTCTTCACTTCTAAGCATCTTTCACTAATGCTTATTTGTCTTGACTTCTAAGCACCTTTCACTAATGCTTCTTTGTCTTGACTTCTAAGCACCTACCACAAGTGCTTTATCCTATAGACGATAGATACCCTTCACTAATATCTTCGTCTTGACTCTTGAGACATCTTTCACTAATGTCTTCAACACTACACTTCTTTGAAGAAAGAAAGGAATCATCAACAAGAAGACTTCAATAGCCTTGATGATGAGGAAGCATGGAAACTCATGGACTTGAGCTTGCTCGACTTCAAAGGTGGTGATCTTGCCTTTAAGAGGAACCTAAAAGATCACACAAAAACAAAACTACAAACATAGATCTCTTGGATCTAAGGTTAGTGAGATTTAACTTAGGGGAGAAAGTATATTGGAAAGGGGTAAGAAATAATGAAGAAATGGCTCACTATTTATAGAGGAAAAATCCCACTGTTCCTCGGATCCCAGGATCCCTACCACAAGGATCCGGCTAGCAAAGCTAGGGATCCGTGGTCGGCTCTTGCCCATGGGTATTTTTGGTTATGGGTCATGGGTCATGGGTTATGGGTTGATCCATGGTTTTCTTTCTAGATACAATGAACTTGGTTAAGTGGTATATATAAAACCATGGGTTGTGGGTCAAAACCATTTGCTAGTATTTACCCATTTAGTATATACTTGTATTTACCCATTTTAGCATATACTTAGTTTTACCCATTTTAGCATACTTAGTTTAAGTATATGTTTAACCCAATATGTAAACACTAGTTGTTGTACATATGTATCTAAATCATAAAATCACTTATACTTGTTTTAGTGTTTTATGTGAAAGCATAAGTGTGTTAGAAAACTATTAGTTCAAACCATTTACTTATTTTATTTGTTTCTTTAAAATGATTTTACTTTTGTTATCGACAAAACAATGGAGGATCGTAGAATATAAAAAACGCTTTTACGCTTATTTGTATTAACAATCTCCCCCTTTTTGTTGATGACAAAACATAAAATTATTTTAAGGAAAAGCAAAAATTGTAAAAGTTTGAATTTGTAGTTTTTACTTTCTTCTCCCCTTTGTAGAAACAAAAGTGTTTGAAGGAAGCAACACATTGTTTTAAGAAAAACATGTGAAAGAATTAAAAGTAAAAAGAGATAGAGAGAAAATAACGGGAAAGGATCTCGTCTTTACTCCCCCTTGACGAGTCCATTCCTATGTAAAGGCGTCAAGTAAATGATACTAATCTAGTTTGTTTGCAAATAAGTTTGCAATAGATATCGTCTACGAGGCAGATAATGCTCCCCTTGATGATTGCAATTTTGCAAGGGATGTCACGAAATGTAAACTTAGTATTTCAAGTAATTTGCAATGTATTGCTTTGACGTAAAGCTCCCCTAGCTTTATGATGTCAAAGTCTTCATATGTAAATTGAATAACTACAAAACAAAGGTTAGAAATCAAGTATAATTCACAATTTCCAGTAAATGTGATTCAAGTTAGTAGAAAGAAAGCTTTACGTCTCACGGATCCCACGGTTCCCTCCTAGTAGGGATCCGTCTAGGCAATATTGAGGGATCCGTTTTAGTGTTAAATTTCACAAATGTGATATAACAAGTAATGTTATCACAAAAATGAGATATGAATACAAGGTAATCATATTCTCAGAAAAATAGCAAGTAGCATGTAATTCCATTTAATAAAACTAGAGTTATGATATACATGACTCTAAAACTAAGAAAATAAGAAAATACATTACTAGTAATTTCTAAACCAACTATCGCTTGATGCTATGACACCACTAAAAATCTTCTAGCTCAAGTTTTGTTTAGGTTTGATCTCTTCAAAACGTTCGAGGATATGATAGAACATGAAACGTTGGTCTTCTCGTACTTCATGTATCAAACTTTCAACATGTTGACAATGATAGCAATCTTTGTCATGGCTAGGTAGTGGTGTGGAGGAAATGAAATGCCTTGATGCGAAGGATCAAGTGAAGTGGCTTGTGGAGCTTTAAACGATGGCGGGATTGGTGGAGGTGCATTTAAGAATGACTCAACCAAGAAGGATGTTGGTGGTAGAGAAGTGTCAACTTCCATATGGTCGGGTGGTTGACTTTGATGATTTGTCATAATCCAAATGGGATTATATGATGAAAAAGCCGAGAAGGAAGCCGGAGCAAGTGTTGACTCAACACCTTGATTTTGAACCATTATTCCTCCTAATGAGGAGAATGTTGTCGGCGGAAGCGGATGAGACGGCCTAGGAGACAAGTCCTCTAAATTGTAGAGGTGTGGTGATGATAGTGGGGATGTAAATGAAATAGCTCTAGGAACCAATGGTGATGGTTTTGGTGGAGATGATATTTTTTGGCCTAGGAGGTATGGTGGTGTTTGGCATACGTAGTTTTGTGGGTACTATCCTTTTAGGAATTGGTTTGATTGGATTATGAAGAATTTTATCATTTGTTGGTTTGATGGGAGATGATTCGGTTGAAGAAATTTTGTATATAACACGAGCTCTTTTTAATGGGTTCTTTGGTGGATAAGTTACTACTTGGGGTTTTCCTCATGATGAGATGATTTCAAGAGTTTGCAAAAGCTGAAAGTTAGAGTGATGACTATGGAGGTCCTAACAAGGTGGTTTATAAACTAAGAGATTTGGCAAGTGCATTTAAGCTTTAAGCCACTAGGATTCATTGGAATGTGATGATTGACATGCACAAGAGTCAACTTCAGAGGTTGCTCTGATCTAGGAACTCATTTAAGATGAGATGGAGTGTTTGATTTAGGAAGACGAGTTGAAATGATTGTTTTAGCAAGATTTGACCTATACTTGTCATCACGGATCCCACAGTTCCCTCCTCGAGGGATCCGTCTCTCAGCAACTATGAAAGAGTGGAAATGATGTTTCTAAGATCTAAGACCTATATCATCTTGAGTGTTTCAGTCCTCCTAAGTGTTTTAAATGAGGGGATGCTTGAGTACTTGAAAGTAATGAGTGATGTAGCTAATGATTGTCATTTATGGAAGGATTTGGAACTTTCAAGAGTACCAATGGATAAGCAAGGATGACACTAAGGATTTAGAGTGTCAATTAAATGATCCTAGAGATCAGGTTGTGTCTTAGGATAGTGTATTGGAAAAATATCCTAGAAGCTTTGAGATGAGAAACTAGATTTTGATCAACTTTGATCAACTTGGAGGTGAGGATGATTTATGATCAATTTTGCCATAATTGAAAGATTTCTAAGACTAGATGTGAGGGATCAAGTAGAAAATGAGGTGTGAGTTTAAGAGCGGAAGAGTGATGGATTAAAACGAAACGGTAGATCTACAAGCGTTTTTAGAGTGTGACCTCGGTGAGTTATGTATGAATGGGAAAGATTAACCTATCTTGATAAGGACTTAATTTGCCTTAAGACATTATGTTTAGCTTAGTGAGGTGTTAAGAATGTGTTTGAAATACAATGCTTGTAATTGCATTTTCGTTCATTGGATCCCACGGTTCCCCTAAGAGTAGGGATCCGTCTAGTGTAATCTTTGGGATCCGCCCATCGCTTTCGGCAGGACCTTTACTAAAGGTGTGCAATGATCTTGACAATGCATTATATCTCAAGGATAGTCTAAAAAGAGTTTTAAGATATCAAATGTAAGATGTCTTATTTCATGAAAGAAATTGGATTACATTGATAAAGCACGAGTACAAGAGAATTGATCCTATTTTGGAATACTACTAGTTTCCTTGAGTGTTTCGCTAGGAGGATCATTATGTGATTGATGAGTGTTGGTGGAATCAAGAATGAAGAAAGTCTTCATGAGGGATATGTTTAGCGGTTCCATAATCTTGTTCACAAGTCATACACGGACTTTGAAATTGAGGATGGAAGTGCATACTTTGATATGATAGGCGTCAAGAACATTCCATAAGGGATGAGTTTATTCTTGGAGCCTTGAAGATTTGCAATTCGCCTACGAAGTAAGTTATTGTATGGTTGTTGTGTTAGCAAGTACAACATGTGAGCAACAAGCGGGGATTTCTCGATTTCCCCTAAGACTCAAAAATTTTCACGTGGGATGATTGCAAGAGGCTTGTACTCTTCTCGGATATCCATTGTAAAGATAATGTTTGGATCGGAGTAATATGGTCGAGGTTTGCATATTTTGCGATTTAAATCTTCGGAGGGTATGTGTGAACAATATGGACTATTTTCTTCACGAAAGTTGAAGAGAGAATCAATAGACCAATCTTCGGTGAAGGCACATTTTCCATTATTTGGAATCCGGAGGATGTGAGCAAAATGCCCAAGGGTTAGAGTGAACTTTTGGTTTTGATATAAAACCAAAGAGATAGAAAGCGATCCTCGTTACGAACGAGTTCGACTTGACGAAAGAATTCCATTATGAACGTTGGACATATCTTCGTTGATTTCAAGAAGACATTCTAGTCCTATGGCTCGGAAGGAGGTATTGATACCTTCTTCGTGTAGAAGGTGTCTACAATCGTCCTTCATGGAAGTGAAGGTTTTGAGATTATTGAACCCAGGACATGATTGCGAGCGTGTTGGGTTGAGAGATGTTAGTGTAGACGCTAGTGAGTGAAAAATCAAACTCATATTCATGCGTCATAGTTGAACCTATAGAAATGACAAGTTCATAAAAGGATATGTTTGTGGGCAACTTATGATAATCTAATGTTTTTACTAGATTTTTATTAACAATGGTTTTAACAAGAAATACACTTAACTCACTTATGGTTTTGACATACAAGGGGAGTATTACTCTTAGAATAAAAGAGGTTTTGATTTGCATGAAAAACTATTTTCGATAGGGCGGATCCGGTTCCTTTTCAAAGGAATCGGCTAGTATAACCGGGATCCGTGGATCTGTAATATGCAACAGATTTTATAAAAACATAGATTTTACAGTTTTTATACCACGAAAATATGTTTTATCCTACATTTTCCTTTAGCATGCATACATGACTTCTAATGTATCACGAAAGAAATATAAAGCATATAAATCAAAATAAGTGACAAACACATTATGATAAAAGTAACCTAGATAAACTAGATTATTAATAGTATTGCATTTCAATACTAAGGATGATAAAAAGGATTGGGTATATGACCCCAATATAGATTAACAACACAAAGTAAATGTATCCGTATGTGAACTTCATCATAGGGAACACAAGTGCGATGAGTGTTATGGCGATGAGCACAAGTGCGATGTAAACCATGTTGATGATGGATCTTCTTGGTTTCGGTTGAGATGGAATGAGGAAGATGAAGTTTTTAAGTGAGAGGAAATTTTTGAAATTGGATGCTTTGAAAAAGGTGAGGATTTGATAGATATGTCGACGGTGGGAGTTTTTATAGGGAAGGAGGAATTTTGAAATTAGGTGTTATGTTTATTGGATTAAAGAAATAAAACATAAGTTTAATATACTATGACTATAGACGAGAAATATAGCACGTATGTGTGAAAAAGGCTTCCTAACGAAGCTTCATGTAAACCATGTAATTTGCACAAAAGATAATCATATAAATACCTAAAAAAAGGGTATACTTAATTATCAAGCAAAGTAAAAGAAAGTCATACCTCTAAGCCTTACTTAGGAATGTCTTTACAATGACACAGACAAATGTCACTTAGACTATTCCGCTCCTGCGTTTAAGATACCTTCTTAAGGAAGGTATTCTTGTTACCAAGCGACTCCTAAAGCTTGGGTATGAGCTTTGACTAATCAACATGACAAAGAAGATTAGTGCAATTTAAAAAAAAATAAAAAAAATGTTATCAACTCAACATCCAAACATATAGTTTTGAAATACATGGTGTTTGTTTTTTTGAAAAACCTTCTTTGTAGTGTTCAATTAACCATGGATCGTATCAAGTTTTTAAAGTACAATATACTTCAAGGAACTTGGTAACGAAGCTCTGATGCCAATTGTGGAAAACTAGAAGGGGGGGTTGAATAGTTTTACCAATTAAAACTTCTTTTTAATCTATTTAGATAGACTTATGTCAATTTATTTGGATGTGTGTTGATTTTGATGTTGATTGTCACACATTTACATTTTGCGTGAATGGAATTCACAGGGCATTGACTTGTCATAGCACCACATCACAGTTATATTGAACGACCTAAAGTGCCGTTTTAAAACCACATCGTTGGATATATCATAAAAACATAATCCGAGTACAACATCGGTCCCAAAAGGTTTAACAAGTTTAAGGAAATACAAATATGTTACAAATCCAAACGATGTTTTGAAATAAAGAGCCATAAAGTACATAATGTAAGTTGACTCAAATATAGGTCCCTAAACCATGTCATGATGATAATGCCTCGTTACACGAAAATACATTGCTAAAACGGTCAACAATAATGTTGGTGAGAAATCATAGGTTTATGTAAATGTTTTAAACGACTACACAAGTATCTAGCATGCATGACAATCAAGTCACGTAAAAATAATGTTACAATTTCCTTAAGCCCATGACCCGAAACTAGACGATCAATTATGTATGCCCCTCACGAATGTTTGCGGAAACTTCGTAATGAAATCAAATGAAATGCATCCGTTTTCGCTGTTTGGGATTCAAACCGGATGGAGCGTCACCCTCGATAGATCTATCCACTCATCTCGCTTCAAAGATTATGGTTCATGGTTTAGGAAATGGGGACTTTCAAATTGGCATATGTGGTAACTTAAGCAATGTAATGAATTTAACATACTTGGTATCGTACAAAGAAAAATGTAGTGCAATGTATTCTCCCACGTGGGTTTGAAATAATCGAAAGCATGTAAAAGCGGGGCTATGAAAACTCACTTGGATAAAGCTGGAGTAACGGCAAAAGTGAGTACACGAGGTTTAATGTAATCGTCAACGGGACCTATGATCAATGATATGATATGTCATGAGTTGCAATGTAATGTTATGCATGCACTTGATATGTTATTTATACCATTTACGAGTTTTGAAAATATTACTCGGCGTCGAAAAATACTCTTTTGACGCCTTGACCACACAAAAATCACTTTACATGTTTTTACGTCAAAATGTCATCCTACAATGGTTTTATAATTTTTTTTAGAGAAATTACCACACTTTGCTTAAAACAATGTCGTTGGAAAAATCATGAAATTACCAAAAATGGCTTTGGAAAAACAATCGTAAAACAGTACACGTTGATCGTTAGAGAACGAAATCGACGGTTTGGAAAGTTTGCATCGATATCTAAAAGTTCATTCGAGGTTTTCGTCCAAAAGGTCTCGAACATAAAGATAATAAGGGTTAAAGATGGTGGTTGTTGGCTAATAGTGTGCAAGAAATTAGTTACGGCAAGTTTAAGAAAAAGTGCATATCTTTGTCGTTTCAAATCCGTTTTCTACGATTAATATGTCCTTAGCTCGTTATTGAAGTAAACTAATATATTTTTGACAAGTCGAAATAATTTGTGAAGCTTAAGGCTCGTTTTTGACTCGGACAAAATAAATACATGTTGCTGAAATTTTAAATAATATTTTCGTCGTCAAACTTGTAAAATTCATAACTTCCGTTATAAGTCCGTTTTATTCGTTCAAGCGACCCGGATTCGTTTTAAGTATATTTTCTAAAAATCAAGGCCAAAAAGTCGTGCCTACTGTCGGATTTTCCAGAAAATCAAAACAAGGACAGAACACAAAATATACTTATCGAAAATAGTTTTTCCCGGACAAAACCTATTCTAATCCCTTCAAATCAACTCCGAAACTAATCTAATCCTACCATACACCTTCTTAGGGTGTCATGGGTTCCTAATCACCATCAAGACCAAAGAATACCATGGGAGTAATTATAGGATGACCTTAGGTATATATATATCTTAAAAATCATGACATAAATGGTATAAATCACAATACTTGCATAAAAGCTCCAAAAATGATAAGAAACATATGAAAATGAAAAGGAAATATGAAAATGATAAGAATATGCTTACTAGAGAAATGAAGAGGTGATAAGAACCAAGGATTACCTAAATACTCTAGATTTTTATTTCAAAATCTTAGAAAGAGTATCAACTAGATTGTTAAACACACTAGGACTTGAAGAAAATTTTGATCCCTTGTTTGCTTTTGTTGCTTGGCGGTTATGGAGTCCCAAGGAAGAGAGATTTTTTTTTATTTCTCTGATAATTGTGTAAATAATTATTTTCTTCATTATCATGTCCATCATTGGGGAGTCTCAAAATATGTACTGTATTGTAGAATGATAAAAATTGTAAAATACTGCTTGTGAAATTTTGGTGATATGTAAGAATTGTAAGTGGTTTTTGAAAGCGTGAAATAATTAAATTTTAACGATTTAAGTACCAAATAAATTTGAAACACTAGGAAAACTAAAAATATAGTTTTATAAACTAAATGTAAGTTTAAAAATACATCGGGATCATTTTGAAAGTAACGGGATAAATGTTAAAATAAAACTCACGATAAAGATTATTAAACATAAAAAAATTACGCGTAAAATATGAAATGAAATGTCGTGAATGAATTAATGAGATGCACATGATGTCAATGAAATATAGACTACTCATAGTCCATATGAAATGTACGTGATGTCATGATCATTAATTCGCCGCTAAACCTCAAGGTTCGCGCGAATTTGAAACAAGTAAACCAAGTTTACTAAAAAATGTGGAAATAATGAAACATGAATCGTGTCAATAACACGAAAGTACGGATTGTCACATTCGCCATCCAAAAAGGAATTCAGTCCACGAATTCAATGGTTGTTAGGTCTAACGGTGTCGGCGAAAAGATGAGGATACTGCGCATCTGGTCTTCCGTTCCCAAGTAAACTCGGGACCTCGTCGAGAATTCCAACGAACTTTCACAATCGGAATACGACTCTGTTTCAACTGCTTGACCTCGCGGTCCATGATTTCTACAGGTTCCTCCACAAAAGTGAGTTTGTCATCAATTTGAATTTCATCCATGGAATAACGGCGATTCGTCCGAAGAGACACTTCTTCAAGTTTGAAACGTGGCGTGTTGTGCACATGGCTAAGTGCTGATGGAAGATCAAGTCGATAAGCTACAGGACCAACTCTGCTCAAAATCTTGAATGGTCCAATGTATCTCGGGTTTAACTTCCCGCGCTTTCCAAAACGTACCACGCCTTTCCAAGGCGATACTTTCAACATAACTTTGTCTCCACGAAATTCCAAATCCTTGCGTCTAACATCCGCATAACTTTGTCGACTCCTTTGCAGTTCGAGTCTATCACGAATTTGAACAATCTTTTGGTTTCCCGTACCATTTCGGGTAGGTAAGTTGTGCGTCTCCTACCTCGCCAACAAACAGTGACGGCACTTACGACCATATGATTGCTCGAATGGTGCCATCTTGATATTGGTGTGATAACTATTGTTGTACGAGAATTCAATCAATGGCAAATGGTTAGCCCAACCATTGCCAAAATCAATACACTTGCTCAGCATGTCTTAATGTTTGAATGGTCCTTTCACTTTGACCGTCGGTTTGTGGGTGATATGCTGTGCTCATCTCTAATCTAGTTCCGAATGAATCTTGCAATGAATTCTAGAAGTTTGAAGTGAATCGACTATCTCTGTCGGAAATGATAGAAATTGGTGCTCCGTGCCTTGAGACTATTTCCTTGACATAAAGTCTAGTGAGTTGCTCCATGGAATATGTCTCTCTAATCGGTATGAAATGGGCTGACTTGGTAAGGCGATCAACAATTACCCAAATAGCGTCGTAACCTCCTGATGTCTTAGGAAGTTTCGTAACAAAGTCCATTGTAATGCGTTCCCATTTCCATTGAGGAATTTCCTGTTGTTGGAGTAAACCGAAGGCTTCGATATTCGACTTTTACCTTAGCGCAGGTAAGACATTTGCTAACGTACGTGGCAATCTCCGCTTTCATGTGCGGCCACCAATAAAGCTTAAGATCTTGATACATCTTATCCGATCCGGATGAATAGAATACTTTGACTTATGCGACTCATGCATAATCAATTCTCGTATTCCGCCATACATTGGAACCCACATTCTCTCTTTGAAACATAACACTCCATCTGCTCTTTTCACAAAACCATTTGCGCTTTCGGGCATACCATAAAGCTTTTCACTTAGTCGATTTTCCTCCTAAATGCTTGACTTGTGCCGTGGATTTTCGATGGTAAAGAGATAATCGTCATTCCCAATGACGAACTCTTAAAGGTTTAGGCCTCTCTTCCGATAAGAGCATCAGCCACAACATTGGCTTTTCCCGGGTGATATTTGATTTCACAATCATAGTCGCTGAGTAACTCCATCCAACGACGTTGCCTCATATTAAGCTCCTTCTGATCAAGAATATATTGCAAACTCTTTGGTCGGTAAACTGTGCACTTTGTACGAAGTAAGGTAGTGTCTCCAAATCTTGAGCGCAAAAACTACGGCTCCTAACTCGAGATCATGAGTTGTATAATTCTTCTCATGAGTCTTAAGTTGTCGAGAAGCATCTTATTTATCACCTCGTTTTGCATTAAAACAGCCCCAAGTCCTTTATGCGAAGCGTCACAATATCCAACAAAGTTCTCAATGCCTTCGGGTAGTGCCAAAATTGGCGCTTTGCAAAGCTTTGCTAACATTGAAAAGCAACTTCTTGTTTCTTTCCCATTCGTACTTCTTGTTTTTCTGTCAACTTGGTGGTCTCGCTATCTTGAAAAACCTTCGATGAACCGGTAATACCCGGCTAGTCCTAGAAATTGTCAATTTGGTAGGAGTTGGAGTAGCCCAATCTTTTACGGCTTCAATCTTTGCGCGATCAACTTGTAGTCCATGACTATCAATGACATGACCAAGAAATTGCACTTTGATTCCAAAATCACACTTCGAAAACTTGGCATACAACTTCTCATTCTTGAGTAGCCCTAAAATCATCCTTAAATGCTCTTCGTGCTCTTCTTTGCTCTTGGAGTAGATCAAGATGTCGTCAATGAACACTATAACAAACTTGTCCAAATACGACTTACAAACTCTATTCATGAGATCCATGAATACCGCCGGTGCATTAGTCAATCCAAGCGGCATCACTTGAAACTCGTAATGACCGTAACGTGTTCTAAACGTGTTTGAATATCCTCTTCCGAACTCGAAGCGATGATAACCGAACGAAGATCAATCTTGGAATAAATACTGAACCTTGCAACGATCGAACAAGTCATCAATTCTGGGGAGTGGGTAACGATTCTTCACCGTTAACTTGTTCAACTCTCTATAATCTATGCACATTCGGAAGGATCCATCCTTCTTCTTCACAAACAGGACCGGTGCTCCCCAGAGAACTCGGCCTAATGAATCCTTTGTCTAGAAGCTCTTGTAATTGATTAGACAACTCTTGCATTTCGGATGGTGCTAGGCGATACGGTGCTCGCGCAATCGGTGCACTCAGGGCACTAAGTCAATTTGAAATTCTACTTGACGTCTTGGTGGAAGTCCGTGAAATCTCGGGAAATACTTGAAAATTACGAACAATAGGAACATCTTCAAGTCGCTTCTCCCAGACTTTTCTCGGTTACATGGGCTAAGAAAGCAAGACAACCTTTCTTAATGTACTTCTCCGTTTTGCTACTCGATATGATACTAATCACGGTTCCACCGTTCCCCACGAATAATCAACGTTTCGTTGTAGGAAGATGAACAACTTTCTCATCACAAATGATCTTCGCGATGCTTAGATAACAGTCCATGCCGATGGCGTCAAAACTACCAAGCTCTACGGGCATGAGGTCTATGTTGAAAGGATGATTAAGAAAATTGAATGTGCAACCGCGAACAATGGTGTTGGTGTTAACTATGCTACCATTAGCTAATTCGACAATGTATGATGTATCTAAGGTAGTTGGCTTAATGTTGAGCAAAGGTGCAAATGCATTGGACACAAAACTTTTATCGGCACCCGAATCAAATAAAGCTGAAGCGTAACGATTATTGAGAAGAAACGTACCCGTTATGACATTCGGGTCCTCCCTATCTTCCGCCTCAGATGACGTAAACCCTTCCTCGTGCCAAACCTTCTTGATTGGATTGGCTTGATTCTTTCCTTTCTTACAATCCCTCTTGTAGTGTCCAGTTTCCCCGCAACCAAAACAAGTAACTTGTGGTGCCTTGCAATCCCTAGTACGGTGACCAACTTTCTTGAAATTTTCACACGGATCGGACATCGACCGGATTGTGGTGACTCAAACATCTGTTACATTTCGGCAAAATTCCCGTATATCCTTTTCCTTCCTTCGTCCCGAAGCAAACCTTAGCAACCTCTTGCCTCTTGGGCGGTTGTTGAGTAGCATTCCTACCCCTGTTGTCCCACTTGCGTTTGTTATTGTTGCTATTGTTGTTGTAGTTGCCTCGGTTATTGTTGTTGAAACGGTTGTTGAGGTTGTTGTTGTTGCTTCGGTTGGTGGTGGTATACCCGCTTCACCACTTGTGCCATCAATTTCTGAGTCACACGAATAGCTTCCTCAATTGTTTGTGGATCAAACGATGTCACATCTCCTTGAATCACCGGGGAAGTCCTCCATAAAAGCCTCGCAACTTTTCGTTATCGATACCATCGACGGGCATAACGCGGCTAATTCTGGAATCTCGAATGTAAGTGTCGATATCATAACCAATAGTGACCAATTCATAGAACTCCGTCTCCAACTTTTTGATTTCCATTCGAGGACAAAACTTCTTAGTCACCAAGCCTTGAATTCTCCCAGTAAGCTTAAAAGCATTCTCCATCTCGGTTGAGTATGAATTCCACCATGACAACGCTCCATCGGTAATGTGCTTGTAGCAAATTTGACCTTCTTGTCATCCGGACGATTACAAAGCAAAAACACCGACTCCACTTCTCAAACCATCGTACCATTGCAGTAGCTCCCTTGGTACCTCGAAACTTAGTGGGTTCACCACTCTTGAAATCTTTGTACGAACATTTCTTAACCCGGATCCTCCGGCATTACCGTAGCAGTAGCTAGCCTAGCGCGGCCCAGCGAGCCCTTTGTTTCCCTTTCGACTCTTAGTGCATTAGCACTGCTATCATTCACCAACTTTTGAATTTCTGCTTGGGTCATTTAGGTGTAACAGGCCATAATTCTTCAAAATCACAAGATGAAACAATCATGAGAACTCGTAAGTAGAAACAACCATCATACAAATATATCCACAACCCCATCATGCATAAAGATAAATGGAATCACAACGGAACAATAACGAAATATCACAAATATAATCACAACACACGTGGATGATATACATGAAAATTTGGCTACATGGACCGATATCATAGATAATAATAACCATTCCTACATAGTAGAGTCAATACTTGATACATTTGTTTGTACAACAACCAAAATACAACAAGTTCTTTAAACTACGTCACACACCTTGTGACTAGGATAATAATGGTCAAAACTATACAATGACAAAGTCTACATAAGGCACCTCATGGTGCTCCGCCGGCCCGTCCGAAGATCGCGACACGAGTAACCAAACTATCCACCAAACTCCTCAACTCATCAACCTGAGCCTGCAAGAAGAATACTCTCCCGTCCTCTATGCGTCATCTATGAATACTCGATGAGATAAGTCAATACAAACCCTGCCTAATATCAAACCCTCGACCTCCTCGGCGATGGGCTCAATCCTATCTACCGACAACTCTCCCAGTGTGCGTGTCAAACTATCTCTGGATCTGCGATCATCAATACGGGCTCCTAACTCCCTGGGTAGAAGGCGTCGAACAGTGCTGCCCTAGAACTCTCACCTAACTCAAATCTAGCGGGTGGCTCGGGCTCAGAAGATACTGGTGTAGGGATATCAAACAGCCGCTTTTGGGCGGCAAGTCTGCGTAGTAAAGGATCTCTACAAAATATGACGGAGATGGTGATGATGGTGGTGATGGTGCTAGTAGTGGTGCTGGTGGATCGTGAGCTGGGCTAACGTGAGGTGTGGGTGCAACCTCGCCTCCTCCCGGGTTGGTCTGGTGTGCGATCATGATAGGTGGAAAGCTGGGAGTAGATCCAATGGAAGATACGATCTCAGTGGAATGTGATGCAACATCATCCATGATGGGTTAGGGACATCATCCGAGCTAGAGTCCGATGATATGGTGATGGGATGTGAATCTGAAGACATGTGCTGTGACAGATGTGAAATAAAAGTAAATAATCTCGAATAAAGTGTAAGTGAATCCGCATGAAAAATGAATATGTACTATGATGAAATGATGAGATGCTATGATAATGTAGCTATAGTCTAGGGTCAATGATGCAACCTAGTTCTCTATAACTGTAGCTTTGATACCATCACACCCCATTTACCTTTTTGCAGCCGGAATGAATTCCTGGGGCATTGACTGTCATAGCACCACATCACAGTTATATTGAACGACCTAAAGTGTCGCTTTAAAAACACATCGTTGGATATTTCATAAAAACATAATCAGAGTACAACATCGGTCCCAAAAAGTTTAACAAGTTTAAGGAAATACAAATATGTTACAAATCCAAACGATGTTTTGAAATAAAGAGCCATCATGTACATAATGTAAGTCGGCCGCGACTCAATATAGGTCCCTAAACCATGTCATGATGATAATGCCTCAGTTACACGAAAATACATTGCTAAAAAACGGTCAACAATAATGTTGGTGAGAAATCATAGGTTTATGTAAATGTTTTATACGACTACACAAGTATCTAGCATGCATGACAATCAAGTCACGTAAAAATAATGTTACAATTTCCTTAAGCCCATGACCGAAACTAGTGATCAATTATGTATGCTCCTCCACGGAATGTTTGCCAGACAACTCCGTAATGAAATCAAATGAAATGCATCCGTTTTCCTGGTTGGGATTCACCAACCCGGATGGAGGCGTCACTCTCGATAGATCTATCCACTCATCCTCGCTTCAAAGATTAACGGTTCATGGTTCAGGAAATGGGGACTTTCAAATTGGCATATGTGGTAACTTAAGCAATGTAATGAATTTAACATACTTGGTATCGTACAAAGAAAAATGTAGTGCAATGTATTCTCCCCCGTGGGTTTGAAATAATCGAAAGCATGTAAAAACGGGGCTATGAAAACTCACTTGGATAAACTGGAATGACGGCAAAAGTGAGTACAAGGAGGTTAATGTAATGCGTCAACCTGAGGACCTGATCAATGATATGATATGTCATGAGTTGCAATGTAATGTTATGCATGCACTTGATATGTTATTTATACCATTTATGAGTTTTGAAAATATTACTCGACGTCGAAAAATACTCTTTTGACGCCTTGACCACACAAAAATCACTTTACATGTTTTCACGTCAAAATGTCATCCTACAATGGTTTTATAATGGTTTTTAGAATTACCACTTTTAAATCGCAAAACAATGTCGTCGGAAAAATCATGAAATTGCCAAAAATGGCTTCGGAAAAACAATCGTAAAACGTGTACGTTGATCGTTAGAGAACGAAATCGACGGTTTTGGAAAGTTTGTATCGATATCTAAAGTTTCATTCAGGAGTTTTCGTCCAAAAGGTCTCGAACATAAAGATAATAAGGGTTAAAGATGGTGGTTTTGGCTAATAGTGTGCAGAAAATTAGTTACGGCAAGTTTAAGAAAAAGTGCATATCTTTGTCGTTTCAAATCCGTTTTCTACGTTTAATATGTCCTTAGCTTAGTATTGAAGTAAACTAATATATTTTTGACAAGTCGAAATAATTTGTGAAGCTGAAGGCTCGTTTTTGACGGACAAAATAAAACATGTTGCTGAAATTTTCAGAAATAATATTTTCCGTCGTCAAACTTGTAAAATCCATAACTTCTTCGTTATAAGTCCGTTTTATTCCGTTCAAGCGGCCCCGGATTCGTTTTAAAGTATATTTTCTAAAAATCAAGGCCAAAAAGTCGTGCCTACTGTCGGATTTTCCAGAAAATCAAAACAAGGACAGAACACAATATATACATATCGAAAATAGTTTTCTCTGGACAAACCTATTCTAATCCCTTCAAATCAACTCCAAACTAATCTAATCCTACCATACACCTTCTTAGGGTGTCATGGGTTCCTAATCACCATCAAGACCAAAGAATACCATGGGAGTAATTATAGGATGACCTTAGGTATATATATATCTTAAAAATCATGACATAAATGGTATAAATCACAATACTTGCATAAAAGCTCCAAAAATGATAAGAAACATATGAAAATGAAAAGGAAATATGAAAATGATAAGAATATGCTTACTAGAGAAATGAAGAGGTGATAAGAACCAAGGATTACCTAAATACTCTAGATTTTTATTTCAAAATCTTAGAAAGAGTATCAACTAGATTGTTAAACACACTAGGACTTGAAGAAAATTTTGATCCCTTGTTTGCTTTGTTGCTTGGCCGGTTATGGAGTCCCAAGGAAGAAGAGAGGATTTTTTTTTGTATAACACTTTGATAAAATGATAAGTATGTGAAAATAATGAGGTTAAAAGACTTCTTGTAGATGCATTATTACAAAAAAACATACACCATACTAACATTATGAGACTCCCCTCCCTTGGCGGTTTTGGGGAGGGTTGTCTCCATATTTATTTTTTTTTTTGTAAATCATGTTACTTGTATTATTTGTAATAATTTGTAGAAAAAGTAAGTAAATTGTAAAAATGTACAAGTATAAGCAAATGGAATTTTTGGTACAAGTAACTTTTTATTAAGTCAAAATAGAGTGTATTGAGATGATAAAAATTGTAAAAATACTTTCCTTGTGAAATTTGAGTGATATATAAATTATCGAGTAGTTTTTAAGAAAAATGACGAAATAATTAAATTTAACGATTTAATACCAAATAAATTTGAAACACTAGGAAAACTAAAAATATAGTTTTTATAAACTAAATGTAAGTTTAAAAATACATCGGGATCATTTTTGAAAGTAACGGGTTAAATGTTAAAATAAAAACTCACGCGATAAAGATTATTAAACATAAAAAATTACGCGTAAAATATGAAATGAAATGTCGTGAATGAATTAATGATATGCACATGATGTCAAAGAAATGTAAACTTCCTATGGTATGAAATGTGCGTGATGTCATGATCGTAGATGTAAACCTCCAAGGTTACTGCAATTTGAAACAAGTAAACCAAGTTTACTAAAAATGTTGAAATAATGAAACATGAATGGTGTGTCGAAATAACTTGAAAGTACGGTTGTCACATTGATAAACAAGCATGTGAGTAAGAAATAATGAAAAGATAAGAGTAAGAAGCCACAACCATGCAGTATTTATAGTGGATGTTCTGGTCATCACTAACGCCTACTCCACTCACAGGAGTCATACTCTTCGAGGTTAGTAATTGTCACAATTCTCAATTTCCGGTCTTTTCTCAAACTCTATGTTCATCATTTCATATCAATTGGTCATGATTTTTACATTTCACCTTAGCATAAATTTCATATTAAATAAGCGTTATCGGCGTGAGTTATTATTTTGAACATTTAATCCGTTACTTTCAAAATGATCGATGTATTTTCTACATTTAGTTATAAACATATTTTAGTTTACCTAATGTTCTAAATTATTTTGTATACAATCGTTAAAAGTTAAGTATTCGGACGTTTTCTTAAATTCAACCGATAATTATTATATCACTCAAATATTACAGAAAATGTATTTTATAATTTTTATGACCTAATATATTTTATCTTGAAGTGAAATTATTTTTCATCTAGCGTACCTTAAATATTCAAATGTGTACAAGCACTAATCTTGTTAACAATACTGAGTTGCTACTATCCTCAAACTTTACATTACTTACTTTACTTTTACTTACATAATAAAATAAAAATGAAGTATATGTATTATTAAATACAAGATTCACAAGACTTTTAAAGATTTGCTAGATATTCACTTATATATGTTTACACTCAACTCATACTTTCATTGTCAATAATTCAAGCAAAGTCTAGATCAAAATTCCTCTCTTCTTCATCACCCAAAAATCAAACCACCATTGTCCACCAAGAAGGAGTGCATCAAAAATTTTCTTATCAAGTTCTACACAATCTAGATAACACTCTTGTTTAGGTTTTGAAATAAAACCAGGGTGTTTAGGTTTAATCCTGTTCACTAAACCTCATCAAGCACTTGTAGCATAAACTTCATCTCTTTACTTTTTCATATATAATTTTCATACATTTCATAGAAGTCCATATGATCATTTTTGCTCAAGTTGTAGTTTTTTATTCATGTTTATCAAATGTTATCACCCATATGTGTCCTATTAATTTTTATAACAAGTATGTACTAGTTAAAGTTTATAAAAATGATAAGTTTGAAAAATGGATCATCAAAGTCTAGTTGTGATTTCTGGAGGAAATGATTACATAAATTTTATACATTTTTATTTAAGTTTGTATATATATTTTTAGCCTCATAATGAATATTTATTTTGGGTATGATCAAATGAAGTTGTTTTACTAGTAGGATTAGTGATGAGTAGATTAAGGATTTTTGTGGTGAAGTTGTGGTTAAACAAGTAGAAAAATGGTAATTTTAAAATAAGCTGAGCCGGCTAATCCGAGAAATTTATAATTTTTCCTAAAAGTTAGTCAAATTTTTATGGTTTATTAGTTTTTTAGAAACTAAGATTTTTAGTTATGAACGTGGCCTTTTGAGCGGACTAAACGGAGTTATCTTGAAAAACCTGGTGGTTTTAATTTAAAACTACCATTTTCGGAAAAATTGTACATACGGTCCGAATTTTTTGACCCAAACAGGTGGCCTTAAACTTTCTGTGGAAATCTCCAAAGTTTAAAAATATATTAATACATATTACCTTGGCATGATTGGATATAAAGGCAGAAAAGCGGACTTAGAAAGCAGGTGAGTTATGGTTAACCTAACTTTGAGTCCAAAAACGTGCATTAAACACTATTGCAAACTTTGTAAGCTGTCAAATTTTTAATCAAGATTTTGAGGGCCTAACGGGCGTTTTAGGAGAAACGGACCTTAAACGATTAGTTTTTCTATGTATATATTGCGTCCAAGTCCGATGTAAACCGGTTTTTGCAATTACTAAAACCGGATTTATAGTTTTAACTACATTTTCACCATTAACTCAAAAGTATTTATTTTCGTATGAAACCGTCACACATTCAAGTAACAATATTTTTATATAACTAGTTTTCGTAGCATATTATTGGGTGATCGTTTTCAAATCATGCATTCACGCACAACATATCATAACTCAAGTCATGACATTCATTAGGTGTGAGTCTCAGAGCCTCATTTTAGTGCACTTCATTTTGTTAACATATCAATCACACCGGGTGAGTTAAGTAGCCCCACTTTCTTTGCTTTAAGCGTTTTTGGGGAGATACGTTTCCAAACTATTTTCATTCACTAACAAGTACTAAAACTTTTACATACTACGTGAGTTCAATGCGTACAGCCACTTACTTATTTGTTTTATAAACTCTTTCGGGAGATCATACTTCAACTACTTTTGTTTTTTATTACAAATATTCTAACTTTGACATATTCTTGTGGATCTCATAGCCCCTACTTTTTATACATTTTCAATTACTTTTGGGGGAGATACATGCTCAAACTATTATCATTTACTTTCACAAATACTCTAAACGTTCTTCCGACTCTGAGTAGGTTTCGCAACCCCATTTTCAATTGTTTTATACTACTTTTTGGGGGAATGCATGCTCAAACTATTTTCATATACTTTCACAAGTACTTTAAAACTCTTACATATTCTTGTGAGTTCATACCCGCTTTTACTCATTTAAATTCCTATAAACTATTTGGGGAGATACATGCTTATTTATCAAACATTTAAACTCTTTTGCCAAACAACATTACTTATACTTTAGACTTGATGCGTTTTATATACTTGATTGGGTTATATTTGATTTCATATGCATACTTGCATTACATACTAGAATTAGTGGCACAAAATTAAGTTGTTGGAGGCTATAATTTACAAACATACTAAATTAGTGGCACCAATTAAGTTGTTGGAGACTACTAATTTACAAACCTACTAGAATTAGTGGCACCAAATTAAGTTGTTGGAGGGCTACTAATTTACAAACATACTAGAATTAGTGGCACCAAATTAAGTTGTTGGAGGTCTACTAATTTACAAACATCACAAGAATTAATGGCTCCCTGTGCGCAAATTGTTGGAAGGCTATTAATTACACAACATCCTCAAGCAGGTGTTGGAAGACCTTGTGGTGACATTTTATATTTTTTAAAAATACTATGGCACATACCATACATGATTGACATACTATTTTTAGTTTATTGGGTTGTAAACCACCTTGATGTTCTT
>OU343217.1:95734405-95852008 GCA_910596185.1 Chrysanthemum makinoi | reverse complement strand
CCATTTTGGTTTGGTTTCGCCAGTTTTATGGTTAAAAACTTTTAACTATTAAAAAACATCACTTTTGAATCTTACATTAATAAAATGATTAATGATGCGTTGTGGGACAAAAATTAGTGCATTTAGCTCAACTTTAACACTAAAAATCTAAGCTAGACATTTTATTAAACACTTTGCTTGCAACAAAATACGAGTAAAACATCATTATTTGAACTGCTTACCGTATGACATCGATTTTGAGTGATTTAAATTTACGAGTAAAGTGAACAAAATCTATACTTTCATGTTTTAAGTTTTTCACGATTCGACATTTATGAAGGTAAAAAATAGGGCCGAAAATGCCAAAAAAATCAAGAACTATTTGATTTGTAAAAAAATAAAGTTCGAAATATTTATCAAGATTTATAACAAACTAAAGAGAATCAAATTTTAAAAATTATGGTGAAATCGTTTTTCGTAAAAGTTTGTCCTTTAAAAGTTATTTGCGTTTGAAATTTGGGGTAGAATATAAAAAACGGGTTAAAATGACAAAAATACCACATAACCGAATTTAATATGAAAAAAAAAGGAGTGAATGGGGGACACTTGTCAAGCTTGTGAGTGACTTTCTTGCCTTTTTAATTTTCCTTACTTTGTAAAGGATCGCAACCTTATGAATAACACCCCTCGGGGAAAAAACTCATACATCAAAAAGCTACTATTTCATCCGTCTCAAATTAATAGTTCATATTTTTTTTAAATGTTCTTAAAAGATTGTTATTTTTCATTTTAAGTAATAAAAAATAAATATAATGAGGAAATATTTTATATGAGTAGTCTCAGATTACAGTGGTCTCACTTTTATCAAACTTTGTATTTTTTGTTTTATGACAATAATTTGAGACGGGAGGAGTGTTACACGTGAGCCAATCGCTAAACTAAAGCTGGTTGTTCGCTTGCAAATAAAATATGAGGCTGGGAAAGTTGTCTTGTTAATTCCTCAATTAGGTAGGACGGCGTGGAGCTCGGGTTCACCATCGAGCTCAAGAACCCGCTCGGGTACACCGTCCCGTGTACTTCGGGTAGGGCGGTCGGGTATTGGATTATTTGGGAACCCGCGTGAAGACGTTGGAAAAGTGTACGTTGGGTTTGTGAGTAACGGGTATAAACGGCTACATTTAGCCCAAATATTTTTTTTTTCCTATTTAACACCTAAACTTGCACCGCATTTTTCAAAATAAAAACACACAAAACAAATAACAACACACACTAATCTTTCAAAAACACCAAACTATGGATCCAAGGAGAGGTAAAAAAACTTTCACCTTGCGTCAAGGTCGGTCTCCGCCATCCCGAATCAACCAAAACAAACTCCGTTGGAGTTAGCCTATTTTATTGTCAACCATCCCCGAATCAATTTTATGTTCCACAACCCCAATCTCCACAATTTTCCCATATAATATGGGTCCTTCACCGATTGAATCCACACCTACAACATCAACTTGCTGGCGAGTTTTCCCGTTCGAAAACCTTAGTCAAGGCGTGAGCGTTTTACGACACAACCACTACCAAACGAAGAAGACGAAGATGAGGAAGTTCAAAAAGTCGATCTGAGAGGGAAGAAAAAGCTTTGCGGGAGGAGGCCCCGTGGTTTGGGACGGCAGGCACAAGGGAGGCTTTGGCGAAAGCATGGGTTCAAATCTCGAATGTGGTGTTGTCTTAATGAACAAAAGTCCGATTCTCGAGCATTACGAGGCAACTTTGGGTTCGAGTTCACGAACATTTCATGCGTTGAATACCAAGTGGAGATCAATGAACACGACCATGGGTATTTTCAACGGCTACTACCTCCAAGTGGTACAATTACATAATCTATACTTTATTATTTACAATTACATTATTTTGTTTTAGCTATACTTTTTATTTTACATAATCGTACTTTTACAATTACATTATTTTGTATATAATGTAGAAGCGTGCTAAGGCTAGTGGGTGCAGCGACTTGGGCGTGGTGAGGCAAATTTTGAAATGGATTTCTATACGACAAGAAAAAGACAATTTACTCATCATCTGGTGGGAGATTGTCGAGAGGTCATGAGAAATGGTTGGAGCAAGAATGTTTTCAAGATATTGCGGTCTTTTGCAAGCAATTCTTCAAAAAGGAGGTCGGGGAGTATGACTCGGCGAAGCAACACCATTCCCGCATGAATGAAGACCCCCCCTCCAATTGAATCAAAAATGAAAAAGAAAGCAAGCTGCATCCTCCCGTCGATCTCAAGCGTTGCGGATGAAATCAACGTCTACACACAAAAGAAGACACAATATTTGGAAGAAAAACGCGAGATGGCGAAACAAGTGTTGGCTACACAACAACTTCGAGGAGTTCAAGAATACACAGGCAGTTGAAGTTTTTAGAGCGCATGATCACATTCGCGATCCCGCTATGTTGGAATTAGTCCTTACCAACGTGAACTGCCAAACTACGGATGGGCTTGCAATTTTTAAATTGTAGTTTCAAGTTTTTTTAATTTCAACTTATGTAATGTTTTTTTTTTTTTTTAAGTTGTAGTTTCAATTTTTAAGTTGTAGTTTTTTAAGTATTATGTAATGTTTTTATTTTTAATGAAATGGTATGTTTTATTTTAAATATTGTATGTGATTTTATGTATTAAAAAAAATGAATTGGATACTAGGGTACCACTTCCACTAGTTAGGGTAGTGTTAGGGTAGTATTATGGTAGTTTTGAGTTGAAAGGTTTTTATTGGATAGAGGTGATGTGACACATTCAAGGTATTAGGGTATTAGGCAACCACTCCTCCCTCCCTTATTATCACATCTTAATACTAATTTATTAACTGATCGTCAATCATTAATTGCTTAGGGAAATGCAAGATCCACAAATAGAGGTATGATTGAAGACGTATTCTTTTGCACATATCCGTAAATTACTCTTTCGATTATTGGGGCTATACTAATGTCTACTTAGTACATACATTTGCATGTTGACGGTGAGTTATTAAGCTGTCGAGATTGTTTTTTTTTTTTTGTTTTTTTTTTTTCTTTTCTAAACCGCTACTTATTTTTAATAACTAAGTTGTTTGTTAATACAAATCCGGGCACTTCTCCTACGAGGATTAGTTTAAGCTAACTCTTCGGAGAATGGATCTTGTATTAAGTGAAATCTTCTTTGATGCTTTGCTAAGAAAATCAACACCGTTAGTCTCACAGCGGAGCGGGGTCCGTGATCAACCTCCGGCGTAAAATTAAGTGGTTGTTTTAGAGATGAAGTGAATTCTAGAGAGAGTATGTATTACATTCGTTTGAATAGGGTGAGACCTCTATTTATATGGTTGACCTTTACGTGCGTGTTCTCAAGGTCACGGTCTTGAGGCGGCAGTTTGGCGATAAGTCAATTGAGCTTAATGCGCTTGTTGTGATGGTGATGTTTTGAGGCGGGGAGTTGTCCCGCTTCCCTGGTAGACGCACTTGCAGATACGCGTCCACCTAGGGAAGATTCCTTTCCCCTTTTTGTGGTAGCGGTTGTGTTCTTGTTGGCGTCTATTGTCAGCGGAATGGCTTGGTGGCCATTGGCGGTATGTGTTGATCCGTCGAATCATATGGTATTTGGGAGTACTATTAGTGTTAAGTTCGCGGTTGGCCGATGCTTGGTGCGGGGGTCATACGTGATCAAGTCCCGATCCAGTTGTGCTTGTTAGTTTCATTGCAAGCATTGCTAGACTAAGTTTTCTCGTGTTACCGCGGTTGGTTGTATCGTAGGAAGACAACCATTCTTTGGTGTGTTTCTCCATTAGCGGGGTGTCGCTAATGTCCATTGGGATTCGCGAACCGCCCTCGGCCCATATTTTTACGGCGATGGGGCGTTTTGTGCGCTTCCATCTTGTTCGTTGATCTAGAGCGTCTGGGCGCGTTGGTTATGGGCGGCGGCGGTAACGCGTTGTTGGTCGATTGATTGACCCGTCGGTTCACTTTGGGGGTATAAATACCTCTCTTTTTACTTTGTTGGTTTCTTTTGCACCTTCTTCTTCGTGAAGTAAAAAGAAAATCCGCTTCAGATGTGTGATGCGTCCATATTTTATCAGGTTAGGTTTTCTTCCTTCCTCTTAGTGCCATGGCTAAAAAGCTATTAAGCGATTTCACTTGTAAGTTAACAAAGAAGGATCTTAGCGATTTTTGCTCGAAATATCATATACCTTCTACTGTGCATCCCCTTCTTCCTAGTCCAGAGGCTACCATTAAGGATGCTCCTCTGGGTAAAATAGGAGTGTATACTAGGTTCTTCGAGTTTTGTAACTTTAGGATTCCTCTCCCAAGCGTTCCTGTAGGGTTTTAGAATATTTTCAAATCCATCTGTCTCGAGTTGTCCGTACTAGCGGCGCGGGATTAGCCACTTTGAAATCGTGTCGCGTCCATGGTGGAACCCCATTGTCCCTTGTTTAGGAAGTTCTACTATTCCGGCATGAGTAATGGGTGGATGACCTTAAGAAGCGTAAGGGTCCTAAGTCATTAGTCGTGCGGTTTGTTACACCCACAATTCCGTGAAAAATTGGAAAGAATATTTCTTTTTGGGTTGGCCTTGTGTTCCCTTTGGCAATCTTGGAATGAGAAGTTTGGTTGACCGGGATCCACCGCAGGCCGATGGCGATATTGACCTCGAGTTCTTTGCATCGTCTTGACACGATCGCAGCTCCGTTTAAAAGTTGCCGGAGCCTTTTCGTGCCTTTGTTGGACTTAGCCGTGCTTGGGGCGATGCCATGTGCGACAACTATTAAGTCTTGGGAGAATGGTGGGTGATTTTTAGGGTTTGTCGCGTCCCATTTGTCTTTTATGTATTGTTACTAACTTGCGCCTTTTCTTTGAGATATGTCTCTCTTCTCCTTCATTAGCCAGCGGATCCTTTTGAGGTAATATCCGGGAAAGAACTCTTAGGAAGGTGAGGAAAGCGTTGCTGATGAGACCGTAGGCCGAGTTATTGAGCCTTAGAGAACATCATTTCCTTAGTCTCCGAGACAATTGTGGATAATGTATGGCTAAGGCTAGCAAAATTTGTTGGGAAAAGAGGTGAGGCTTGCGGTTCCTTCGAACAACCCGAGAGGAAAAGGCTTACCTCTATGCCGCGAGAAGGATCATAGGGTCTACTGCTGGTATGGTCTCTTTATTATGTTGGTATGATGATGATTTTTATTTTTTATTTTAGAAAATAACTTAGTGTTATCATGTAGGGGGTTCGACTGCGGGGTCCGCTCTTGTGATGGAGCTCCGCGGCCGAGTCCGGTCCCAGGCCTGGGGGAGGTAACCCATGTTTCTTAGGAGGCTACTGGGATCCTCAAGCTAATCCGGATTCTACTTCAAAGACCTCCACCATTTTTCCTCAAGAAAATTTGGATACGGGAGATGCGTTAAAGTCGACCACCACCATTGCGGTAGGATGATGTTTTTGGGGTCGAGTCTCCGCCCATGAGGAGCGTCGTCCCATCGTCACGAGGCCTCGAGGCGATGATTTCTACGAGTCTCTGTCCGTGGAGACAGCGGAAGCCATGAATGTGTATGTTCCCAAATGGCTCCCTACTAATGATTTCGGTATGGGCGATGGTTGGGTCTGTCGGGCATGTTGGATAATCTTGCCACTCCGGTTATCTGTCTACTCTGCATTAATGTACGCCGCCTTGACCTGTTGGAACGATAACATGCAGTGACTATGCAGCAGACCTGCATGTCTTAGAGGTGCGTGCGGCTGGAATTTGAGCTAAACAGGACCAATAAGTTGAGCGGGAGGCTTGAGAGCGGGACAAGAGGATTGAATCTTTGAGGGGTAGGGTTCAGGTTGGAAACGGGTTGCCGGGCTAGGACTCCGCGTGAGCGTGTTGGGCAGCTTGAGTGCGAGTCAAGAAATGAAGAAGAGGAGGGAAGCGTGGCCAGATTGGAGGTATGGTGGTTTCCAAAGATGATCGGTTGGCTAACTTGACGGCTGAGAATCTTTGAGTTACAAGGTAAGGTGGCTTGGCTTACCTCGCTTGTGATGAGCTTAAAGGCAGGTGAAGTCTGAGGTTAAGCAGGGGAAGTTGAAGGAGTGTGAGGATAGGGTCCATGATGAATATGATGAACAACTTGCTAAATTGGATCAGCGGTTGGCGGACCTTAATCGCGACTTTGATGATGATTTGTTTCCACTCTTGTGTGGGAAGGGGTGGTTGGGCATGGTTTGGCCGGACTTGGATGGCGTTCAAACAAGGAGCTTGCGGTTGGGAGATTGCATCCAAAAGCCATCGAGGAGGGTCTAAGCGGGCCTAGGTGGGATTGTTCATGGTTCCAAGGGCCACTCTGGATCAGATCAAAGCCTATAACCAAAGAAATTAATACTTGGTGAATCGTTGTTAAACTGGCGAGGTCCCTTTCCCCCTCTTTGGACTCTTTGGAGGCATGCAAAGACTCTCCCTTGGAATATCTTATGGCCCAACTAGTTTTGGAGGAGGAGGCGAGGGTAGTGCGGGGGAGTTTGTTTTAATCCCCATTTGGGAAGAGGTTGCCCTTCCCAACTCTGCTCCAAACTATCACTTTCGGCGTCCACGCAGCGCCATTGCTGCGATATAAGGAGAGGAAGAAGCCCTACGGTTTGATATATATATGGAGAGTTGGTATTGTGGAGGTGGATCATCAGTTACTTCTACCGGGGAGCCTTCCATGGTGATTGTTCCCATTGGTCCGAGACCTTCCTGCGATTCTTGGTCCCTCGGGAGGAGAAACAGAGGAAAATGAAGCGGTCATGATGACATGTTTGATTTAAGTTATCTGGATCATGGTGCGGATCATGCGAGTGGTGTTTGAAGTGGTTATTTTGTATAGGCGGCATTTAGACTATGCCACCTTTTCATGAAGCCGGCGTTCTTGTTAGTTTTTCCTTGGGTTCGCAGTTACGCGATGCCTTTTTATTGTAATCGGTATGCCCCGTGTATTTGTACAGAGCTTATTTCGTACTCAATGAAAGTGTTGGCGTTGTTTGTACATGTTTGATTGCCGGGGTTTAGTAATCCGGGCTTTGTACCCATGGATGTACTTAAAAAGTGGGGGTATCATACAATGGACAGCGGGTTTGCAATACCACTTACATGCACGAGTCAATTATGAGTTTGCTCGTCCTGCTTGGCGACAACATGCATCCATGATTGTGAAGTATGCATATGTTTTAACAGTTGAAAAGGAAAGATTAAAGAAAATGATTGCACATGTATTTTGGAAAATTTGTAGAGCGGGCCAAGCATCTACATTTCATTACTCAGAAAACATTACCATAAAGATATGAAAAGTTAAAGTTCCCTGTTGTCGGATCCGGTCCGTAATCAACTTTACAAGAGATGGGGAAAACCTACTTACGGTTAGAGGTAACATTTCTTCAGGTTGCGGACATTCCATGTCCGGGGAGTGTCTTCCCATCCAGCGGCTCCGAAGTTTGTATGTTCCTTTCCCATTGCCCGATCACTTGTGCGGCCCTTCACTTGGGACCTAGCTTTCCAGTATCTTACATTACGCTAAGCGTTACTCCGGTGACAAATTCTCGGGGTTTAAATGCCATGTTCGTACCTTGGAGTTGTAGTACGCCTCCATTCTTGCTTTGCTTTCTTCAATGGCGCGGCCTCCCTCTCTTCCAAGGTGTCCGGGTTCAGCGAAGCTGGCGGTGGTGGATGGAGGCTTGGTGTCTGTTGTACACGGAGACTTGGCATTCAATTTCGAGGGATAACGCTTCCGTGCCGTACGTGAGAAAAATGGAGTTTCTCGTTGCTTGTTTTGATCATGGTTCTATGTGCCCAGAGCACATGTGGCACTTCTTCCACCCAGTCTTTGCTTCCTCTTTCCAATCTTGATTTAATGCCCTCCCCCAAGCTCTTATTGCACTCTCCACCAATCCATTTGCTGCGGATGTTTCACCGCGCGAACATTTGCTTAATGTCGAAGCTTCGGCACCAATCTTTGAGCGGTTGTCGCGGGCGCTTTCCGTTATCCGACACTATCTCTCCCGGCAAGCCAAAGCGGCAGACTATGTTATCCCAAACAAACTTCTTCCCCTGTCTTCCTGTGATGGGGCTAAGGGCGGCTTCAATCCATTTGGTGAAGTAGTCTATCGCGACAATCATGAATTTAACCTTGCCGGGACCTTCTGGGAAGGGTCCGCATATGTCGATACCCCACTTGTAAAGGCCATGGGGAAGTGATTGGGGTTAAATTTTCTTTGCATTCTTGGGTACGGGCGATGGACTTGGCAATCTTAGCATTTCGAATTAGCTCGTGCATCCACGTGCATTGTGAAGCCCGGTAGTACGGATCTAATCGCTTTGCAACCACAGCCCTTGGGCGGTGCATGCTACACGATCCCTCGTGGATTTCGCAGCACATAGTTGGCTTGAGTGGGGCCTACGCGCCGAGAGCCAAGGTTCTAGAAAGATTTCGAACAAGGTTCCGTCTTTTCAAGCGTATTGCCTTGCTTTGATCGCGACTTCCTTGCCTTGCTTGTTGTCGTCCTTTGGTAGTGTTTGTCCGTAAGTACTCAATCGGGGTGTCATCCATGTATCCCGTCTTCTTCCACAATGCGGTACCTCCCTTTCTTCATGGATTTTTTCCTCAAGACTTCCACGAGGACCTGTTTTGTCGGGTGAACAAAGGCTGTGGATGCTATTTTGCTTTCAGTCGTCGAGCCTGCTTGTTTTAGCTCCGGGAACGCACGATTGAGAATGTCCAGGAACCCGCAATTATTGCTTTGGCCTTTGCCAAGTAACGCACCATGCTTTCCTCCTTTGCCCATTGCTCCGTTTATCCGGTTTGCCCGCGAGGCGAGAATCGACATTTCGCGGATAAGTCTCGACACCGCATACTTTTCGGCAATCGAGTCGCGATTAGTGCCTCATACCGGCCGTTGTTATTGGATGCCTCGAACTTCCGAAGCGGTGGGTGAACTCCTGCCCTTCGGGCTTGTCAGGATCAAGCCGCTCCGGACCCTTCTACGCGCGAGGACCCATCCGTGAATAGGCTCCATGGCTCCGAGTTATCGTTCTGAGTCGTTTTCTTGTCAAGGGTTCCTTCGATCTGGATCTCAGCGATGAAGTGCATGATCTGTATCCCTTTATGGCCGTCCGGAGTCGAAGGTGATATCGTGCTTTCGTCTAGCTCTATTGCCCACCGGCCATTCTTCCACTTTTCTCGTCTTTGGTCAAGACACGCTTTAATGGTTGGTCGTGATCACCGCAACGGGTGTGCACTGAAGTATCGTCGCAACTGCGAGACGCATACACCGGCCGGGACGAGCTTCGATTGGAGTATAATTCATTTCCGGGCCTTTCAAAGCGGTGACAATGAAACTCTGCTGTTGCCCTGATCCTCTTTGTGCCAACAAAGCTGGCTTCTGCTTCTTGGGGCGGCCGGTACATAATCAATTCTTCCTTTGGCTGTGGAGCTATGACCATTGGTAGGTTAGCAATGTGCTGCTTTATTTCTTTGAATGCTTGCTCCGCCTCTGTTGTCCAATAGAAGTCGCTCTTTTTGATGCACTTCTTCAACGTCCTGAAGAACGGGAGGACCTTTCCGCTGATTTGGACATGAAACGGTACAGAGCTGGCGAGTTTTCCATTCAGAGACGCACTTCCTTTTTGGTGGTGGGGATTTGAGGGTGGCTACGGCCGCGAGACTTGTCGAGGCATTTCGGATGCCTTCTTTTTCACCCACATGACCTAGAAACATTCCTTGTTCCGCCCCAAATGTGCACTTCTTGGGGTTAAGCTTCATATTGATGTTCCTTAGGGTCTTGAATGTTTCATTTATGTCTCTGAGCACCTCTTCCTCCGAATGACTTTTGACGACTAAGTCATCAACGTGACACTCCAAGTTTCTGATTTGCTTCTCGAGCGCTGTCCGCAAGTCTTTGGTATGTGGCCGTGGTTTTTCAGACCGAAGGGCATTTTTGTGTAGAGAAGATGCCTTGGTTAGTGTGAAATCTGTCTTCTCTTCATCTCCGGCCATGCCACGTATCTGGTGATACCCTTTGTGCAGCGTCAAGAAAGCATTTAAACGGGTATCCGCAAAGGGATTCAACCTTCCAGTCAATTTCCGGCAAGGGGTAGCAATCTTTTGGGCAGGCTTTGTTTAAATCCTTGAAGTCCACACACATCCTCCAGCTCCCGTCGCTCTTTTTGACAAGTACGGGTTAGACGATAATCATGGTAGTGTACTTCCTTCATGATCCCCGCGCCAGACTTGGTGACGTCTTCGTTGATTGCTTTGTTTCTTTCCGGGGCTTGTCCTCTCTTCTTCTGTCGTGCGGGCTATAACCTTCCCGGACATTCAGTTTATGTTCGCGATTGCCCGCGGGACTCGGTCATGTCGGGTTTCCAGCAAAGATCTTTGCGGGTCGCGAGGCTCTTCTTTCCTTTTTCGCTCAACCCACTATTGCGACCGTTTGGTGGGAACTTTGGTTGATTGCCACGCGACTCAACTTCTTTCACTTCAGTAGTTGCTGGCGGGCTCACGGTTCAATGATCATTACGCATTCGACCGGGATTACCTTGTTAACTGGCAAAAGTCGATTCCACCACGGGTAGGAAACTTTAGCATCCCTGCGCCGTGGATGGCACTATCCTAACAGCGATCCCGGGCGTCCAATGATTCCATTGTAGGGGGCGGAGATCGCACAACCATGAAATTCATCCAAAGCGGTGAGTTCTCCTCATCCCCAACGTGACTTCCAGGAGGATCTGTCCTAATGGCCACGAGAGTTCTCCACTAAACCCAATAGTGGCGACGTGGCGAGGAATTAACCTTTGCGGATATCCGGGGCAGCTTGTTGAAGCAATGTTCGTGCAGGACTTCGAGGGCTTCCATTGTCCCGCGTACATCCCTTGGATTGTGCATCCTTCCACGTCGCCTTGATCACAGCGGATGATCATCGATCATCCCCGGATATGGGAGGAAAAGATATTTCCATGCTTAAGACTTCTTTTGGAAACAACTTGGGTTTGTTGAACGCTGCCGGGTATTGACCATGTATATGGCATGGGCTTTGTCTTTGGCCGCGGTCTCTTTCTTTCCTCCCTTGGGACCACCATTCTTTTGCGCTCCATTTTTGATTTCTTTGACCAAATGTGCGGTGTGGGACCTATTGCCTCCTCTATCATTTTTCAATGATAGCATTCGTCCGTGTTGTGCCTTTTCCCTGTGAAAGTCACAGTACTTGTCCTTGTTTTGGATTCGGCCGGGCGGACATTGGTGGAGGGCTGAATTTGAGTATCCATGGCGGGATTTCTTTCGGTGTCTTTGTGAGGAGTGTGGTCTGTCCCCTCTCTTCCTCTCAGCCTGGAGTGGTTCCTAAACTCTCCTTTCCGTTCGGAGATTTGGATGCTTTTGTCCATGGTCTGGTTCCTCCGGTGGTGTTTCTTCTTTTGACTGGTTGGTTGCGGCCACCTCGCCTCTAAGGAATGCCTTCACAACCTTCCACATTTCATCCTGCGACTGGGGATGTTGTCATTGAGCCTTTGATTAGTTCGGGTTTGTTATTCCATGCATAAAGCCAGATATTCTCATGCACTCTGGAGCTCCTCTCACGTACATGCTCTCCGTCTTGAAGCGTTCCACGAATGCCTCCGTGGACTCCTTTCTCGCTGCTTTATATGGTGCAATTCGACAGGATCTTTTGTATACTTCTTCTGCTGTAGGAAGTATGAAAGAAAACGTGACCTCAATTCCCGAAACGCCGATGCTTTCCGGGCTTAGCTCATCAAACCGCAGCGGTGCCGGCAAGGTGGAGTTAAACATGTGGCACCATGTGGGCATGGCCCATCTTTCCACTTTTGCGGATGCGGAAGATTTTCAAGTGGTCCTCCGGATCTCTGTCCCATCGTGCGTTTTGATGTGGTGGCATTCTTGTTCGTAGGAACTCAAATTCCATTATCTGACGGGTGAAGGGGCTGTAATGCGCGTGTCACGGGGAATAGAGGTCGTCATCGTCCCGTTTCTTGCTTTTTGGAGTGGACCTCCGGTGTCCTCCGGTGCTTTCTCCGCTTTCCGGGGTGGATACTTCCTTTGTTCTACTGCGGCATGAGTGATATGTTTCTCCTCCGCCCGACTTGAGTGGGAAGTGCTTTGCCGGGTAACACTCCGGCTTCGGCGGGTCATGCTTCTCGAGTTTCTCTTACGTATTGTCCCCAGGGGTAACTTTTGGACCGGAGTCGGAGAATACGGTTTTGGTCACAAGTCTTGTGGATATGTGTGGGCGTTCCTTTTCCAGTCTCGAAGACATGCGGTCGTGGCCTTTTGGTTTCCCGCCGACTCTTTTCTCTAGAACACCCCTATCTGGTACTTTGAGTCTTGAAAACACTCCTCGATTTGGAGTACTCGAGAGTCGACCTAACACGGGGGCTGACCTGGCGCCTCCTCTTAGGCGCCCGTTTTTCTTTCTGTTACGACCGAGTACTCGAGCGTGTTCTCGAGATCTCTCATTTCTAGTCTCATCGTCGAAATCTAGACGGGTTTTAACCGGTCGATTTTTCCGATGGACCTTTTTCGCCATAAAGGGCAAGATCGATGGTAGTGTTTTCGCAGAACTCCCTTATTGGCGCGTCTGTCACGCGGTATTAGGGTGGTGTCAGCGTTCTGCCTTGTTTCGTTCCTCCCGTTTCGACCCGTGGACGGCTCGAGGGAGGCGGGGAAGGATCTTCTGCGGATTGCTCATTATTGAAAAAAAAAGAGAAACCCAGTTGTACTCTGGTCCCACGGATGGCGCCAACTTGTTAATACAAATCCGGGCACTTCTCCTACGAGGATTAGTTTAAGCTAACTCTTCGGAGAATGGATCTTGTATTAAGTGAAATCTTCGGCTGTTAACTGCTAAGAAAATCAACACCGTTAGTCTCACATGAGCGGGGTTCGCGGTCAACCTCCGGCGTAAGAATTAAGTGGTTGTTTTAGAGAGATGAAGTGAATTCTAGAGAGAGAGAGTATGTATGCGTTACGTTTGAATAGGGTGAGATCTCTATTTATATGGTTGACCTTTCTGCGTGTTCTCGGTCACGCGGGTCTTGAGGCGACAGTTTGTGGCGTAAGTCGGTACTGCAGAATACGCTTGTTGTGATGGTGATGTTTCGGTGGGGTTGTCCCGCTTTCCCTTTGGTAGGCGCACGCGATGCGTCCGACCTAGGGAAGATTCCTTTCCCCTTTGTGGGGCGGTTTGTGTTCTTGTTGGGGCGTCTGTCGCGGAATGGCGGTGGCCATTCCGCTGTATGTGTTTGATCCGAATCATATGGGCGCTGGGAGTACTACCTGTTAGTGTTAAGTTCGCGGTTGGCCCGTACTGGTGCCAGGGGGTCATACGTGATCATTGTTTATACTGTTATAAATACTTGGCAAAAATGTATATATATCTCTCCTAAAGTGAATAATTGCTTATATATCCTTTGTACAAGTTTTTTATGCACATAGTACAATGGTTTTTATGCATGCTTTGGATATATATGCAATTATGCATTTTCGGAAAGATATATATGCAAAATCCCCAAAATACTTCCCTATTCACTCATAGAACTTTGAACTGTTTAATTTTGTTTTATTTTTTTGTTACACTTACCAAGTTTACCAATCTTTCTCAGTTTAGTAACTTTAACAAAAAACAATTATACGATTTTTATTTAATTGTATGTTTGTATTGAATGTTGACCCTCTCTGTTTGACCTGACGATAATAAGATAGTTGTTTCTTAGGTTCAAGTATGTGTTGCAAGCAATTATATTCATACATTATCAATTTATCATGTATGCAATTATAGGTATACATTATCATCAAATGTACATGATAAACATATTAAATATTATGTCATAATAATTTTAAAGGGGAATTACATATATCCCCATTAAAACACTACTAATTACATATTTTTCCACTAAAACTTTAAAATAACAAATATACCCAATCTTCATCATTGTTTATTCTAATCCAGTTATGCCCTTATTTTAAAGCGACAATTATTTTCTATCATATTTGTTTTAACTCTACTACTCTATCTTCTTAATCAATCATCAATTCACAATCAATTCCATAATATTAATTAACTGTGAATGCTTCCTGGTGGAGTAATTCTTTTATATTGACTATCTATATATTCATGTTTAAGTTGCATCGGAGTTTTATTGTTAAAATGACACAACATTTGATATCTTTTTTCCTTTCATTCATATTTACGATCTAAACTGATGATTACAAAATTAGTCAAATGATCGTGGTTGTAACTTTTGGAGCTGAATATAAAATTAGTTGAATGATGTGATGAAGATTTTTTTAACTTTAAAATAAGTTTTAGTTTGGTTATGTAATTGTATACTTGTCGTGATTTGTTGGAAATAATATTGGGGAGCTGGAATTAGTAACAGGTTTTGAAAATAGTGATAGATCAAAAAAGGGTATAAATGTCATATGTTAAATGAAATTTATTAATATGGGTAAATATGAGAGTTTAATATGTAAAGTTGGGTATATTTGTAATTTTGAAGATTTTGTGGGGAAATATGTGATTAACAGTGTTTTAATGGGGATATATGTAATTGCCCCTAATTTTAAAATACGATAATAACCACATAGATAAGATGAACGAGTACAACATATCGGAAGCTGTAGCGGATGTTAATATGATGTAAAGAACACTTTCAGCACAAACTAGTTTTTATCTCTTGACCCACTTGCGTGTTAGGAGCTTGATGGATAGCTAATAGTTCTACTTTGTGTGTGTGTGTTAGGGTAGAAAGAGGACTAATTTATATAGGGCTTTTAGCATGGCCAGATTTGAGCATGTGCAAAGTGTTCGACAACACATGGCTTCCAAATTTACAGGGCACCATGAGTATAGCCATTTGTGATGATTTAATTCAATTGTTAGCATAGGACTTGTAAGAATGTGTTTACAAACTTAATATATCATGATTTATGTGAAATGTAAGAAGAAAACTAATTGGTTTAAGTGACTTACGAAGTTTGCAAAAAGTCCAAGAACGGAGCCGGGATTTAAAGTTAGAGGGTGTTGACATTTTTTGTAAAACAGTCAAGATATTATATGCAAATTGAATTATCATGCCCCGTTTCACAGCTGTCATGCTATGATTGTAATTGTGGAGTTAAGAACAACATAATCTCTTTGCCTATAAAACCCACTAGATCTTTTTTCTTTATGTTGTACATAGTTTAATTTAAAAGCTATGTAAGAGTTAAAACTCTTGTATACTTGTAACTAATAACATATAAATTTATCTATGTGTCAAAGGTTAAAAATACCAAGAACTTACAATTCATACAAAAAGCATTAAATGTTACAAATTACAAATAAAACTTTAAGCTAGTTCCCATTTATAAATTTTTTGTAAGCTAGATTTTATACCATAAACTCAATAAGTTATATGATAGTGTGCTAGACTACAAGTTTAATATTTAGAACAATAAAATTTGAAAAACAATCATAAAGAAGAACATAGAATTATCAAAGAATGAGACTTGACAAGTTAATTATACACGTTAAACACTAAAGAAACTAGGTACAAAAGATGTAATATTTAAGCTAAAAAACAGATTCATACTATTATAGTTAAGGAGAATCGGATAAGTCATGTTTTAGTTATACTAGGTCTTTTATTCATGGTCGAGTAAAGAGGAGGCCATTGACCAAGTATATGAAATATAGATTTTAGCCCATATAAATATTGAAGTAGTTGGACAGATTGGGAGAGGTCCAACACCTACTTGTCCCCCTACTCCCTCCGCCCGCAAAAGCACGCAAAAGCAGGGGATATGCCATTGGTGGAGCGCCCGGAGAAGATGGTAAATTTGAGGTATTTTTACTTCACACCTCATAGTATAAGGCTTGTCGCAGTGGGAGGTTGGCACATCGGTTGGGCACCGTTTTTTTGCACCCTCGACCGATCTTAACATCGGTTTGCTCGAGTGTGAGGGGAGGTTGGCACATCGTTGTTGGGGGTATTTAGGCAAATCGAGCGGCTTCTCAACCGACTTGAAATTATTGGTTCTATCATTTGACCGTTTGGATTAAATGCAAAACTTAAAATTGGCCGCTTTGGTCATGCAATTAAAAAAAATTCAAACCCATTTTACCACTCTATAAATACCCACTTCATCTCAAACACAATTCACCACTCAACATTTCTCATCTATATTCAATAAACCATTCTAACGAAATACCCACGAAACACAAATTTTAATATGTCGTCATTCGAGCATTTATTCGGTTCTTCTTCTCATATCGGCGAGGAAGAAGTTTTAGTGAGTTTGCGGATTTTGCTTGGAAGGCTTACAAAGCATCACACCAAAAACCGATGAAGGTACATACGTAGGGATCATGAGGGTGCTCATAATCGTTTAGTGGCAACATACTTCTCCGAAACCCGAGTTGACGAAAGAACATTCTCGGCGGTTCGTATGAGCCGAGCTATTCACAGATGTTCGAGAGATAACCGATCACTCTACTTATTTTGACAAACTCTTGATGCTAGAGGCGTACATTATTAGCCCATTAGTCAAGTGTACTGCTGCCATTCGTCAATTGGGATACGCGGCCGTTCCCGATTCTCTTGACGAGACTCGGCAATTGCGCATTCACAGCCCGTGAATGTCTTCGTAAGTTTTGCGAGGTTATCATGGAGGTATATGGTCGTGAGTATTTTGCGAAGGCCACGTATTCGACCTTGAAAGAATATATGCTCATCCGCGAGCATAAGCATGGCTTTCTGGGATGATGGAAAGCATTGATTGTACAATTTGGAAGTGGGAGAATGCCCGAATAGTGAGAGAGCTCAACATTGTAGGGGTGATCACGGGCCACATCCATTCATTTTGTTGGAAGCGGTCGCTTCCCATGATTTATGGATTTGGCATGGTTCTTTGGTCATCGGAATGAATAATGACGTAAACGTTTACGTCGTTCACCTGTTTCAATGATATCAAATCGGGAGAGCACAGGACCTTGAGTTTGAGGCTAACGGTGTGGCTTATAAAGGGGATATTATCTCATTGATGGGATATATCCACAATGGTCCGTTCTTATGAAGTCTATTTCAAATCCTCCAGTGATCGTAAGATGTTTGTACAAGAGGAGGCCGGCGGCAAGGAAAGAAGTGGAGCGGGCTTTTGGTGTGTCGAAGAAAAAGTGGAAAATGCTTAAAGTTCACCTTTCGAGGTTTTTAGAAATGATATCAAGATATTATGTATACATGTATCATATTACATAATATGATCATCCACAAAACATGGCGGCAGGCTGATATGTCCTACATGGTTTGAAGATGAGGGACACCAATCATGATCCCTTAAGAGCATCTGAGAATCAATGGTGGTTACTTTCGAGATTTAATGGACTCAACAACTCATCAAAACTTAAAATCGATTTGGTGGAACACATTTGAAGAAATCGCATTCGACATCATGTCGAAGCGATTTTCCTAAGTCGATAGTGGCTTAGATGTGAGACGCGATGACGAGTTTTGTAATGTGCGTTATTTGAATTCGTATGTAATGTTTTTTTTTAATTAAGTAGTTTAATGTTTTTAATTTAAGTAATGTAATGTTTTTAATTTAAGTAATGTAATGTTTTTTTTAATTTGAATGAAATTTAAATTTAATGTTAAAATGTTTTGAATTAAAAAAAAAAATCCTTAAATTAGGTGGTAGGCATCGGGTTGTCTCATATATTTTGGAGAAAATTTAGATAAGCATGTGAGGTTGTTAAGGAATCGTCCCAGGAGTTCTTATTGAGCCAAGCCTAAAGTTTTCTCACTTTTATGTTAACTTTTTATTTACTTTTTAAACTAGTGTTTAGAGGTTTAAAGAATGGCACTTTTAACCCGATTAATGAAAAAGAATCATTACGAGGGGCCTATTACATTTTGAAATCACTGAGTTTTTTTTGTGCCGTCCAGTGATGAATAAAAAGTTGTTCATATTATTTATGTGAGAAACTCACATCATTTGCATCTTTTTTTTTTCCTAATATCTAGACTTCGTTAAACCTTTTAACTTATATATATGTATAAAGTTATCGAATTCGAGCTCGCGTGCAATATAAATTCAGTACATTAGGGAGGAAGGAGTGGTTGCCTAATACCCTAATACCCTGGGGGTGCCACATCACCTCTATCCAATAAAAACATTCCAATTCAAAACTACCCCAATACTACCCTAACACTACCCTAACTAGTGGGAGTGGTACCTAGTACCAAATTCATTTTTTTTAAATACATAAAATCACATACAATATTTAAAATAAAAACATACAATTTCATTAAAAAAAAACATTACATAATACTTAAAAAAACTACAACTTAAAAAAAAAAACATTGCATAAGTTGAAATTAAAATAACTTGAAACTACAATTTAAAAATTGCAAGCCCATCCGTGTTTGGCCCAAGTTCACGTTTTGGGTAAGAACTAATTCAACATAGCGGGATCGGGAATGTGATCATGCGGCTCAAAAACTTCAACTCCGTTGTGTATTCTTGAACTTCGCCCCCTCGAGTTGTGTAGCCAACAATTGTTTCGCCATCTCACGTTTTTCTTCCAATTATTGTGTCTTCTTTTGTGTGGTACGTTGATTTCATCCGCAACGCTTGAGATCGACGAGGAGGATGCATTGCTTCTTTTTTCATTTTTCTTGATTCATTGGAGGGTGGGGTCTTCATTCATGTCGGGAATGGTGTTGCTTGCGAGTCATACTCCCGACCTCCTTTTAATTGCTTGGAGCACCGGCAATATCTTGAAAACATTCTGTTCGTCCATTTCTCATGACCTACGACAATCTCCCACGCAGGTATGAGTAAATTGTCTTTTTTCTTGCGTATAGAAATCCATTTGACACTTCACACGTCAAGTCGTTGCACCCACTAGCCTTAGCACGTTTCTACATTATATACAAAATAATGTAATTGTAAATAAAAAGTACAGATTATGAAAAATAAAAAGTATAGCTAAAAACAAAATAATGTAATTGTAAATAATAAAGTATAGATTATGTAATTGTACCGCTTGGAGGTAGTAGCCGTTGAAGATACCCATGGCCGTGTTCATTGCTCTCCACTTGGTATTCAACGCATGAAATGTTCGTGAACTCGAACCCAAAGTTGCCTCGTAATGCTCGAGAATCCGTTTCCAAAAACCGTCGGACTTTTGTTTATTACCGACAACACCACATTCAGATATTTGAACCCATGCATTTCGCCAGCATCCTCTTGTGCGTCCAAACTTCAGGGGCCTCCTCCGCGAAAGCTTTTTCTTCCCTCTCGGATCGACTTCTTGAACTTCCTCATTTTCGTCTTCTTCGTTTGGTAGTGGTTGTGTTTGGTACGTACTACTACGTCTTCACTAAGGTTTTCTAGGGGAAAACTCGCTTGTGCTTGATGATGTTGTAGTGTTGTGGATTCAATTGAGGAGGACCCATATTATATTGGAAAAATTGTGGAGATTGGGGTTGTGGAACATAAAATTGATTTGGGGATGGTTGAGAATAAAATTGGCTAAATCCTAACGGAGTTTGTTTTGGTTGATTCGGGGGTGGTTGAGACCGACCAACCACGCGAGGTGAAAGTTTTTTTACCTCTCCTTGGATCCATAGTTTGGTGTTTTTGAAAGATTAGTGTGTGTTGTTATTTGTGTTGTGTGTTTTTATTTTGAAAAATGAGGTGCAAGTTTAGGTGTTAAATAGGATTTTTTATTTTATTTTGGCTAACTGTAGCCGTTTATTAACGTTACTCACAAACCCAACGTACACTTTTCAAACGTCTTCACGCGGGTTCCTAGCTCGAATTTCATACCCGATTTGCATACCCGAAGTACACGGGACGGTGTACCCGAGCGGGTTCTTGAGCTCGATGGAGAACCCGAGCTCCACTCCGTCCTACCTTAGGATCCTTCATCATTATATTGACCTTGTTTGTTTATACGATTTGTACACATTGAAGTATAGGTAACCTACAAATCAATATGAGATACATTAAAGGACAATAACATGTCAGTATTCTTACATTCTCCTACTTAACATCTATTTCTTAACGATATAACATAAGGCTAGAAAATTAAGCCTTATTAACCGTCATGATAAGTATCTCAACACAACAAAACACATAATGATGATTATGACAATCATACACAATATATCTCGTATACTCCCTTTCATATATTACAACATTATGAGCTCATCATGCTAGATTCGTAAGTTATATATAAACAACATAGAGTCCACATACTTGTTATGATACTACATATAAATTTCTTATTCAAACACGAATGTATGAATAATAACATAATCAATAAAGAAATAAAATCAGAAATATTTTATTGAGTTCAATAATGTTTAGAAAATCATAATTAGTTATTAATACAGCCAAGACCCAACCTAGGACATGTTGCGCAAAGGTCTTTTGTGGTAAACCCTTAGTTAGATGATCACCAATCATGAGATCTGTACTAATGTGTTTTAGATACACTCTTTGTTTCTGAATTCCCTCTTTCACGATAAAGAACTTTATATCAATTTTTTTTCAGTTTTAGAGTACTTATCGATCTTAGAGAAGAAAATTGTTGCGGTATTATCACAATAAATTTTCAGTGGCTTGCTTATAGTTTCGACAACCCCAATCCATGATATAAATTTCCACATCCATAATGCATGAATGGTAGCCTCATAAAAAGCTACAAATTATGCTTCCATGAAAAATGCAACAATGATAGATTGTTTGGCACTTTTACAGGAAATAGCTCCTTTGGCCAATTGAAACACATAGCCAAACGTTGACTTTCCACTATCTACGCACCCAGCAGAATCAGAATCAGCATATCAAACCACTTCTAAATGATTATACCTTTTATAAGTAAGCATGTAATCATTTGTTCCTTGAAGATATCTCAATACTTTCTTTGCAGCTTTCCAGTGATGAATACAATCATTACTTGATATCTACTGAGCATCTCGATCGCAAAATTGATGTCGGGTCTAGTGCAAGTTTGTAGATACATTAAACTGCCCACAACTGAAGCATATGGAATGTTTTCCATTTCCTTTTGTTTCACCTCATTTTTTGGACATTGTTTAAGACTAAATTTATCTGATTTTTGAATAGGGATTATATAATCCGAGCACTTGCTCATATTGAATGTCTCAAGAATTTTATCGATATAGGCTTTTTGAGACAATCCTAATAGACCCCTTGAGAAATTTCTTGGAATATTGAAATTCCAATCACATAGGATGCCTCACGCATGTCTTTCATTTCAAAATTCTTAGAGAGATATTCTTTAGTATTATGCAATAAACCAAAGTCATTAGTCGCAAGTAAAATATCATCAACATATACAACCAAAAATATAAACTTGCTCACACTTATCTTGCGGTATATACATCGATCAACGATGATTTCTTCAAAACCGAAAGATGTAATGGTGTCATTGAACTCGATATACCATTACCTAGAAGGTTGTTAAGTCCATATATTTATTTATTTTTAATTTACACACCATCATTTCTTTACCATCAACAAAAAACCCTTCAGGTTGTTCCATATAAACTTGCTCCTCAAGATTTTCATTCAAAAATGCGGTTTTCACATCCATTTGATGTAGCTCTTAGTCAAAACGAGCCAATAATGCCAAGATTATTCTCAACAAGTCCTTCTTTGAGAAGGGTGAAAAAGTATCATTGTAATCAATGCCGTTTTTCTAAGTATAACCTTTGGCTACAAGTCTGGCTTTATATCTTTCAACATTGCCTTTAGAGTCGCTTTTGGTCTTAAAGACCAATTTACAACCAACTCATTTAGAACCTTCTAGCAAGTTTACGAGATCCCAGACTTTTGAGCCACTGATTTCAACTCTTCTTTGATAGCATTAATCTACATCTCAGACTTATCACTTTCTTTGACGCCAATATCAAAATCTGTCTCTTGCAAGTAAACTATATAATCTTCAGGAATAGCCGACTTTCTAACCCTTGTAAGTTTGTTTAATGCTATTCCAACTAGTTCACTTGTTTGAGTTGGTAAGTTATTTTCTTCATGCGTTGTTTGTTTATTATTCAAATGTTGTTCTTGTTTTTGTAATACATGAACAACATTTAGTGCATTTTTGAATTTATGAACATTCATGGGTGATGGATCATCATCCCTTATTTTGTTAATATCCACAAATTGATTTTCAACACTCCCAATAACTTCATCATTTTCCAGAAATTTTGCATTGTCTGTTTGAACAATCATAGAACTGTAGTTTGGACAATAAAACCTATACCCTTTGGACTTGTCTGGGTAACAAATAAAGTAACTGCTAACGGCTTGAGAATCAAATTTCTTTTCTTGTGGATTGTAAACCCGTGCTTCTGCTGGAAAACCCCAAACATGCAGGTGTCCTAGACTAGGTTTCCTTCCAGTCCATAACTCAAAAGGAGTTTTTGGAACTGACTTACTAGGAACCCTATTTAACAGATACATTGCGGTTCTAAGTGCATAGATCCACAAAATTTTTGGTAAATTAGATTTATTTATCATGCTCCTAACCATCTCCATTAATGTTATGTTTCGTCTTTCTGCTGTACCATTTTGTTGTGGCGTGCCCGACATAGTATATTGAGCACATATGCTGCGATTTTCGAGGAACTTTGAAAAGGGAATAGGACACAGTCTAGATTCATCATACTTTCCATGATATTCACCACCTCTATCAAATCTTATGATTTTCACTTTTCTGTCAAGTTGCCTCTCAACCTCGTCTACAAACACCTCAAGGGCATTTTCAGATTGATATTTTTCATGCAGCAAATAGACATATCCATAACATGAAAAATCATGTATGAAGGTGAAACAATATATTTTATCCAGTAAAGGATGGAGTATAAACTTGTCCACAAATATCAGTGTGTATACTTTCAAGGAGATTACTGCTTGGTTTGCTTGCCCTTCATGCATTCCACTCATAAGCCAAAATTAGTGAAGTCTAGATTCATAGAATCTCGTTCTTCACCAATATTGTAATCTTTATTTGGATATATGAACCAAATGTTTATTCCACAAGATGGTGGGATTTTCATTTACGGTACTACGTTTCATTCCAACAGTATGATCAAAATTAAATAGAGATTCACAAAAAAAATATCCTCAAGTTTTAATTTATATAAGTTATCAACAAAAATACCATAATCAATAAAGGACTTATCTTTATATAAACTAAAACGACCATTTACACCACCAAAAGTGTATCAAGTCTCGGAACAAAAATTAAATTTATGTAAATTGAAGGTACATAGAGAGTATTAATTAGATCCAAGTGAAACACGGTATCTAATTTCAGTATGTAAGTCCCTAGGCCTTCAATCATTGCCTTCATTTGGTTCCCCATATAGAGAAAGTTATTAGTTGGGCTTGTGGTTTGGATTGTAAGGAATCCCTGCATAATATTGTAAACATGAGTAATTGCACCAGAATCAAACCACCTAGTATTTGAAGGAACTTGAGACAAGTTTGATTCAAAGAATACATAAATATAATGTATACCTCTCTTTTCGAACCAAGCCTTACGCTTAGGACATTCCTTTTGGAAATGTCCCTCTTTTCTGCAAAAATTGCATTTGTTGTCCCTTTATACCTTCTTTTCACCATTAACAACCTTTTAGGTCGGAGCATGATGTTCTTTTCAAAGTTCTTGGATTTTTGGTTTGAGTTTCTTGTCAACCCATTGATTCACCAAGTTAACGTAGTGAACTCTTTGTTTCTTTAGTTTTGCTTCCTCTTAAATAAGCTTACTGGAAAGTTCATCAATATTCTACTTATCTTTAATGTGTTATAGTTGATGTGAAAGGGTCCATCTTCAGAAGGAAGTGTATTCATAATGAATTGCACCAAGAAAGAGTCATCCACATTCATACCAGTGTCTTAAGTCTTGCTGCAGTATTGGTCATGTCAAGGACATGTTACTGCATACTCTTTGAACCATCAAATTTTATGGTGGTGAGTTTAGCCATAAGTGTCCCTGCTAGTGCTTTATCATCAAAACTTCTCTTCTCTTCCACAAGCTTAAGAAAATCTTTAGCATTCTGATTCTCAATGCCGGGAAGAAAAGACTTAATGTTGTTGGCAATTGTCATCTACATAAAGTTCAAGCTGAGTCTGTTAGAACTTGTCCATGCCTTATGTTGTGATTTTTGAGCTTCTGTACTAGCAGCAGTATGGTCAGCATGCCTATTCTCTAACAGCGCCAAGTCAAGATCCAAAGCACCTAAATAGAGAGTGAATTGTTTGTTCCATACAGAGAAATTCACACCAGTAAACAAGGTAACAAAAGAATTTTAAGAGTGAAGGTTAATTGCTACAAAACAAGTTACTTTCCATTTAAGAGATAAATAAAAGTCACTTTCCATTCAGAGAAATTCACACGGGTAAACAAGGTAACATGAAATTCACACCGGTAAACAAGGTAATAGAAGAAGCTTACTAATTTAAAAATCATATGAGGTAAATAAATGAAATATATGATTGGTTTCATTTTGGTAAACACAACAATATATCATCATCATTATTAAAATGCAAGTGAAACTTTTCAAGAAAATAAAATACACTTTGTCAAATATATAAGAATATTTGGATAACTATATACATATGACGAAAGTATACTAATTTTCATCTTTAAAATTATTGGTTATACAAGAATAAATTTTCCTTTGAATAAAATTTATAATTTTTATCGACTAACAAAAGATACATAATAACATTATTTAAGACAACATTAATTATTTGACTACAAATTTGAAATTAACTTTCACTTTGATGACTTACAAATTAATCTCATTTAATGTCATATAATAAATAACAAACTTCAATAAAACATTAATTGAGTTATAAAAGACATAGGAATGTTACAAAATAGTTATTATAAACAGTAACATTCAAATAGTTAATTGATTACGGAGTATGATTCTCAATTAATTTGATCATTATTCATAAAAAAAGGACAATCATAAAATATCATATCATATTTTAAACGTAACTGGGACCAATCTATAAATATACTTACTTGTACCATTACATTCTAAATTACATAATTTTCATTAAATATTTTGAAGTCGTAACATTAACAGGACCTGGGAATTCATTATATTAAACGTACCATAAGAACTTTTCAAAAGAAAATGCATACAATAGTAAAGCATTTAAATCCAAGTTTACAAACCATACAATATTTAAATCCATAAATATAGTGTAAGTAATACTCACTTCATCTCAAAATATAAGTGCACTTTGATATTTACGATTGTCCTAAATTTAATGTCTACTTTCAATAACCAATCAAAATGCTTCTAAATGGGTGGAAATAAAATTTTATTTGTTAATATTGTAAATGACCATTTTTTTTAAACTTTGTGAAATTTGAAAATTGACATATAATTTGAGACGGCTGGGACGTCATCAGGGATAACATTCTTTGAATGAACAAATACAAAATAATTATGGAGCCTTACTTATTTAAATCTAATATACTTATAAAGCATTTAGCACATTCTCTCCTATTAATTATTAAGACTTTCTAAAATCGATTTTTAAGCAAATACAAGTAAAGAAACATCATTTACAAGTATTTGAAGCACAATTAAAACTAAAAAAACACAATTAAACACATACAATTTATACACAATTTAATTCACCCATTCACCAAAATATACAACTATGTAACCACAATGTATAATCTAACTTGCTTAAAGACCCGCGGATTCGCGGAATTTTTAAAAAAATATGAAAATGAGATAATAAAAAAACAACGAACGTAAACATGTTTCATTAATATAAAAAAGAAATAATAATATAAAACATGAATTATTCAACAATCAATTGAGTTTGTAACATTTAAAATAATAGACATCCGTGCGTTGTCGTCTCCACATTTGATGGTCTTGAATAGCAAATGACGTCTGTGAGCACTGATCAATATAATAGTCAATGTCCATTCGGTGTACACCCAATAATCCATAAAAACCCTATAAACAACCACATATAGTTGTTCGTGTGTGAATACCGGTTTTGTAAAGCTAAAAGTTATGTCTTTATAGTAAGTATTTAGCTCCATTAATCCTTTAAAGCATAGGTAAATAGGTTCTTACATGCAAACAAAAAAGAGGCATACACTAATTACTTGACGGAGTTGATCATTTGTTTAGTGAGTTTAAGAGATAAACCAGTTTGGATGACCTAATCAATTCACATGTATGTGACCAACATTGTAATGAAGCTGCTATGAGTTAAATAGTTGATCATTGTTGTAATTGGTTTGCCAATCAACATATATCCGAAAATCAGTTCGCATAAAAGAACCTTGAGCTGATACTTTCTAACTTACGAAGGAGTTGGAATACAAAGTCTTCATACTTCAATGAATATTAAACAACATATATCCGAAAATCAGTTCGCATAAAAGAACCTTGAGCTGATACTTTCTAACTTACGAAGGAGTTGGAATACAAAGTCTTCATACTTCAATGAATATTAAAATGTGACAGGATCTACTAACCCCTTTTGGGTTTTCAACTATAAAAAGATTACACATCCTTTATAATACATTTTTCAAGTGAATATAATTTTTCACCAATTCTGCAGGCAAAGATCATTTTATGCAAGTAATAAGAGGCAATGTATGCAACCGGATTCTGGTATTTCTGCAGCCCGCCCACCACCTACTGTAGGAAGAGTTAAAGGGCAGTTACTATACAAAAATGTTCTTGGTATAAGGTAGCCAATTCGACCCATTTACTATTGAACTGGCTTTGCTTGCTTATGCTTACATGTACGGGTGAAATGGGCCAAATCAAACAATTTATTAACAATGAGTTGAATCACTTAAAAGTTGTATAGTAGTAGACTTCTTGAGCCAAAGCCACATTGTTAACATACATTAAAAGAGTCGGAAGAAGATTGTCCCAAGTATAAATTCAGCACTCAAGAAATGGACGGCTCAGAATCACCCGAGGAGATCCTGAAAAATCAGCAGAAGATTTGTAAGCTATTATATTTCCATAATTACATACAATAAAAGCCTTAACGGGCAAAATGGGCTACATGTGAAATGTGAAATAGGTATAGTTTTATAAAGGGTCGTCGGGTTCACTTGAAACACACTCCAAACTTATTAATTTTTTAAAGAAATTACAGAAGCTAAATATTCATTATAAAAAAAATGATCTAGGGGTTTTAGACTGATCTCGACTTTATCTTCCTTTAGGTGACTGTCAAGTTTCAACCCATTTTCCCATTTCTTATTTTAACCGTTAAAATAAAACCGTACTTGACCCATTCAGAAATAAATGGGTCAAACTGGGCACCTCTAGCTAACTCACAAAAGAGGGAAGGAGACTTTCCTTGTAAAAACTTTAAAAGAGTTTGACATTGGACAGTTCTCAGTGGCACAAACCTATTTTCAATACTATATAGTGAAGAAGTTGTGGATGTTCAGTTTTATTGTATTAATCCTCAAGTCTCTAGGTTCTTTTATAATACCGCACATTCAATAAATAATCAATTTTGACCCAGAATCCGCGACCTCAGTAGCACAACGTTACTAATAATTACTAAGTTTACACACCAACGTATTAAATCAAATAAGTAACTGTAGACTTTATTGAACATTTTATGACCTATTTGGTAAGAATCAAGAAACAACAACAACAAACCCAATCCCGCGCGGGGCTGGTAAGAATCAAGAAACACTATCCAAAATCTCTAAGTAAGGACCAAACCAAATTTATGGATGGTACCGGTTTGGTCTAGTTGGCCCACTTCATTCTATTAAGGTTATCAGCCCAAAATAATATGTGCACAACAAAAGAAGGGGCATGAGTGAGGATAAGGGATGTGGAACATACATCTTTCATAGGAAGGCTTCAGCTTCTTTGACCATTTTGGTCACTCTTTCAAGTTCTCCAACAGCTTCTGCTGCTACAAATGACTTGCTTTCTACCTCAGCAACAGCCTCAACTACTACTTCTTATAAAGTTTCACCAAGATGACAGTTGATCGGAGATAGCAATCGGAGTTAGCCTGGGCCGGATCTCTTTTGGTTAGCAGTTTTGGACCTAATAACTCACATAAAAGCTCATGATTGTCAATATAAATAAAAGATATCCATGTCCAAAGAGAAATACATGGGAAGACTATTGGTGTTAGTATTTTACTCGTTAGAGATAAAACTTAACCCAAATCGACCCTTTCTTGATGGACACAGGTACCTTAAGCTTCGTCATCCCAGGAGCACGTACGACTGTCAGAAACAGATCAAGTGAAGGCAACAACAATTCTGCTTAAAATATTTATGATTTTTGTGCATATTGAAGCTAAATATTTACCTCAAGTACCATATGAAGAAACTGGAAAGCAGCATGCATTCCATTATCACGTGTGGTAAAATTATTGTATCACATAGGGAATAGTGTTAGAATGGAAAGAAAATTGAAAAATCAAAATTGAAACATCTTGAATATAGTTGAATCACTTCTAATACACAAAAATGCTAATAACATTTGTAACTCCCAAAAATTGCATAAGATGAAATCATTTTAATATAATACGACCACTACAAACATATCATATTACAAACAATGATTAATAAAATTTTAAAACTTAAAATTCAACCTCAATAACGGAATAGTTGAATAAAAGGTTCTATATAGAATTGAAACTGACCCATTTTTGGTTGTTCAATGGTTGTTCAAGTATCAAGTGATAAAGCTTCATCCAATTTCAATACAACATCTAACATCATTAAATCAAAGTTAACCTTATTTGTGATTTTCCTTATAAGTAGTTTATATAAGCTTCAAAACACATATATGGGTAGTTAATAGAAGCACTTTAAACAACCCTATAAGTAGTTTAAATAAGCACTCCAAAATAGGCTAATATGATTGAAAAATTCATTCTCTTAGAAATAGATATTGAAAGAAGAATATATCAATCCAAAAAGTTTAGAAATTACTATTCTTATTTTTCCTTGCAACATTATCAAACCTAATGTAAACATCCAAACACCCTTTATAAAACTCATCAATAACACAAACCGTGGTTATAGTTACATAGACCCTGGTGATAATAAACGTACATTATTAAGAGATGAAAATAGTTTCACCCATACTTTGAAATATTAGTTTAATTGTTGTCCTCTATCTCTTTTGACTCATGGGTGATCACCCTTACCCTCCTTAGTTTAATTGGCAGTACATAAACAGAGAAAAAAGTAAACATGAGGTGGTTTCTTGAGATTGTAGGCTTACTGATTTTGATTTGATAAAAAGCAGGGTTAGTTACCAAAAGTTTACACTCTTTTGCATGATGATCGATCAGATGTGTAAAGTATGGATCTGTGACGAAGAGGATCTCTTGTAAAAGTTTATAGCAAAGTTTATAACAAAGTAGGGTGCTATATAAGAAATTTTCGCATATATAAACAGTCTGTTAACATTTTAGTGATTCAAATTTCATAGTTTCCATAAATTTACCTCAATTATCTTTTTCTCTTAGTAAGATCTCCATTCTTAACATAGATTATGACATGTTTCCTTTCAAAGCTGAAACCAATCACTGAGCACTTCGAATAAACTTAAAAGACTTTTCAATAAGGATTTACGTTACCTGGTGTTTTGACCAACGTACAACATGCCAACGTACCATTAACTCACCATTGCACCACATGCCAAAGCTACCAAGTCCACTTTATTTTTCTGAAATGAATATAATGTGTCAAGCAAAATATACAAACGTAGAAGGATAGTATGGAACATGTTGAGCTAAAGTAAAAATTACATTATTGAGCACAAATAATCATCATGGTAAGCAACTTATTGTCATCATATAAACACTAATGACAAAACGTAAATTAAAAGTATTAATGTGTGAACAACATACCCTTTGCTTTACACGTTGTTGGTTACACTCATTTACCCCTGCTACAACACCGATAAGATTCCCAAACAGTTTATTTTAAAGGAAATTCAAGTGGTTTCTTTCATGAGACAGAGAGGATGAACATAAGAATCTTCATAAATCGATAGTTTAAAACTTGAGAGAGAGTCAATTTACCGTTACTCGTGTACTAACAAAACACAGTAGCAGCACCATCCAATTAACTTCCATGCCAACCTGAAAACATAAGGTTTTGAATAAAAAAACCCAACTTGGTGCAAGGTATGATAACAGTTTAGTGTGCATCATATAATGTGTATATAACAAAATAAACAATTAGCATTTAATTAGTAAAACCATTCATATAATGCAAATTAGTAAAACCACTTTTAAAAAAATCAATAAACATACCTTTTCATCAGGATGGTTGATCTACGATATTCTTAAACCACATGCACAAACTAATCCTATATAAGAATAGATTAAAACAAACAAAACGAAGGAATTATAATTGAATGAAAAAAGCAAATTATTTACCAATTAGTAAAATCCACAATTCTTTTTCTAGGGTTCATATAAAACACAATTAGATTGCAATATGGAACTAATAATTCGAAACAATAAATATTATAATTAAATCCGTACTTACATAATCTACCATGAATCACCGGCACACTGATGTAACAAAAAAAATTTCTTCATTGATTTTGAGTTCGTGTGTTTTGAATTGGTGTTTTAATAATTGTGATTTTGAACTCGTTGTGCTGTTGAATTGAAACTGAATTGTGAATTACATTGAATGTAATTGAATAAATAAATGAGAATGGAGCGTTTAGTTTGAAACTGATTTATGACTATCCTAAAATAAGGTAAAAGGAGCGGATGTTTAATGTTGACTTTTTGTGTGTGGGGTTTAGGTGTGTGTTAAAAGCATTAATGGGTATTTAAAACTTAAAGGTGCTTTAGATGGTTGTATTTTGATGCTATATAAGGTAGTGTTTTTAATAATAAAATTTAATGCGCTGCTTTAAGGTGCTTGTACAAAACCTTGTTTTATAAGTTAAAATAGACTAGGCTTCCAAAACATTTTGGTTTTAGCATTTACTCCAATGCATTATTTTCTTTATAAATAAGGTTCCAAAATGCTTGCATATCCATCACTCTCAACCTCACAAACAATAATCATCATGTCATCCAAAAGATTTTCCAACACTGATTAACCACCTAGTGAAAACAATCCTCTTCAAGAAATCCAAAACTTTATCCTACCACCTTCCGCAGTGCCACCACCCAAATCTAGAAGAACCGCACGGATTAGCATCCGGCCTTGTTGTTTAGTTAAACCATTGTCAAAAAGTCCAATACCAACTACTCATTCACCACCAAATGATTCCATAGTAGCACTTCCATCATCTCCAACAAGCACATCACCACCATCACCTATCGAGTCTCTACTTAAATCACCATATTGGAACTCCTTAAGAATCCAAAAATAATCTCATTAACCGTGTCTAGTCCTCTACCCACACCATTTCAACAAACTTCCAATTTAAACCCAAAAGAACTAGTCTTTTTAATACCACCAACATCTCCAAACACACTTTACAAAGATCTTGCAACTTCACCACCTTTAGCTCCCATTATCTTACAAGAACATCTAGATTCTTATATTTCACCACTCACCAATATAATAGACTTTGATCCATATTTTCCACCACATATTCCGCCCTCCACAAATCAAACTTACCCGGAAACCATCCACACACACACTACCCATATCATTTACTTTGTGAACATTGTCAATCCACTAGGGAACTTGCGATGGAAACAAGGGACAGGATGCGATTCATACTTAACCACATCCTTGATCGCATCAACATCATCACTCACCAAAACTTCCATAATTACCTTATGCAAGCATGGAAGGAATGATATTACTATTTTCTCTAGTTTTTTGTCATTTAAAGAACAAACCTTGTTCTTAGTTTTTACATTTTTGTAAGTGGCCTATATACCACTACAATTTGTCATTTTAATACAAGGCTTTTGTTTACGTACCTTGGCTCTCCATCTTGTTTCTCTTCTCATACAAGAGTATATTACATGTTACTACTAACCTTTTCTTTGTAGGTATTATATTTAGTCACTTGACGCCCAATTCTAGGGGGAGCTACCGTTAAGGGGGAGTTAGTGATTCGTATATTATACTAATTTTTTTCCACATTTTATTTCTTCATTAGGTTAGCTTTTTGTTTCGACAAAAAGGGGGAGAAGAAGTAAAACTTGCATATGCTTGCAAAACATACATCGAATCTTAAGTTTTACTCATCATAACATTATGTTTTGTCATCAACAAAAAGGGAGAGATTTTAATACAAATAAACCGTAAAAATGTTTATTCATATTTAGCGATCTCTTTGTATTTTGTTGATAACAAATATAAAGTTATCATAAGTAAAATTATAGGGATACATGTTATTTTTGTAAAGCATATATAACTAGTCATTTAAATAAAATGTTGTAATAATTCATTTGTTGTAATAGTTTATTAGGATGGGTAATATCCAAGACCCATGATCCATACTCATGGATCAAATCCATAACCCATACCCATGATCCAATGTCTAGATATATTGTATCTATTTAGGTACCCATGACCCGAAGTCCATGACGTATGACCCATGATCCATGACCCATAACCCAAATAAGGAGGAGCGTCCACGGATCCCTGGGATTACACTGGACGGATCCCTCAAGTAAGGGATCCGTGGGATCCGGGGAACAGTAGAGGTATTTGCCTATAAATAGTGAGCCATTTCTTCATTGTAACTCACCCCTCTTCTTACAAACTCTCTCATATATTACTTATCTCCTCTAATCTTAGATCTCTTGATATATATAGTAGTTCTTCTTTCTTTTGTTGTGATTCTCATATAGGTCCTTCTCAAAGGTGAGATCACGAGATACTACAAGTCATCCAAGCAAGGGGTCCTTGATTGATTTGTTCTTCCACAAGATTTCTGTAGCAAGATCTTGTATTTCATATTTCACATAGTTGTTGTGTTATAGTTGTGTTGGTTTGGTCCTCAGTGTTAAGGACTCGGTATTTAGCTTTGTACCGGAAAAAGTGTAAGCGACGTTGATACGCTTACGCAGCGCGTTCGGGGTCAAAGGAACTTCCTTTTCGTCGAGCAAGTTTTTCAACACCCTAGGTAGTGAACCTAATCGTTGTAGTTTAGTATTAGGGTAAGCCTCGAGAATTGATATCGTTCTCTAGGGGAATAGGAATGCTAGTGAGAGGTTACTATGCTAAGGTTGAGGTTGAGGAAGATTATTTTTTTTATCTTTTTATATTTTTTAGGAAATGGAAAGGTACGAATCTCGGGGTTTGGATTTGGGGGGTTGGTATTTCTACCGATTACTTCTACTATCGAATTATCTAATTAACTAAGGTGAGGGTAGTCTATGTCTAATTATTGTGTGCTCGTATGATGGTTTAAAGATGTGTTTACTTAGGTTTTATTACTCCTTAATTATCTCCTATTGATGGTTGAATTGTCACGTCCTTATTCTTAATCGCGTTGTGTGTCTAAGGTCGTAGGGTATGCGTTTATCCCTAACTCTTTGAAACTACCAAAGGTTATCGCCTACAAAGTCTCTAGGATTTATAAACTTTAACTCTAAGGTACTCTTCGGATGGTTTAGCCTACAACAACTCTAGGTGCTATAAACTGAGGTTCACAAAGATTAATCAAGCATTAACTACACAACGGATGACCTATCGCATTACTAGATCATTAACAATTAAGATAAGAGACAACCAATCAATATTCAATAATTAAGTTTCATATTCCCTAAGCAAACACACAAGTAAATTAGCCGGACATGGAGAACATGCAAGCATACACACAATTAATTGAAGACATAATTAAATTAATGAATTAAAACACTTATCTTGATGTAAGATAGGGTTTAGAACCCTAAAATACTGTACAAGACAACCTTGGTTCGGTTAAGGTTTTTACTCCAAAAGACTACACTCTGAAAACTAAAAAATTTGGATTCTATATATAAGATTACATTCGCGACGGCGTCACCCTTTGATTTGTGACGCCGTCCCGTCATTAGGGTTTCGTCTTGGGCACGTTAGTCTTGTGACGGCGTCACCTTATGCTTGTGCGCCGTCCCTTCAGTCTGCGCCGTCGGATCAAATCTAGACCTTCTGAGTTGCGACGACCTACTCTTTTAAAGCTTGACACCGTCACTTGTAAATAAGCAATTTGGCTACTGAGCCGTCACAAAAGTGATGCGACGGCGTCGCAGTTAACACCTGACGCCGTCCCCTTCAGTTCCAGCAGCCTGAGTGTCTCGATTCTTGACTTTCGTCCGAATAAGTGTCATTCCAGCATTTTGCCTTTATGATACCTAAAAAGTGAAAATGAACGATATTAAGTAATAACGGATACAAAAGTGATTAAATAAGGGCTTAAAAGTCCCCTAAAAAAGGTACATTTTAAAACCTTATCAAATATCCCTACACTTGGTATTTGCTTGTCCTCAAGCAAATGTGCTTTTAGCCAATTAATTTATAAGTTAGAGGTCATGAAGCATTGGTTTAAAACAATCCACAACACATATAAGCCCCGCAAAAGTCATAACAAGCACGGAAATTACATACTAGCACCTCACATGGGGTGTTTGGATACTCACATCTCTCGGGTGTATATGAAATATAACAAGTTGGAAATGGAAGATAAACATTCATTAACCGGTCCTAGTACATAGATTACCATAGGCTTGAGACTATATCAAACCTCCATCGCTTTGGCATAAGCACCTAGGAAAGACTATCAAAGAGATCTTTTAAAGGGTTGTAATGATAGGCTTACGGTAGGGAAACAAAGGGTTTGGTGGGATAGGCTATTTAGTGGTGGCAAGTAAAAAATCTTTATGTTACAAGCATGCGAAGAATGGCGTTGCTAAGCCAAGACTCGACACTCTAGACTCTAGATAACTGAAAGATAGATGTAGGATGGTAGCCCGTTTTTTTTTTTTTTTTTTTTTTTTTTTTTTTTTTTTTTTTTCTCTTTTTCTATTTTTTTTCATACGCTTTTACTCTACCATCCTCTACGGTAACATCAAAATGATAGGGATTTATAGGCACATCCCTACACTTGAGTTTTTATTACTCTAACACTAATTTGACCCGAATTGAAAAGATCAAAACACTTGAAGTACATTATTACGCAAATAAAGGGAATTTGAATTTAACGTTCCCTTCCCGTCATTTCATAAACTTTAACTTTTCCCATGAGTCCTAATCGTCCCAAAACTGTGTACAGAGGATATGACTCGACTTAGCAACTTATGTAAGCAACTAGATAATTGAACTAAGGGTTTTTAGGGTGATAACAATAATGCACTAAAAGTGAGTGCATACAAGGTAGGCTAAGGCGATTTGGGTGTACATTTGGGGGTGGGGTGTAAACAATGCTCTTCATTGATATTCCGGAAAACCGAAACATCACGAGAACCGCGAAAAGGATAGGCTCTGAGTGGTTAACTAGGGGTATCGTGTACTAAAGATGAGTACAACGCAAAGGTGTGGGGGAATTACTCAACCGATGTGGAAGAAGTAATTATATCACGGGTATCAAACAAGGGTTATCCTAATGCCTCTTATCATTTAGTTATTCCTAGCTATACAAGTGTAGTCTAAGCATTAAATGAATGCTTACTAGCATTTTGGGTGGAATTTAAGTGGTAAAGGGTAGATCTCATTTTGGAGATGCATCAAAAAGAAAATTCTATGAATCTATTAGATGAAAAAACGATAGTTTGCTACAGGTTCACACTTGACTAGTCCTGAGCATTTGTTTGAATAAAATCAACCCAAGTCCTTTCAAAATCAAAATTTATCAAAAATGATCCTTCAAGTTTTCCTACAAAATTAATCTTGGAAGTTTAAAAATGGAAAATGTCTTTTAGGTCCTTGCTAATGAAAATCATAATCTGAATAACTTGAAAAATGGCAGATTTGGGTTTTTGGAATTACAAAATTTAAGACCCTTGGTAAAGGGTATTTTCCCCACCTGTGCATTTAAAGTCCCCCATACCATTTTGGCGCCAAAACTCCAATGGCCAAAATAAGTCAAGTGATCCAATCCAGAAAAGAAGTGGATTTGCTCAGAGAGAGTGGAAGAACGCTAATAAATGAGAAGCTTCATGTATTCGTTAAGACTAATGGCTTTCTTGTATTGAACTAAAACCCACTCCTGTTAAAATATGTCATGAAGTTTTCAAATCAAGCTTCACTTTTATTTCTAGTTCAATAATTTAGCTTCTGGTAAGCTCATAGCAAGTTCAAACAAATTTTACCCATGGAAATGGAACCTGAATGGGTTGGAATTGACAAAATAGTGTAGATTGGGTTATTTTCTCATGGTTTATTACACTTGAATATGCATTGGTAGTATAGGTACTCATTTAGGAGTTGTTGCTTCATTTAAGTGTTTTAGCTGAATTGGTAGTGAAATAATCAGCATTTCAGTCATTTAACTAGGCAGTGTTAAGCATAGTTCAGTCTAATTTCAAAGTAGTCAAATCGTCATTGATTTTTTATTTTAAGCCCTCTATAGGTCCTCACACATTAAACTGAATCAAATCTCATTGTCCCCAATGTTAAGTCCCAAAGTTTGTTGATTTTCATAAAGTATCAAAGTTATAAGAGTTGGTCAAGAGTTGGAAAATTTTTGAAATTTGTCATAATCTATAAGCTCTTAATAAGCCTGTCCAATAAACTAATAAAAGATGAGGCCCCTTGCAAGACAAGCTATATTAGCTCCCTGATTAGCTTGGTAGAAAGGACAATAAATGGCACGCTTGTAAACCATCAAACCATTGTAGTGATATTCAGTGGTATATAGTTTTTAGCTCTATCAAAAGAACGTTTGCTTATTCATAAGCGTGAAAAAGCCCTAGTTTTATTTTTCTTAGACTTCATAATTTTTCATCTTATGCTATTTTTCCCTATTTATCTCCTTCAATTAAATCAGAATAAATTAAACCTAAAAAAGCACAATTTAATTAGTTTTAAATAGTTTTAAACATGGAAATTAGAATATAAATGAAAAATACAAAAATAGAAAATTTTCTTTAGTTAAATCTTTGAAAAATAGTTTTATAATTTTTCCTCTTTACATATTTTTAGTATTTTAATTTAGTTTTAAAGTTTAAAATTAGTTTTTAATTCAAATTTATAAAAGAAAAATCAAAAAAATCAAATTTTAAAAAAATTGTTTATTTAATATAATTTATCTTTTAATTTTTCATTTTTCCTTTGCGGTAATAATATATATAAGACTCTACTAAACTAGGATATAATGCTTGTGGATTAAATGGATGTTTAAGACTAAATTCTATATGGAAAATTTTAATTTGGTGCCAAAATTACCTGACGCCGTAATGCAATTGGGCAGGATAAGTATAGTTTCAAAGTTCCGTAATGAACATTGTCCCCAATAGTATCAGAAATAATACTCTGAAGCTTGGTAATCCGTGGATGTTTATTTTTCTTCAAAAAAGAACGTTTGCGTGAAAACCTTCTCATCTTAATTTCGATAAATTAAAATTGAAGAAAACAAACAGAAACCTTCGCGTAAAATTGGTGGGTAATAATGCTTGTGGAATGGATACAGAATTTCGGAAAATTAAGACCTGGAAAATTCCAAAAATTTTATAAGTAGCATAGAAAACGAGAAAAAGTAATAAGTTGGTTTTGCTCCTTCCTGACGCCGTCAGGTTGCGATCCTGACGCCGTCAGGTTATGCTGACAAAAACTGGTATGCGATTTTCTGGAAAAAATTTTGGAAAATTTACATCTTTAGAATCTGGAAAATTTTTCTGCAAAACATCCATTATGACTCGATACAAGCATTTGACTCGAACAAACACACATGTATATCTTTTAATTAATTGAAATTCTCATGTTTACGTTTCTTTTGAAAACGTGTGTAATCCTCCCTTCACTTATCATTTATGTAAAATACCTTTATATGTAATTAAAACAAGGTTAAAAACAAAATAAAGCATTTTTACAAATTTAAACATGAGAATAAGCAATCAATAAAACATATATGACACAAAGAAGCAAACAATTAAGCATGGGTTGCCTCCCACGAAGCGCTTTTCTTTATTTATGAGTCTTGTAGCTAGACTCGTAGTCGTGCCCCTACGTTGTCTCGTGCACGCTTACGTGCTCATACTTAAGCCATTCCAATGTTCTCTCATTCTTTTTGTAATCATCTCCTAACTCTAAGCATTTTTTGTAATACCTCTTAGTTTTCTCATATGGGTACCTAAGTCCACTTTGCTTATCCCTTTCACTAAGCAATGGAATAGGGTTCATTCTATTACACGCCTCAATTTCCTTGTGTTTAAACCTAGGATGGGCACGTGGCATTTGGTAGATAAAGTCTTCAACTTCATCAGAGAATGTAATTAGACCATCAATCATCCGTTCCTTCAACCTAGTCATTCTTTTGAAAGGTTTTCCAAAAATTACTTGAGTGAGGTCCTTATCAATAAATTCTCCTAAGTCTTCTAAGACCATGAACTCTACCAAATAAGCAAAACTTCCAACAAACACGTGCAAATGAGTGACTGCTTCAACAACATTGTTCCCTTGATAAGTTAACTCATTGATCTTGATTTTATTGAATAGGTCCCTTGAGATTAAGTTCAAAGGCAAGAATGAATTTAAGTAAGCATCGAACCCTTCTAATCCTATTTTGCAAGGGAATTGCATGTTAAAGGGACCATCTTTCTCAATTCTACACCTAGGGTCAAAACATTGGGAGGGGTCTTCTTCCATTTTAAAACTAACTTCATCGATGACCTCCCCGTTGTCAAGTGCTTCACCATAATCAAATTCCTCATCGGAATCTGAGTCATAGAAAGGACTTTGTTGTTGCCAATTTATCTCATTATGCCCTAGGTGATTTCCAAAATGGTGAACGGGTGAAGGGTTTTGTGGGATTGCGTTCTCAATTTCGGGATTGGGAAAGGGTAGTGTGAAGAATCTTCGGCGGAAGACACGTATCATGGTGAGTGATGGGTTTTACGAACAAAGGTCACGAAGAAGGGGGATAGACTACGAGGAAGCTAAAAATTGAGAAAAAGTTACTTGATAGGAATCAAGCAAAGAAACATAAACGAGGTGGACTCCTAACTAGCTATTCTATTCCCCGGCAGCGGCGCCAAAAACTTGATACGCTTACGCAGCGCGTTCGGGGTCAAAGGAACTTCCTTTTCGTCGAGCAAGTTTTTCAACATCCTAAGCAGTGAACCAAATCGTTGTAGTGTAGTATTAGGGTAAGCCACGGGAATTGACATCGTTCTCTAGGGGAATAGGAATGCTAGTGAGAGGTTACTACGCTAAGGTTGAGGTTGAGGAAGATTTTTTTTTTTTTATCTTTTTATATTTTTTAGGAAATGGAAAGGTACGAATCTCGGGGTTTGGATTTGGGGGGTTGGTATTTCTACCGATTACTTCTACTATCGAATTATCTAAGTAACTAAGGTGAGGGTAGTCTATGTCTAATTATTGTGTGCTCGTATGATGGTTTAAAGATGTGTTTACTTAGGTTTCATTACTCCTTAATTATATCCTATTGATGGTTGAATTGTCACGTCCTTATTCTTAATCGCGTTGTGTGTCTAAGGTCGTAGGGTATGCGTTTATCCCTAACTCTTTGAAACTACCAAAGGTTATCGCCTACAAAGTCTCTAGGATTTATAAACTTTAACTCTAAGGTACTCTTCGGATGGTTTAGCCTACAACAACTCTAGGTGCTATAAACTAAGGTTCACAAAGATTAATCAAGCATTAACTACACAACTGATGACATATTGCATTACTAGATCATTAACAATTAAGATAAGAGACAACCAATCAATATTCAATAAATAAGTTTCATATTCCCTAAGCCAACACACAAGTAAATTAGCCGGACATGGAGAACATGCAAGCATACACACAAGTAATTGAAGACATAATTAAATTAATGAAGTAAAAAACTTATCTTGATATAAGATAGGGTTTAAAACCCTAAAATACTGTACAAGACAACCTTGGTTCGGTTTAGGTTTTTACTCCAAAAGACTACACTCTGAAAACTAAAAAATTTAGATTATACATATAAGATTACATTCGCGACGGCGTCACCCTTTGATTTGTGACGCCGTCGGGTCGCCGTCATTAGGGTTTCGTCTTGGCCACGTTAGTCTTGCGACGGCGTCACCTTATGCTTGTGACGCCGTCCCCTTCAGTCTCTGACGCTGTCTGGATCAAATCTAGGCCGTCTGACTTGCGACGACCTACTCTTTTAAAGCTTGACACCGTCACTTGTAAATAAGCAATTTGGCTACTGAGCCGTCACAAAAGTGATGCGACGGCGTCGCAGTTAACACCTGACGCCGTCCCCTTCAGTTCCAGCAGCCTGAGTGTCTCGATTCTTGACTTTGGCAATTTTCTTCGTATATTCGCGCCTTTTCGTCCGAATAAGTGTCATTCCAGCATTTTGCCTTCAAGATACCTAAAAAGTGAAAAGGAACGATATTAAGTAATAACGGATACAAAAGTGATCAAATAAGGGCTTAAGCGACCCCTTAAAAAGGTACATTTTAAAACCTTATCAGACGTTGTGAGGCTTCTCCGCCATGTTGAAGGAGCTTGTTGACATTATGCTTGAACTCTCGAGTAGGTGACTCGGGGAGTGAAGTAGGGCAAGGAAGGTGTCCTTGTAGCCGAACCACTATAAATCGGTTGTGTCATTACTTTCTATCCTTTACTTTACTTGCTTTCATTACTTACATTACTTATTGCTTTATACTTTCTATCAATCCATACGAATTCACATAAGATCGAATCTAAAGTTGTTGAAACTAAACGTAAAATCGGCAAAACTATTGAACCTCCCATTCTAGTTTTCCACAATTGGTATCAGAGCAAGGTTTACAAAAGTTTTAAAGTAAATCGTATTTTAAAAACTTTTCGATCACAATGAGTTTTGAAAATTATAAGAAGGGCAATATATACAACGACCTCCACTACTTGAAACAAATGGTTTTATTTATTGGAAGAATATATTCGAAACTTATGTGAAGTCAAAAGATATTGATCTTTGGTACATCATTGTTGAAGTTGATTTTCAAGCCACTATAAAAGATGATAAAACCGAGAAACAAGTAAATATCCCTCGTGATCGCCTCTCCGACGATCAAAAGAAAAAGCTTTCCAAAAATAGTGAAGCTAAAATGGTTTTATATAATGCTTTACCCAAAAAGAAATTTGAAATGATTTCTATGCTTAAAACCTCTAAAGAAATTTGGAATTCTTTAGTTGCAACTCATCAAGGAAATCAACAAGTTAAAAACAACAAAATAGATTTAATTGTTCAACAATATGAACAATTTTCAATATCGGATGAGGATAGTATAGATAAATCTTTTGCTTACTTTAATACTATTATTACCTCATTACAAGCACTTGACGAGTCATTTTCTAGCCGTAATCATGTCAGGAGATATCTAAGGGCGCTTCCATCCAAGTGGAGATCAAAGGTGACGGCCATTGAAGAATCCAAAGACTTGTCAATCGTCACTCTCTACGAACTTATAGGCATTCTAAAAGTCTATAAGCTTGTCCTGCTAAAGACTCCGAAGCCTCAAAAGAAAAGAAAGAGAAGCAAAAATATCTTGCCTCAAAAGCCAAGAAGGTCTCAAGCGATGAAGAAAACTCTTCTTCGAAAAGTGATGACGAAAAATATGCCATGGTGGTAAGGGATTTCAAGAAGTTCTTTAGAAGAAAAGGAAGATATGTCAAGCAACGATATGACGACAAGAAGGGGTTCTGGAAAGGAAAAGACGACAAGAAAGCAAGGGATGAACGCGCATGTTTTAAATGTGGGGACCTTAATCACTTCATTAGTGAGTGTCCCAAACGTGACAAACAAAAGGCGTTCGTAAGTGGTTCGTGGGGAATGAGTAAGGAGGAGAACGAAGAAATTTGTCTCATGGCAAATGACTCTAACGAGGTATGTCCCGAATCTTTTTATTGTAGTAGCTCATCATTAGATGATGAATCATTGCATCGTGAATATGATAAACTTTGCAAAATTAGTCTAAAAGTAATTAACAAAAATAAGATTTTGAAAAACAAAAATGAACGTTTGGAAAATGAAGTCATTGAGTTAAAAGATAAATTAAAACGCTTAGAAAAAGGGAAGAAAGTAGATGGGGAATGTGAGCTTTGTGTTCAACTTCAAACGTTAGTTGATAATCTTGATTCCAAGATTACTAGAATGAGTACTAATACTCTAGATATAATACTTGATATTGTTAAAACAGGAAACAGTCAAAAGGGTTTAGGTGTACAGGAACTTAATGCGTCAACTAGCGAGATTAAAGAAACACAATTCGTCAAAGCAATTGAAAAACAAGTTACTGTAGTCACGGATCCTACGGATCCCTTGAAAAAGGAACCGTCTAGTGTAAAACCAGGGATCCGTGGGTCTATACCAGCAAACAGTAGAAATAATGTAGCTACCTCATCTAGAACCGACTTTGTTATTGTTAATAAGAAGAAACCAACCCATGTTACTGTTAGAAATGTCAAACAACCACCTCCACTAAAACAAAATCAAAGTTTTATGAGAAACAAAGGTCCATTGTTTTCTAAACCAAAAACATTTATGAGAAGACCAAATAATGTTTATCCGAGGAGTAACCACCATCAAATGGGATGGAATCCTAATGTACAAAACGGTTTTCCATTTCAAAACTTTCACCATGGAATGCTTTCTCACCTTTTTCATATATGCCTAACATGAATGAAATGTATAACACTAATAGACCCATGAACAAATGGGGACCAAACTTTTGAGTTAATTGTTTTCTTAGGTGTGCTTAAAGGTCGACCTAGATCCGGATGAATGTATCAAGGATAGTGGGTGCACGAGGCACATGACCGGTAACAAAGATTTGTTTTCCACATACAAATATTCCAATGGTGGAAATGTGGTATTTGGTAATGGCAAGAGCAAAATCATCGGTAAAAGTACAATTTCTCACAAATATTTAACCATTAACGATGTGTGTCACGTAGAAAACCTAAACTTCAACCTTCTAAGTATAGGACAAATATGTGATAAAAAGTGCAACGTACTTTTTAGTGAAACTGGTAGTAAAATATTGAAAAACGGTATTACTATAGGAAGAGGCATTAGAAAACATGGAGTCTATGTCATTAAAATCGGAAATGAACCAAAAGATAAACTTTGTCTTACTTTTATGGATGATACTTCGACCTTATGGCATCGAGGATTGGGTCACGCCATTATGCGACTTCTTCAATCGCTATCATTTAAAGAACTAGTAAGAGATCTACCAAAATTAAAATACGAACATCATTTTTGTGATGCTTGTAACGTAGGAAAGCAAGTCCATGCTAGTCATAAAGCTACAAATATGGTCTCTACTACTAAGTGTCTAGAACTACTTCACATGGATTTATTTGGTCCATCCGCTATTCAAAGTTATGGAGGTAACTACTATACTTTGGTTATAGTGAATGATTACTCTAGGTACACATGTACTAAATTTTTAAAGAATAAAACTGAAACGTTCGATTACTTTGATATATTAAGTAAGAAAATCCAAAGACAACTAGGAAGTCCTATAGTATCTATTAGAACGGATCACGGTAGGGAATTTGATAATGAAGCGCAATTTGGAGCTTTTTGTGATGATAATGGTATTACTCATAATTTCTCGGCTCCTCGCACTCCACAATCAAATGGGGTAGTTGAAAGGAAAAATAGAACCTTACAAGAAATGAGTCGCACTATGATTAATGAGTAATCTATTCCTCAAATTTTTTGATGCAATGCCGTTGACACATCTACCTACATACTTAACCGAGTCCTAATTAGACCATTCTTAGGTAAAACTCCATACGAGTTACTTCGAGGCAAAAAAGCCTACGTTAGAACATTTTAGAGTCTTTGGTAGCAAATATTTCCTACTTAACACTAAAGATTACCTAACTAAATTTGATCCTAAATCAACCGAAGGTATCTTCTTATGTTACTCTCCTAATAGTAAAGCTTATGCTATATTAAATAAAGAAACAATGAAGGTTGAAGAATCTTTAAACGTAAAATTTGATGAAAGTCCACCTAAACCTACCCAACCTCTTGTCGATGACGAGATAATCGAAAGTGAAGCCATAGAAATCAAGGAAAATATAAATAAAGAAGATGAACCATTAAACAATGAAATCATCAATATTAAAGAGTCTAAAGATCATCCCGTAGAGAAGGTTATAGGAAAGTTAAATGAAAAAACCTTAAGAACTCAAGTCTAAAACCAAAGTAGTTTATTTTGTTTTGTCTCAACCATAGAACCTAAAAATACGCAAGAAGCCATAAAAGATGAAAGTTGGGTAATGGCTATGCAAGAAGAGTTAAATCAATTTATTTCTAACGATGTTTGGAAACTCGTCCCTCCACCTAATAACCAAACCATAATTGGAACTAAATGGGTATATAAAAACAAGTTAGATGCAAACGGTGTAGTGTCTAGAAACAAAGCTAGACTTGTTGCCCAAGGGTATAATCAACAAGAAGGCATATATTTTGATGAGACCTATGCTCCTGTGACTAGATTAGAGTCTATAAGAATACTTCTTGCTTATGCTTGTGCTAATGATCTTAAGCTTTTTCAAATGGATGTTAAAAGTGCTTTTCTAAATGGCTTTATTAATGAAGAATAGCTCAACCTCCTGGCTTTATCGATTTCAAAAACCTAAACACGTATAGAAACTAAAGAAAGCTCTTTACGGTCTTAAACCCCCCAAAGGCTTGGTATGATAGACTCAAATCATTTTTAATCATAACAACTATACCATGGGGTTAGTTGATAATACACTTTTCACAAAGAAAAAGGAATCACATATAATTATTGTTCAAATATACGTGGACGATATTATATTCGGATCGACTTGTTAAGACATGTGTGATGATTTCTCAAAAATCATGCATGATGAGTTTGAAATGAGTATGATGGGAGAACCAAGTTTCTTTCTTGGTCTACAAATCAAACAACTAGAAGATGGTATCTTCTTTAATCAATCCAAATACATAAAAGAAATGTTAAAGAAATTTGGTTTAGAAGAGTCAAAACCCATAAGAACACCAATGTCATCCGATACTAAACTTACTAAAGATGAAGACGGTGAATCCGTTGATAACACAAAATACCATGGCATGATTGGTAGTCTACTCTATCTTACGGCTAGTCGGCCGGATATCATGTTTAGTGTTTGTCTATGTGCTAGGTTTCAAGAAGACCCTAAAACATCACATCTAGAAGCCGTCAAAAGAATATTTAGATACATTAAGGGTACGAATCAATTGGGATTATGGTATCCTAAGGGAACGGGGGTAGAAACTACTGTATATGCGGATTTTGACCATGCAGGTGATTATGTTGACCGACAGAGTACAAGTGATGTATGTACTTTTATGGGATGTGGTTTAACATCTTGGTTCTCGAAGAAGCAAACGGAATTGACCATATCAACAACCGAAGACGAATATGTCTCCTCCGGCAAAGCATGCCAACAAGCACTATGGATGAAACAAGCGTTAGTTGACTACGACATTCATCTAAGTGACATAGCCATTTTATGCGACAATAAAGGTGCTATTTATTTAAGCAAGAATCCGGTGTTGCACTCTCGCACCAAGCATATAGAGATCCGTCATCACTTCTTAAGAGACAATGTTCAAAACGGGAACATTTCTATTGAGAATGTATCATCCGAAGACAACATAGCTGACGTCCTCACCAAACTGTTGAATCGGGAACAATTCAACTTGCTTCGTCTTGGTCTTGGTCTCATGAAACAATCGTCGTAATTTGTTTCCCAATTCTACAAGGTATGTAAACTTTAGCCTTACCTTCTTTTCTGAGTCTAGTATCTCTATTTCACACACAACTTACAAACAATATGGAGATTTTCAAAACTCAAGGTATATTTTCTTTTACCCTTTCAAAGCTAAATACAAATTTCCTTTTTATACAAGAAACTTTTCAAAATGCTTTCTAAAAGGATACTTCTCCCCGTATCATTTTCCTAAAGCTATTCTCACGTCTAGGACAAACTTTTTCATTATTAATACAAAGTAAAAACCTGTTTTTATTGCATCTCATGTCTTTTGAATGCTAAAGGGAACACATAACTAATATGTGTTTTTGGGTACATTCATTTAAGCAAAAATGAATTAAGGAGCACTCGGGTTATCTCACATAATAATATGCTTTTTTACTTCTTCGTTTATTTTTTTATTTTATTTTTATATTTTTTCTTTTTCTCTTTTTAGGAGTCGAGATAACCGCAACTCCAAATGGTTTGCATATAGGCAAACACTAGGCACCAATGTTTTCAAAAGGAAAATTTTGAGCTGCCTGAGATCACCAGTACCACGGATCCCAGCATTTACGCTGGACGATTCCCTAAAGGAACGGATCTGTGGGAACCGTGGGACAGAAGCAAAATTTTTCTTCTATTTTTCTCACTTTGGCTATAAACCTTCATATTTTCATCATTTTAGCTCTTTTACTAATGTGTATGTTACTTAATTCTTGCGCTCTCATGATCTCATGCCTTAACTTCATGTCTAATCATTAGATTTTAGTCCACATTTTGGTTTTAGCATTTACTCCAGTGCATTATTTTCTCTATAAATAAGGTTCCAAAATACTTGCATATCCGTCACTCTCAACCTCACAAACAATCATCATCATGTCATCCAAAAGATCTTCCAACATTGATGAACCACCTAGTGAAAACAATCCTCTTCAAGAAATCCAAAACTTTATCCTACCACCTTCCGCAGTGCCACCACCCAAATCTAGAAGAACCGCACGGATTAGCATCCGGACTTGTTGTTTAGCTAAAACATTGTCAAAACGTCTATCACCAACTACTCATTCACCACCAAATGATTCCATAGTAGCACTTCCATCATCTCCAACAAGCTCATCACCTATCGAGTCTCCACCTAAAATCATCCTATCGGAACTCCTTAAGACTCCGAAAACAATCCCACTAGCCGTGTATAGTTCTCCACCCACACCATTTCAACAAAATTCCAACTTAAACCCAAAAGAACTAGTCTTTTTAATACCACCAACATCTCCAAACACACTTTACAAAGATCTTGCAACTTCACCACCTTTAGCTCCCATTATCTTACAGGAACATCTAGATTCTTATATTCCACCACTCACCAACATAATGGACTTTGATCCATATTTTCCACCACATATTCCGCCCTCCACAAATCAAACTTACGCGGAAACCATCCACACACACTACCCATATCATTTACTTTGTGAACATTGTCAATCTACTAGGAAACTTGCAATGGAAACAAGGGACGAAATGAGGTTCATACTTAACCACATCCTTGATCGCATCAACATCATCACTCACCAAAACTTCCATAATTACCTTATGCAAGCATGGAAGGAATGATATTACTATTTTCTTTATTTTTTTAGTCATTTAAAGAACAAACCTTGTTCTTAGTTTTTACATTTTTGTAAGTGGCCTATATACCACAACAATTTTTCATTTTATTACAAGGATTTTGTTTACGTACCTTGGCTCTCCATCTTGTTTCTCGTCCCATACAAGAGTATATTACATGTTACTACTAACCTTTTCTTTGTAGGTATTATATTTTGTTACTTGACGCCCAATTCTAGGGTGAGCTACCGTCATGGGGGAGTTAGTGATTCGGGGATTATACTAATTTTTTCCCCATTTTATTTCTTCGTTAGGTTAGCTTTTTGTTTCGACAAAAAGGGGGAGAAGAAGTAAAACTTGCATATGCTTTCAAATAAACCGTAAAAATGTTTATTCATATTTAGCGATCTCTTTGTGTTTTGTTGATAACAAATATAAAGTTATCATAAGTAAAATTATAAGGATACATGTTATTTTTGTAAAGCATATATAAATAGTCATTTACATAAAATGTTGTAATAATTCATTTACTGTAATAGTTTATTAGGATGGGTAATATCCAAGACCCATGACCCATACCCATGGAGCAAATCCATAACCCATACCCATGATCCAATGTCTAGATACATTGTATCTATTTGGGTACCCATGACCCATGATCCATGACCCATAACCCAAATAAGGAGGAGCGTCCACTGATCCCTGGGATTACACTGGACGGATCCCTCAAGTAAAGGATCCGTGGGATCCGAGGAACAGTAGAGGTTTTTGCCTATAAATAGTGAGCCATTTGTTCATTGTAATTTACCCCTCTTCTTACAAACTCTCTCATATATTAATTCTCTTTTCTAATCTTAGATCTCTTGATCTATATAGTAGTTCTTCTTTCTTTTGTTGTGATTCTCATATAGGTCCTTCTCAAAGGAAAGATCACGAGATACTACAAGTCATCCAAGCAAGGGGTCCTTGATTGATTTGTTCTTCCACAAGATTTCTGTGGTAAGATCTTGTATTTCATATTTCACATAGTTGTTGTGTTATAGTTGTGTTGGTTTGGTCCTCCGTGTTAAGGACTCGGTATTTAGCTTTATACCGAAAAATGTGTAAGCGACGTCGTGAGGCTTCTCCGCCGTGTTTAAGGAGCTTGTTGACATAGTGCTTGAACTCTCGAGTAGGTGACTCGGGGAGTGGAGTAGGGAAAGGAAGGTGTCCTTGTAGCCGAACCACTATAAATCGGTTGTGTCATTACTTTCTATCATTTACTTTACTTGCTTTCATTACTTACATTACTTATTGCTTTATACTTTCTATCCATCCATACGAATTCACATAAGATCGAATCTAAAGTTGTTGAAACTAAACTTAAAATCGGCAAAACTATTCAACCCCATTCTAGTTTTTCACAATTGGTATCAGAGCAAGGTTTACAAAAGTTTTAAAGTAAATCGTATTTTAAAAACTTTTCGATCACAATGAGTTTTGAAAGTTATAAAGAAGGGCAATCTATACAACGACCTCCACTACTTGAAACAAATGGTTTTATTTATTGGAAGAATAGATTTGAAACTTATGTGAAGTCAAAAGATATTGATCTTTGGTACATCATTGTTGAAGGTGATTTTCAAGCCACTACAAAAGATGATAAAATCGACAAACAAGTAAAAATCCCTCATGATCGCCTCTCCGACGATAAAAAAAAGCTTTCCGAAAATAGTGAAGCTATAATGGTTTAATATAATGCTTTACCCAAAAAAGAATTTGAAAGAATTTCTATGCTAAAAACCTCTAAAGAAATTTGAAACTCTTTAGTTGTAACTCATCAAGGAAATCAACAAGTTAAAAACAACAAAATAGATTTATTTGTTCAACAATATGAACAATTTTCAATATCGGATGAGGATAGTATAGATAATTCTTTTTCTAACTTTAATACTATTATTACCTCATTACAAGCACTTGATGAGTCTTTAATACTATTAAATTTCTTGAAATTGAAGGTACATTGAGAGTATTAATTAGATCCAAGTGAAACACGGTATCTAATTTTAGTATGTAAGTCCCTAGGCCTTCAATCATGGCCTTCATTTGGTTCCCCATAAATAGAAAGTTATTAGTTGGGCTTGTGGTTTGGATTGTAAGGAATCCCTGCATAATATTGTAAACATGAGTAATAGCACCAGAATCAAACCACCAAGTATTTGAAGGAACTTGAGATGAGTTTGATTCAAAGAATACATAAATATAATGTATAGCTCTCATTTCAAACCAAGCCATACGCTTTGGACATTCCTTTTGGAAATGTCCCTCTTTTCTGCAAAAATTGCATTTGTTGTCCCTTTATACCTTCTTTTCACCATTAACAACTTTCGAGGTCGGAGCATGATGTTCTTTTCAAAGTTCTTGGATCTTTGGTTTGAGTTTCTTGTCAACCCATTGATTCACCAAGTTAACGGAGTGAACTCTTTGTTTCTTTAGTTTTGCTTCCTCTTAAATAAGCTTACTGGAAAGTTCATCAATATTCTACTTATCTTTAATGTGTTATAGTTGATGTGAAAGGGTCCATCTTCAGAAGGAAGTGTATTCATAATGAATTGCACCAAGAAAGAGTCATCCACATTCATACCAGTGTCTTAAGTCTTGCTGCAGTATTGATCATGTCAAGGACATCTTACTGCATAGTCTTTGAACCATTAAATTTTATGGTGGTAAGTTCAGTCATAAGTGTCCATGCTAGTGCTTTATCATCAAAACTTCTCTTCTCTTCCACAAGCTTAAGAAAATCTTTAGCATTCTGATTCTCAATGCCAGGAAGAAAAGACTTAATGTTGTTGGCAATTTTCATCTACATAAAGTTCAAGAAGAGTCTGTTAGAACTTGTCCATGCCTTATGTTGTGATTTTTAAGCTTATGTACTAGCAGCAGTATGGTCAGCAGGCCTATTCTCTAATAGCGCCAAATCAAGATCCAAAACACCTAAATGGAGTGTGACTTGTTTGTTCCATTCAGAGAAATTCACACCAGTAAACAAGGTAACAAAAGAAGCTTAAGAGTGAAGGTTAATTGCTACAAAACAAGTCACTTTCCATTTAAGAGATAAATAAAAGTCACTTTCCTATCAGAGAAATTCACACGGGTAAACAAGGTAACATGAAATTCACACCGGTAAACAAGGTAATAGAAGAAGCTTACTAATTAAAAAATCATATGAGATAAATAAATGAAATATATGATTGGCTTCATTTTGGTAAACACAACAATATATCATCATCATTATTAAAATGCTAAGTGAAACTTTTCAAGAAAATAAAATAGACTTTGTCAAATATATAAGCATATTTGGATAACTATATACATATGACGAAAGTATACTAATTTTCATTTTTAAAATTATTGGTTATACAAGAATAATTTTTCCTTTGAATAAAATCTATAATTTCTATCGACTAACAAAAGATACATGTCTTCTGCTCTTGCAAAGTAGCGATGGATATTTGGAACAAGGTTGGCCAATGGTGCAAATTACCACCCCTGTTTATTTTCTCTAGCCGTGATATTGCACAAGGTTAGGGGCCTAGATAGGAATAAGAGTTTTGAAAGGAATCATTTTACCTCGTGTTGGGTTATATGGATCGCTAGGAACAAGAGTCGGACAACATTTATGATTCAAGACATTAAATCGCTTAGTTATCTTTGGCATTGAATAGAAGGAAAAATTGTACTGTAGAATGGAAAGATTGGTACTCTTTTAACATTCTGTAAGTGGTCTGTATTTGGGCGCTCCTGATTTGGGGAGTGTCGTGTTTTCTTTGTGAATAATAGTCAATTTTCAAAAAAAAAAACAAAAGATACATAATAACATTATTTAAGACAACATTAATTATTTGACTATAAATTTGAAATTAACTTTCACTTTGATGACTTACAAATTAATCTCATTTAATGTCATATAATAAATAACAAACTTCAATAAAACATTAATTGAGTTATAAAAGACATAGGAATGTTACAAAATAGTTATTATAAACAGTAACATTCAAATAGTTAATTGATTACGGAGTATGATTCTCAATTAATTTGATCATTATTCATAAAAAAAGGACAATCATAAAATATCATATCATATTTTAAACGTAACTGGGACCAATCTATAAATATACTTACTTGTACCATTACATTCTAAATTACATAATTTTCATTAAATATTTTGAAGTCGTAACATTAACACATAAGGACCTGGGAATTCATTATATTAAACGTACCATAAGAACTTTTCAAAAGAAAATGCATACAATAGTAAAGCATTTAAATCCAAGTTTACAAACCATACAATATTTAAATCAATAAATATAGTGTAAGTAATACTCACTTCGTCTCAAAATATAAGTGCACTTTGGTATTTATGATTGTCTCAAATTTAATGTCTACTCTCAATAACCAATCAAAATGTTTCTAAAAGGATGGAAATAAAATTTTATTTGTTAACATTGTAAATGACAATTTTTCTTAAACTTTGTGAAATTTGAAAATTGACATATAATTTGGGACGGCTGGGACATCATCAGGGATAACATTCTACGAATGAACAAATAGAAAACAATTATGGAGCCTTACTTATTTATCTAAAATACTTATAAAGCATTTAGCACATTCTCTCCTATTAATTTTTTAAGACTTTCTAAAATAGATTTTTAAGCATATACAAGTAAAGAAGCATCAATTATAAGTATTTGAAGCACAATTAAAACTAAAAAAACACAATTAAACATATACAATTAATACACAATTTAATTCACCATTCACCGAAATATACAAATATGTAACCACAATGTAGAATCTAATTATGCTTCCAAAACAATTAATACACACTTTAGCATATGAATTTGTAGTCTCATCAATAAATGTATGTTAGTATTCAATTGTTGCACTTTATAAAATATCGTTAAGCATTTGATACACTGATTATTTGCCCGTGACGGACATGCAGACACACTACTAGATATTTGGTGCCGTTAATATTTATTTTAGAATATCCGTCGCGCGATGTATACACAATGCCAACTAGCGTGTACAACTTACGACCAAACAATTTATTAGGCTAGTATTCTATTAAAAAAAAGTATCATTATCTTGTGATTAAAAGAAACAAACGCAAATTGAATATATGTTTTACATACTAAACAATTTATGTGTATGTTTTTGGTTTGAGTCAAGCTTTGATGAGATGTATACACAATGCCAACAGAAATTCGATTCGGAAACAAACGTGTACCCTCAACAAGTAAGTTCTTCTTCTTGCACAAGTTAAACGACCAAACAATTTATTAGGCTAGTATTCTATTAAAAAAAAGTATCATTATCTTGTGATTAAAAGAAACATAAGAAACATCAAAGTGTTACAATTTTATCTTATAATTGTATTGAATCACATAAGAGGGCATGCAGCAAAAATGAAACATGTTGGTTAACATACTTAAACAATTTAGGAATCATCATACTATCAATTTTAAACAACCCAAAAAGAAAACTTTAAAGATATAATAAACAATTGAATGATATATGGTTGGATTGTTTGGATTGAATAAACTTGTTTGATGGTTTTATTATACTCAAAATTCTATTATGATTAATTTATAATCAAGCTTTGATGAGATTTGGTTAACAAACGTATATTTCCTTCTACATGCACCAATATATGAATCACTGTTTTGTCGCATATGTATTTAAAAATGTGCAAACAGAATATGAATAAAAATAACGTGTTTTAACTATACGAATACACAGATTATTATCGATTCAAAAATGTCTATATACCACATGTAAGCAATTATATTGTATACATTATGTATACATTATCATGTAAGCAATTATATATATACATTATCATCAAATATACATGATGGACACATTAAACTATTATGTCACATTGATATTAGAATACGATAATAACCACATAGATAAAATGAACGAGTACAATATACCGGAAACCGTAGCGGATGTCGACATGATGTAAAGAACACTTTAAGTACAAACTAGTTTCTCTCTCTTGACGTACTTGAGTATAGAAAGCTTGATGAATAACAAATGATTCTATTTTTGTGTGTGTGTTAGGGTAGAGAGAGAACTAGTTTATATAGGGCTTTCAGGTTAGCATGTCCATCAAATTCGTCCATCAATGCCTATATATATAACGAGGGATGTACTATTCCCACCCTCCCTACTATGGAGGATTTGTACTTTTTATTCCCTTTGTTCCTCATTTGTTTCAGTATAACACCGTTTTTTGTCAGTTTCTGTTCCGTATTTCAGGCAGTTTTAAGCGTTTGATTTATTAAACTTTATATTTCCTGTTCCGCATTTTCAAGTTTATGATTTTTTGATATAAACAAAATTATAAAAATAAAAAAAAATAAAAAAAATGCAAAAAGTAAGGGGGTGGGAATATAAGAACTAGGGAGGGTGGGAATATCTTGTCCCATATAATGATCAAGATACAATATACCATTAGGAGCATTCATCATGATATTGGCCTAGTTTGATTATACCATTAGTACAATTTTTTTTTGAACGTCGATTATATAAAAAAAAATACTAGCAAGTAGTTAGCACATTACAAAGGCGATTTTTACTAATCGTTCCAAGTACTAGAGTTTTTACCTCTATATTTAAGCCAAGAAAATGAAAAACACATGTTATCAAAAATATCACATTTCCTCAAACATTGAGAGTTGAATGTGACATTATTTTGATTGCGCTATAACACCCAACATGTCACAGCAAAAATGACATACATACAATCTTTAGACTCCTATGGAGAGTGTCAAGACGCAATCCAATTATCCCAATCACCAAGAGAGTTCAAAATCGGGATCTTCGAGCCACTCCATAAATGAATAAGCCTCCAAACATTCCAAGCCGTGTCACAAGAGATGAATACATGATCGATAGATTCCACTTGCTCGTTACAAATCATACAAATAGTCGATTGAATATACAATCCCCGAGAGGAAAAGTTTAAATGATGAGGCAACCTGTCCGGAAATAAATGCCACAAAAACATTTACCTTCATCGGAATAATCTTACACCATCTCGTACATGGAGACCTGGAAGGAAGCATGTAGTCGTCGATATGATGTCTCGCACTACTCACTAAAAACTCACCGTCGAGAAAAAAAGACCACATGTCGCAATCACAGTGGATCCGTTAAAGAAAGTAAAAGGACTAAATCTGTTAAACCCGACAGATCATAAAAACCATTTTACAATTAACTTTATATAAATATGAATTTATGAGTGGATAATTAATTTCAGACATATGTGGTGTTTTTCTATAGCATGCAAGTAAACAAGTCATTGATGCAGAAAAGAAAAAAAAAAGAAGAAGTCAACAAGTCAATGTTGAATTGTACAAATGTGTTCGATAAAAGCCACGTAAGCCAAAGAAAGAATCGTAGCCGTAAAAAAGTTCAGTACGGCGGGAAAGTATTGATACAGTGGACCCAGCAAGTGTCGTTAAATACAGACCTCATCTAATGGACTCCCACCATATTCCTCCCCCACAAAATTAAACCATAATCTGCCTGAGCTAAAATTTCTTGTTTCATTGCTTTTTTTTGGCGATTTGAGGTTAGGTATGTGATTTATCTTTGTTTAACATTTTTAAGTTCTTTTACCGATAGTTAGTTTAAGATTGGTTACTAAAAGTGTTACTGTTTTGAGATATGTGTTTCGAGAAACGTTTTACGAAAAAGGGCTAGGGTGTTAAGTTCTACTATTACATAACATATGATAGGAACATATTCGTTTTCATTTTTGGAACATATATATGACGAAACTAGAGGTCAGGGGCGTTGAGGTATATCGATGAAATTATACTAATTTGCAAAGAAAATCCAATATTTCGTGATGTTTAGTTGTTTTTTATACTTTGTTGACATTTTTTAAATTTTGGTGGCAATATTTTTTAAGTGTCACCAAAAGACAATATTTTTGTAGTGTGAAATTATGCTTCAAAGTGTTAATTTTATTAGAAACTCCAACTTTTCGCGCTGTTTAGTTCATTTATTTGGATAAAGATTCTCTCAGTTAGCTCATGTTCTCTCATATACGAAAAAATAAAATAATGAGTCCTGCAGTAGACTTCGAAATTTTCTTTATCAAAGAACATGACCCGTAATTTTTACTAACTTAAGAAAATCTAATCATTTTTTTTCCCAAATAATACTACTGTTCAAAAAAATCATTTTTTTCTTCTAATAATACTACTGTTCAAAAGCATTTGGGAGCAACTTTGCCACTCTTTTCCTGAAAAATTTAGTGTTACTTAGAAAAGTACTTGTGCCTTTATGCTAATTTCGCGATTAAAATATGCTCTCTTTTTCTTTCACTAGTCAATATTGTTTGTTTCATACTCATCGATGATTCCTCTAATCCTCTAAAGGCTTAGAAGGGAGCAAAACCGTTTCTTTGATCCCACTCGAAGTTCCTTTTCCATTTGCTTCCAATAGTTCGATCTATTCAGAAAAATGACATCTCACTACTACTTACTTAATTAATTAACGGCTAAACTTTTTCATAACCTTGCTGAACTAGATTTCTTGCTAGTGAGAGCGACTTAGAAAGATAAAGGAGATGATTTTTAAGATATTCAATATTACAAGGTTATTATATTTAAGCTGTTAAACCTTGATGATATACTTTTATAAGAATAAACTCAAGGCGTATAACCATGCCTAAACATTTTAATTGAAGGAGGTAGGAGAACGCCTTAAGTCAAGATATCATATGAGCCATGTAAAACAACACTATATTAGGTTTCCATTTATATGCTTAACGCCAAATTAGTGTGAGTTTGGTCTTCCTAGAATAACAATATTGCCCTGTTGTCCGATCGATCTCCTTTCTTGCAACTTTGCTCGTTTTGTCGGATTTGATTCGTTGGATTTTGAAAGTCACATGTTAAGTTACCAAACTGGTGAAGGAAGAGTACTTTTCAACTTTACCTAATCAAGCTTGTTAGATCGACCACTAATTATTTGTAACATGTTACATCATAATTAGTCAATATAGTTCAAACTTCAAAGTTTAATTAAACCTATACTTTGAATTATTACCATTATGGTCGATGTAGTAAGTAAGGTGTCACGAGTCCCTTTGAATTTACCATTAATCACTTTTAAATATCACATGATTTTTGAGTATAGCTTTTGCTTAAGTCAGTAGTCCTATGATACACTTTTGACTTTTCTTCTAAATATCAAACACAGTAATTTAGTGATCTACCATAAAATGACACACGATTATCTTAGTATTATGAGCAAGTTTGCTATGTTCTATGTTATAATCGTATATGTTAAAATCAACATGTTCAGAATAATAATAATTTGAAACATGCTACTATACTCTATGTGATATAAACTGCATGGTGATTCAAATTTTCAGGTAATTATAATGGCAAATGAAGTACTAAATGCACTTGATATAGCGAAAACCCAATGGTACCATTTCACCGCAATTGTAATCGCGGGCATGGGTTTCTTCACAGACGCCTACGATCTCTTTTGCATCTCTTTAGTGACCAAACTCCTAGGGCGTATTTACTACCACGACTTTGGCGACGACAAACCGGGGTCACTACCACCAAATGTCTCAGCGGCGGTAAATGGTGTCGCGTTTTGTGGCACTCTGGCTGGCCAACTATTTTTCGGTTGGCTTGGTGACAAAATGGGTAGGAAAAAAGTTTATGGCATGACCCTTATGCTTATGGTCATTTGCTCGATAGCGTCCGGACTCTCATTTAGCAAAGAGCCAACTGCGGTTATGGCTACTCTTTGTTTCTTCCGGTTTTGGCTTGGTTTTGGGATTGGTGGTGATTACCCTCTTTCAGCGACGATCATGTCCGAATATGCTAATAAGAAAACCCGTGGGGCATTTATAGCTGCGGTTTTCGCCATGCAAGGGTTCGGGATTTTGACTGGTGGGATGGTGGCTTGTATTGTCTCTGCAGGTTTCAAGTCGAAGTACCCAGCTCCAGCTTATGAGGACGATCCGTTAGGGTCGACCGTGTCACAAGCCGATTATGTATGGAGGATTATTTTAATGTTTGGGTCGATTCCTGCTTTAATGACTTATTATTGGCGAATGAAGATGCCTGAAACAGCTCGATACACGGCTTTGGTTGCAAAAAACTCGAAACAAGCGGCTGCGGACATGTCAAAAGTATTGCAAGTCGAGCTTGAAGCTGAACAAGAAAAAGTGGTTGAGGAACGAAAAAATGATTTTGGGCTTTTCTCGAAGCAATTCCTTAAACGACACGGGCTACACTTGCTTGGAACAACTAGCACCTGGTTCTTGCTTGATATCGCTTTTTATAGCCAAAACTTATTTCAAAAGGACATTTTTAGTGCAATCGGATGGATCCCGCCTGCTAAAACAATGAACGCGTTTCAAGAAGTTTTTAAGATCTCAAGAGCTCAAACACTCATAGCTCTTTGCAGTACTGTCCCTGGGTACTGGTTTACCGTGTTTTTCATCGATAGAATTGGCAGGTTCGCGATCCAATTGATGGGCTTTACCTTTATGACTATTTTCATGTTTGCTCTCGCAATACCATACAATCACTGGACACAAAAGGAGAACAGAATTGGGTTTGTTGTCATGTACGCTTTGACCTTTTTCTTTGCAAATTTCGGGCCTAATGCAACTACATTTGTTGTCCCTGCTGAAATATTCCCCGCACGGCTTCGGTCAACATGCCACGGGATTTCAGCTGCTTCAGGTAAGGCGGGGGCAATAATTGGTGCATTCGGGTTCTTGTATGCAGCTCAAAGCCAAGACAAAACAAAGACGGACAAAGGATATCCACCCGGGATTGGAGTCAAGAATTCGCTTATTGTACTCGGGGTGGTGAATTTTCTAGGGATATTGTTTACCTTCTTGGTTCCGGAATCGAATGGGAAGTCATTGGAGGAGATGTCGAGGGAAAATGAAGGCGAAGATGAGGAATTAGACGAGATGGATGCCGTTAGAGCTCATGAAAATGGAATAGTTCCGGTTTAAAACAATTATAAAAATATTGTTATAAAATAGCTAAAAAGTTTTACTAAGGTCTAAAGCGAGCTTCCTATGAAGCCAGCGTGGAACGCGCTTTGGATCGCTAGCGAGCGATGTAGTTGGAAATATGCTACTTAAACTTGATTTCGATGGACTTAACATTCAACAGTAGTTGAATTTGATGCAAGAAATCAAACTTTGTTCTTATATTCTTATATACGGAGTATATAAACGTGTCTTAAACCCAACCACTAGTGATTATTTTATTAGTTAGATTTACATATTAGTTATGCTTGTGTATTCAATATAAACGAGTTCCATTTCTCAAAAAAAAATTCTTTTGCGTTTGTGTACTTTTGTGCCACGTGCAGTCGTTAAAGAAATAAATCCAAAAGCAAGGAGCAGCTGAATCTGAGACGGATACAATCAAAATAATCTAAAATAATAACCTTTTACATCGAATCTGTGAGTGGCAGGATCAAGTAAAACGATATTTGTCAAGATCGCGATGATCGTTTTGTCTTTGCAAGATCGAGATCGTAGGATCGGATCGCGATCCTACGATCCTACCAATTAGTCATATTTTGTGAACAAATGATATCCAAGTCGATTTTACATTTCTACTCAACATCAAAGGTAAATTTATATAATATCCTCTTGAAAATGACAAAGTTCAAATTTCAAACACCAAAGTAATAGTAAAACACAAAAAAAGTAAAGTTTCCATCGTTACATTAACGCTTTAGTGGAAATAATATTACATAACAAAAGTCCTAAATTTCTCAAACAACTAGCCATCTACGTGATTTGAAAACAAACGTTTCATAAGTGGAATTTCAAAACATACCATTTGATTAGTTTAATCACAGTGAAGTAAATAAATTAAACTATTGAACACTTTTAAACTATAATCTATTTAGAAAAGTAAAAACTATGTATAAACTATAATCTATTTAGAAAATGAGACAATAATGGTTTACTTATTAGACATTAGTAAAACACATGTATTTTTTTGTGCCTAAGCAAGTGAGATGGACTTAAAAGATTAAAAAAGTGAACTCGGATCGTGTCGATCTTACGATCCAAACGTGCGATCCTACGATCTACTTACGATCCTACCTCGATGCGATCCTACCACGATCCTACACGATTTTGTGGTGGGCACGTAAGATCGGATCTTAAGTAAACTCGCGATCTTGACAGCTATGATTACAACTACTCAACTACTTTTCTTTGCCGTCGCAGATTATAATTAAAACAACTTCTAAAGCAGTTTACACGATCGGGGTAGCACGCGCGTTGTTGGGGGTTCGGTTCCGTTTTTCTGTTTTTTATAATATCGGTTTGTGGTAATAATTTTTTGTTTTAGAACGATTAGTAGTCGTGGTTTTTTTCTATAATTAAGGTGTATTTCATTTAAACAAATTCACCGGATTCTTAAGCTTTTAAAATCCACATTAGAATCAATCATGCTTTTAACTTGTGTATTAGTTGTCACTCACCTACACAAATAAATACTACTACTTTGTCACACTGCAATCAGTTCACGCAACAAACTACAGATAATGTGTCATTTTTACTGATACATGAAAGCGGTCCCAACTTAACGATGTATGGCGATTGTTACAATGTTTGTGTAACCATTTTTGCGGTTTATGTTAAAAGCAACACACAACGGGTAAAATAAATGTACAATATTTCTACCGAATTATCTTTAATGTAAAAACGTTCAGAATAATGTCATGGTATGTCCCCTGCCCTTGTATCGTTATGGCCAAAAAGAGAGCCTGCAGCATTCAAGGGGGAAAAAAAGTGTTAGTATAAGAATAAGTGTTGTTAGAAAATAAAAATAAGGTAAATTTTGGAGTTGTGATGTTTATTTATTTATTTATTTATTTTTCCTTGACTTGTTTCATATATACAGGAATTATTTTATTGCTGAGAATTATAGGGAATTGCATGCTGAAAAAAAAAAAAAAAAAAAAAGTCAAGTGTTTGAAAGGTTGCTTATTTAATGCTAGCTTTTGGGGAAGATAAACACATCATTAGTGTTCAATGGCCTTGGTTGCTATAGGATGACTGTCAAATCAAGGTACTAAGCAAGTGTGTAGAATAAGCTAGAGTAATAATTTGACTTACTTATAGTAAATCTCTCTTTTAAAATACACACATAGTAAATCAGTTTTACTTTAGAACCAAAGCTGAAAAAAACCAAGGGTATAGATAAGAAAACAGGAAAAAAGATGAAAACACACATGCCATTTTGTGAAGAACTTGCTAGTGTTGCAGGGTTCAGTCTAGTCAGGGACATGATGATTGTCCGGTTTCGAAGGGAGATCAGTGTTGTGATGGTGGACGAAGGAGAGCTTGTGAAGGAGGCGCAAGAGATCAGAGCTCGTGTAGCCGAGAGGGATTATGTTATTGGAGAACTGGAGCTTCTATACCCATTTGACTCTTGTGTGCAAAGCATCTCATAACTAACCAAGCTGCAAACCGAGGATCTGACGGAAGCCGCAACGCTATTGGTTAAGGTTATGAACAAACAGAAGCGAGCACAGGAGCTTCTGTTGTTCATAGAGAAGCTAAAGGGCATGGTGTATTGATCCGGTTCATCTTGGTTTTTCTGGAATATCTTTTGGGTTTAAACAGTCTTGTGGATGGGTAGTCTTGTTATGTGACTGGGTAGTCTTGTTTTGGGTTTAAGCAGACTTGGTAATGTCTATGGTTCTGTATCTTTGAACATCCTTGTTTATATATATATATATATATATATATATATATATATATATATATATATATATATATATATATATATATATATATATATATATATATATATATATATTGTTTTAAAATTATTCAGTGCGTAATGAAACGTATGTTTATGATAACATATTTTTTGTCTTAGAACATACCTTTCTTTGATATATGGCGTAGATTGCCGTCTTCGAATAGGTATGCTGTAGTCACGTAGTGCCAAACCGATCTTGGTAGCCTTTGGTTTGTTCCATAGCTAGTTGACTGTATAGTTAGCGGTGTGTGTAACCTACGCATCAGAACAGGATGTCGTGAATACATTGAAAAAGAGTAATGCATATCAAAGGCATGATACTATTTTTTAAAGGCAGTAGTCGAAGCTGGTTTTTTAGAAATCAGCAAATCAATTTATAGCAAACATTTTCTAGCCAAATTTACGTGTGGGTCATTGTAAACCGTTAATAAACTTTAGCTGCATCTAAGTTTGCAGACTAACTTCAAGTTGCTTCATAAATTCCGGTGGCAAGATTTAGCATGGTCTCGGATTTGGTTTTAGAACACAGCAACATGCTTATGATATAAAACGTAGATTTGAATGTAACATATAAGACCATGTTTATCAGCTAGATAAAAGCATGTTTGTATCAGTTTATGTAACCAATTGAAGTTTGCAAAGTATTTTTAGGGTGACCACGGATCATATTAGCGATGTTTTTTTCTCATGACTCATTAGGCTGCCCCCAGTAGGGGGATTCAATCCCCCTACTTTTCACTGCCACGTCAGCTTTCTCTTTCCAGCGACCTTCAGGCGATTAGGTGCCCCAGTAAGGGCGACCAAGTTCATTTAAAAAAAACATTTTTAACACAAAATAAAATTTCATTAATAATTAAAACGTTACATAATAATTCAAATAAAATTAAAACATTACGACAATACAACGACTAAACTAGTTTTGATTCTGACGATGCCAAATGTCTTCAACCAAATCGGCTTTGAGGCTAAGATGAGTTGTTTTGTTGCATATCTCTTTGGTAATTTCCAACGATTCCACATGCGTTCTTATGGGATCATAAGAACGGTGCTGCTCTGCTGGAAAGAATACGGGAGATATCGCCGCCTGTTCGTCCAAAATTATCATATTATGTAATATGATACATGTGTACATTATATGCGATAGACGCTCTTTGTCAAACCCTCTAGCCGGATATTTAATCATTAGCCACTTCTTCTTTAGTACACCAAAAGCACGTTCCACATCTTTTCTTGCTGCTTCGTGCATCGTCTTATACAATATTCGTTTGTGATCATTCGTCCCTGGATTTTTAATGGACTTCATAATAACCGACCATTCCGGATATATCCCATCAACAAGATAATATCCGCGTTTATAAGGCACGCCGTTAGCAACGAATTCCACATCCGGTGCTCTCCCCGCTTTGAGATCATTGAAAGAGGCGATGCACGTAAAACATTTACGTCGTTATTCATCCCGGCGACACCAAAGAACGCATGCCAAATCCATAAATCTTGGGACACGATCGCTTCCAATAAAATGAAAGGACTTTGCCCGTGATCACCCCTACAAAATTGAGCTTTTAAAGCATGTGGGCAATTCTCCCACGGCCAATCTGTGCATTCGATGCTTCCTATCATCCCAGGAAACCCATGACTTTGGTAGTGATGAGCATAAAGTTTGTCAATGTCACTAACCGTCGGCTTTCGCAAATACTCTACACCATATAACTCCATTATCACCTCACAAAATTTTTGAAGACACTTACGAATTGTTGACGCACCCATTTGCACGTATTTGTCTAGAGCATCAGCATTGACCCCGTATGCCAATTGACGGATTGACGAAGTACACTTTATCAATGGAGAAATACCAAGTACGCCTGTACAATTAGGAGTTTGTTGGAAATAAGGTGAATGATCGGTTATATCTCGGACAATTCGTGTGAATAGTCATCGGCTCATACGGAAACGATCATGGAATGCTGTATCGCCGTATCTTGGGGTCTCACTGAAGTAAGCATCAATTAAACGGTTATGAGCACCCACACGATCCCTACTAACTTGGGTTCGTGAGAGTTTTTATGAGGCTTGAATAGCCTCCCAGCACTCTTCCGCAAACAACATAAACTCGGTACTAACTTCGTTTTCATCATCCGATGACGAATCGGCAATGAATAGCTCGTAAGAATTAAAACTCATAGTGTGTAAAAGAATATAGAGAATGTGTGAAATGAGATTTGCGAGTTTAGTGTGTAAATATGTTGTGTATTTATAGGGTAGTTTTAGTTGTATATATATATATATATTTTTTTTAAGCTCAAACGGTAACATGTTTTTTTTTTGTTTTGATATGTAACGTAAACTTTGTTTTTGTCGATCGGCCTCACGATTGAATTGGCTAAAAAAAGCGGCGATCGACTTGGTCCACAGCAGCTTGATTGAGAGGATATCGATCGCCAGAAGAGCTCGATCGATGGGGATTCGTCCTTATTGGGGCTAGCCTTAGGCCGCGTCGGTAAAGTGTAGATTTGTGGTACTGGTTTAGAAGCTCATATGTACCTTAAAGGACACGTAAAGGACACATACACGATACCCTTGCTCACGTACGATTATACCTTCTGAAACATGATCTGCTCAATATCCTTGTTTATTGTCTTCAAGCAACAAAGTAGAAAGAGCGTCTAACGACACATGCATGCCGGTCTGTGTTGCTGCAATACTGGGAAGAAGCAAACAAATGAGCATGTGAAAAAAATATATGGCAACACAGTCCAATCTTTGCAATGAACTAAAACGACATATGCAAAGAGTCGTGTGAACAAACATAAAAAAGTAAAAGAAGTCTAATAAGACAGAAATACGCGAGTACATGCATGTTTAAAGAGGTTATCGCTATCGACTTTGTGGAAGAATCTTTCACCACTCGCGAAGGTTGTACCCGCGCAAGTTGTACTATGCAAAGGATCCTTTTGTTCCATACTTGAAAATCGTTGTGTCATCGAGCTGAATCTTTCGGCTCGAAATTATACTGCAATCGTGAGTCGATTATGTTGATACACGATGCTCAGGATAGTGAGACCCGTCTAATCGCCCCTCAAATTCCTTTTGTTGTGTCAGGAGTCTTTGTGCAAAGGTCTGCACCAGATGTATTGCTAGAATATTGTCACAACGAAAGGAATTCGAGTGGAAGATAAGAACCGGCCAATATCCTAAACACCCCGTATCAATATCAACAAATGAAGACTGCACTATTTTACTGAGTGGGAAGATTCGAATCGATGACACAACTATTTGCTTGCGTAAACAGTTCTTGAAAGCTCAACACCGCATCGGTATGCGCCAAAAGTATGTTTGCTTTCGTACCTGATTATTATTGCGTCATCGAGTGGACTCTTTCCACTTGGGAGTACATTTCAAACGTCAGTCGGTAATGTTGAGATGCGATGTTCAGGATAGCGAGACCCGTCTGATCGACCTCTCGAATCCCTTTTGCTATTTTAACAATCTTTGTGAAACCGTTTGCACCAGACGTGTTGCTAGACCGGTGTAAGAATGAAAGGAATTCGAGTGGAAGATCAGAACGGGGCGGTATCTTAAACATCTCGTTTCAACATAAGCAAATGAAGTCTGCAATATTCTACCGGGTGGAAAGATTCCAATCGATGACACAACCATTCAGTTGCATAACATACTACTCCTACCGACTGTAAACGTATGGACAATTCTAATCACTCCCTGCTTACGGGAATGCATACACCCGCACAGGTTGTAATCCCCAAAGGTTTCTTTGCTTCCGTACCTGAATATTGTTGCGTCATCGACTGGGCTCTTTCCACTTGGAAGTGCATTTCAAGCGTCAGTCGCTAATGTTGAGACGCGATGTTCAGGATAGTGATACCCGTCTAGTCGCCCCATTGAATTCCTTTTGCCATTTCAATGGCTGCTATGCAAAGGTCTGCACCAGACATTTTGCTAGACCGTTATGGGGACGAAAGGGTCTCAAGGAGTGAATTAGGACAGGGGAATATCATAAAAATCCCATATCAATATTAGCAAATGAGGCTTGAAATATTCTACCAGGTGGAAAGATCCCAATCAGTGACACGACAACTCGGTTAGATAAGATTCCACTCGAACTGACTGCAAACGTATTGGCAATTGCAATCACTCCCCGCTTACGGCAATGCAGTAACCTATGATCCTGAAAGGTCATATAAGCGTATACACAATATGAGAATATTGGTATTCCATGTAGTCTTATTGCAGTATTAGAATTAGAACCTACCGATATAGCGATACATAAACAGTAGTTTTCAGCCAACATTAGTTGGCGTGAAACTTTTTATATTCATTAGTCATGCTTCACGATGTAGCATAAAGCGCAGCAAACATATCCGCTACGAAACTACTGAAAATCTTAAGAAGAACAACGAAACTGAAATTGAAAATAAGTACCTGTATCCGTAAAGGTTGAAACCTTGTATGAAATATCAAACCTTGTAGTGGATGCATTATGGAAATCATAAACGGTGATAAGTATTCAACCAAGAAAAAGCAATGCCAGTACATCAGTAGTGGGATTAGTTTTTCGTGGCTGAATACTGGTCACAAAATCCATGTGCCGAATATTTCTCAGGAATGGTAGATGCCAAAGAAATGCATGGACTGAGATCAGATCGCAGCCCAAGACTTTTGCGGCAGTTTGTTTTAACATATACAAACCATCCGAAACCCCATTCTTCATCAAAAACAGTTCTTTTTCATATTGATATTTTGAAAAAGCGATACCGGAAAAATAATTTAAAGCATGTTTCCACAAAAGTTGCCGTAGAGGCTACTCTATTTTTAGCATGGCCAATATTTATAGAAGTTGCATTAAAAGTTTCGGGAAAGTATATAAAAACGGTACGTTTAAGCTGCGTAACAAAACCGATAGTGATCATGAAAGGTCACTACGCTATATATACATGTTCATCTACACATATTAAAAATGTATAAATCGGTAACTTTAAACAAAATTTGAATAAAATAAGTAATTAGGCTCAGATTTTTGAATGCGAAAGGGTAAAAGAAATCCGAATTCCGCCATGGCTGCAAAAAACACGGTTGCATAATGAGAACTACATGCGACCCAGTTATTGCCATGCCAAGTTACGTATCAAACCTCTTATGACCCACTTCATTTTATTTAGAAAACATGTAATCATCACTGCCCCTTAGTATACCATATATTTGTCAATTCCTCACATAACAGTGGCTGCAAGCTTAGTTAGCTGCCTTGCCAACATGTTACTAAGTTTATTTTTTATCGGAACCTATGACACTCAATACCATTATACAACAAATAAGGTAAAGAGCAACGACGGTGGTGTTTGAATACAATTTCTGAGACATAGTGGTCACATGTAACAGTTGCAGTGATCCAATAAGGCGGAGCAGAAACATCTCAGCTGAGATGATAAGTAAGTGGTAGTATGTTCCAGACGGCATGAAACTGAAATGCGCCACTCATATAACGGGCAAGCATGATATGGAAATAGAGGCTGCAAGCCGACCAGCCAAGAAACAAAACAACAACACAGCCCAACTAACCAACCAAAGTGATGTTTCTTTTTTTTAAATGCCACCGTCGATGGTTTTTACATCTCGACATGCAACCTAAATAAAGGCAACACAAACATTTAAGTCGTAGACAACAACATCCACATCAGTTCTATGACACTGAAAGACACGTATTGCAAGAAAATTGCACACAAAACCCTCACCAAAAGTAACAAAAGCATAAACATATAGCAAAAACCTAAAGAAAACCTGAGGTATGCACCCGCTTACCAGCCTTCCTCTCGTGTAAAGAAACGCAGCACCAGTTATTCTAGAACGAAACTGAAACTTCCAAGTTAAAAAGTACAGGTACAGACAACAGGCCGTTCATATACCATGGCTACGGCCGAAAAGCCCAGAACACGCAAAAGACGGCCTAAAAGCCGACCACGATCTAGGTTCAAATTCATGTATATAATAGCGTTGGTTTTCGCCACACTATAAGAGGCTCGGATTGATTAGTAATATCGAAAACCTGGCACGGCCACCATGGCTGCAAACCTAATTGTTTGCCCCGCCAAGGTGCAGAGGTTCACGGCTTTGATGAAATCAATGCTGATCCATCATCGCCTCTTATGTCCAACGACACCAAGACTTTCGGCCCACCCACAACACAAGTAGTACCCGATACCCATCATGGCTGCAACCAAATGGCTACCCCGCCAACATACGGGACTCGGCAAACGACACTCAGTTAGGCATTCAAAGGTCACCCGATTCTGAATAAACAAACCAAACTTGAGCAAACGTCTCAAGCCAAGTACACATGAAGGAATTATATCTCTAATGTAAAGAGCAAAGACGGTGGATTTTTAAGAAAAAAGGAGTGCGCCTCTCCCATTATACGCTCAAAACCAAACGTCCCAGATAGGCTCAAAACCAAACAGCCCAAATAAGGGATGCACACTTTCACTAACACGTCGTAGGTCACAGAAACACGTAGATGTTGACACCAAATGAGGCTCAGATATGCGTATACAATAGCAATAGCAGGCTACCAACATGGCTGCAGCCATACACTCGATATGACTGCCGTGCCACGATGCGCAGAAAGGAAAGGTATGCGCTATGGTCAGCATATTATCATCATCGCCTATAAAAAGAGGGAACACTAAAATTCATACGTTCAAAACCAAACGGCCCAGGTAGGCTCAAAACCAAACGTATGAAATACCAACCCTTATAATGGATGCATTATGGAAATCATAAGCGGTGATCAGTATTCGACCAAGAAAAAGCAATCCCAGTACATCAGTAGTAGGATTAGTTTTTCGTTGCCGAATACTGGTCACAACATCCATTTGCCGAACACTTATCAGGAATAGTGGATGCCAAAGAAATGCAGCACTGAGATAAGATCGCAATGCAAGACTTTTGCGGCAGTTTGTTCTAAGGTACCCAAACCATGGCAATTATTTATAGAGGTTCCATTAGAAGTTCCAGCAAAGTATATAAAAACGGTACGTTTAAACCGTGGAACAAAAGCGATAACGATAATCACAGCACAGTATGTTATATATACATGTTTATCCACACATATTAAAAATGTATAAATCAATAAGTTTGAACCAAATTTGAATAAAATAAGTAATTAGGCTCAGATTCTTCAATGCGAAAGGGTAAAAGAATTCCGAATTCCGCCATGGCTGCAAAAAACACGGTTGCATAACGACAACTACATGCCACCCGGTTATTGCCATGCCAAGTTTCGTGTCGAACCTCTAATGACCCACTTCATTTTATTCAGAAAACATGTAATCATCACTGCCACTTAGTACATCACATATTTCTAAATTCCTCACATGTAACAGTGGCTGCAAGCCTAGTTAGCTTCCTTGCCAACATGTTACTGAGGGCATTTTTTATCGAAACCTATGCCAATCAATACTATTATACAACAAATAAGGCGGCCCAGAAATTAAACAACAACACAGACCAACTGACCAACCAAAGTGTTACTTATTTTTTTTAAATGCCACCGTCGATGCTCTTTAGATCTCGACATGCAACTTAAACAAAGGCAACATAAACATTTGAGTCATACACAACAACATCCACATCAGTTCTACGAGAATGAAAGCTACGTATTGCAACAAAATCCTAGACAAAACCCTAATCAAAAGCAACAAAAGCAGAAACATATAGCAAAAACCTTTAAAAAATCTGAGATAAGCACCACCTACCAACTTTGCCTACGTGTAAAGAAACGTAGCACAAATTATTCTATAACAAAATTGAAACGTCTCACTTAAAACGTATAGGTAGAGACAACATGCCGCTCATACACTGTGGCTACGCGCCAAAGACCCAGAACATGCAAAAACCGTCCCAAAAACCAACCATTATCTAATCAAAAGTTGTTTTAGCAACCGACCATTAGGAAAGCAAATACTAAATAGCCACCATCGTCGGTTGTCACGTTTTCGAGGCTCAGATTGATTAGTAATCTCGAAAACCGAACACATCCGCTGTGACAACTCGTAAATTCCTCGATGTGTCATTTTTGGAGAAACATCGAATAGAGCGATCGTTTTAACTAATTCGAGATTCGAGTCGTATTATATATCATTTTTATTGGAAACGATATTTTAAAAACAATGGCAGAACTCCTGTGTCACGAATATTTTGTTCGCTAGTTAAAACGAGCCCCGAATCAAATATATCAAAAGTTTTATTAAGTTTCAACTAGGGTCCCTCTAATAGTTTCACTTCCATCCTTATGTTTATTCAAATTACACTTTGGGTCCCTCCAAGGGGTATAAATACCCCCAACCACTCACACTTCTCCCATTTTCACACATCTATTTCTGTCTCTACAAAAAACACACATATCTCTCTCTCTCTCACTAATAAATCCGGCCCCACCCTCCCCTAGGGTTCCGGCGCCGTCAAATTTTCCGGCCACTTTTCCGGCCACCTCTAATAATTACACCACCCATCCCATCTTGTAGATCGGGATCCCGTGGTTCCATTTTCATAACACACTCGCGTTAAATCTCTTTCACGCGCTCCAAATCTAAGTTTTTGATTTCGGACTCTAAGGTTTTCAAATAAAAGTCGAGTATCAAGGCTCTAGCTTAAATGGTTACGAGTTGTACTCGTAAAGGACGCCATCACAACCCTTGTTTCCTCTCCTTTCTCTCGGTAACACATGAATCGTACACCTATTAATATTTTTTTGGTTTCTACCGATTTATTTATATTGCTATGTTATATGTTTGTGGCTATTCATGTGAAAGCAAGATTTATACGTGTCTTTTTAAATAACAACTGGTAAACGAGTTTTAAAATTTAAAACAAACGTGACATAGGATTTATAAAACGAAACGGAATAAATCGTTGGTGTGGTTTAGGATGTTGACTGTGGCATTATTTTGTTCGTAAGGGATGTGTTAACGAGTCGAATCACTGAGTCGGGTTGACTCAGTGGGTCGCTTGATGTTTTGGACCTTGGGTTAACCTTGTGAGTTGATTCAGTCGCGGTTTGGGTCTCGTACGAGTCGGGTCAGATCCGACGGTTTATGGTTGGTATATTGTGTCCTTGGTGTTGTGAGTTGACTCGGAGTTGGGTGGACTCACGAGTTGGAACAGTGGAGTCGAGTTAGTTTGAGTCAGTTATGGATTTGATTAGTCGGGTCGATTTAGACCTCATGGGGTTTACAAATTCATGATATTGATTATAATATGATAATTCATATTTTCTTAAGAAATAATTGTTTGGGATTTATAAGTTGTAAATGGAATGAGTAAAAATGGGTTATAAATTTAACATTACCACAAGTAACAATTTGAATCAGTGGGATTATTGATTATTTTGGGATCTTGGGGTGACAAAAAGTAATAAATATAAATAATTGTATACATAAATATTAATAGGTTATGCTAGTACTAACAAGTTTTGGTGATAGTAAACAAGTAAAACTGAACGGTTATTGGTTTACACGGATACACCGATACGTGTCCAGCTATATATTTAGACTTATAAATTGGATACTCGAAAGAGTTAAACTAGTTATGGATACGAATTTATGAGGCGCGATAATAGTTTATAAGTTGTAAGTGTGGTTAAAATGGAATGTCGAAACAAATATTAATGAACATATTAGAACTAAAATTGTTATAATAAGATATCAAGACTAAGGAAACGGTTAATGGTGTAAGCTAATGGGTTAACTATATACATATATATATATATATGTACTTAACGACATGATTTGGTAACAAATCACTTATACAACGATATAAAACTTGAAGTAACATTTGATATACGGTTATATTGATTATGGCTTAAACGAGTGTAGCATGTTAAGACTCGGAAATGAGTTTGATATGTTTATTTCGCGATATGCTCAAGTATTATATTTTCACATTTTAACTAATAACGAGATATTCGGATATATATTGTCAATAAATATGATTTAATTATTATAAACCATTTATGAATTACGATAATAATTCATGTCTTATAAATATAAAATACCTTTTATAAACTCGTTGATAACAATTATATTGATTAGTGTGTTGTACTTTATTAAACGTTTTGGTTTAAATGAGTTTAGTATAATTGTTTTTGCGATAAAGCTAAATATTCCATTTTCACATCTAAGCTACTATTGAATTATATAACTATATATATTATGGACGGATATGGTTTAATCTATTATAAACCCTTATTAAAATACGATGGTAACTCGTTTTTCATAACACATGTTAGCTTTCATGAACTTGTTTGGAAATATAATTTTGATAAGATAACTTATTAAAGTCGTAATGGTTTGGAAACATTGGGATAAACGAACGTGTCAGTTATAGCACACTATTTACCATACCTTATATGAAGTAACTTCGGGAAAACATGTATGATTATGAATAACGATTGAGAAACCTTTATTAATTGAGCGATAAATGGAAACTTGTCTTTTATTAGTAAACCTGTACATTTGGGGAATTATTGGGTAAATTGCCGAAACTTATCAACTAACCAATTTATGTTACATAAATAGTTGTCGTTGTTTCCTAGTCTTTGACTAGCTTGAGTATGGTCTGTATTTCTCGACTTTGTCAATATCTTTTCCTTTTGGTGTGCGTTCTAATTGGTATGTCTCGGTCATGTCAACATCTTATTTTCTTTGGCGTGAGTTGATTGTCGAGTCATGGCTTCTTACCACCACACGAAATGTTAAAACTAAACTTTTGAGATAATGATTATAAACTTTTGGGAACGATAATGTACTTTTGGAAAGCAACGACATGAATGATCCACGAAAACTACAACACATTACTTTCTAGTGGTTCTTTATCGTATGAGCTGTATTCTAAGAATATCGTATACGCATTAGGTTGCGTCACAACTACTCTTTTGTACCCGTCGTACATGCTTTTGGATGCCATGGAGATTAACTTTAGATGCCAGTCGTGTCAATAATTAATAGTGCATTGCTGTGCCGTGATTACCTGTTATCTTCTGCTAGTATTTATTCGTGCATTGCTGTGGCTAAGGTGAGTTTCATAGCCCTACTTTTATCTACGTTTTTAACTATATTGGGGGTGAGAATCATGCTCTTGTTTTGGACCGTTAAAACTATTTGTATTTGCTTATATGCTTGACTGTTTAGATAGATGTGCGGTAGTTGTTGCCTTAGTCTAGGTTTAACCGTGCCTAACTAAGAATAGACTTCTACCTCGACCTAGTCCGGGGTTGGCAATTGTTCTAGATTTTGCCACGATAGTGCTGGACTAGAGTCTCGGGGCCCGAGTAATCCCTGGATGCGGGATATGATTGGAGATCCGGGTAGGATTAGTGTGTGCAAACGGTATTTATCTATCTTAGGTCTTGCATAGCAAATCAACTCTTACAGGTCCACTATGATTTTGTTGAACTTAAACCTATGAACTCACCAGTGTAAGCTGACCTTTTAGCATGATTTCTCAGGAATTTGAGAGGTGTTTGGAATACGTGATTGGTGGAAGCTTGGCAAGAAGGCGGGGTGCAAGGATCATTTCTGATTCTGATAAACTTTGGGGACCTATTTTATTGAATCATGTTTTGGGCCTAATATTTACACTTTTGGATTAAATGTTTTGAATAACTAAATTTGGGATTGGATTTGAATGTTAAATGACTATCTTTTTACTATACTTGTATGCGATACCAATCCAATAGTAACGCCCTGAAAACTTGATTAAGTCTTCCGCTGTACCGAGATTTGGGGGTGTTACAGATTGGTATCAGAGCTCAAGGTTATAGAGCATTAGGTATTTTATAAACACTAAACTATAACCACTTTTTGAGAAAATTGATCCTCTACCGGCCTTGCGCCAGCTTGCCAAGCGAAGCTTTAATTGATTATGGTATGAAATGCGATTTGAATTATGAGATGATCTGTTAAGGGATATTGGGAACTGATTATGGAAACATTCTGATTTGGAGATATGATTATTGATTTTGGAAAATGAGATGTGATTATCGAGATATTACGGAATTTGATTGAGTAAATGGTATATTATGATTTTGGAATTTTGAACTCGATTGATTGATAAGATGATTGATGAGATGCTTAGGGCTAATTTGATGAACGGTTTGATTGAACACTTGATGGAGCGTGTGCCCTGTTAATAGACAATTTAAGTCTGCCTATCTTAGTAGTTCACTATAAGCATTTCACATGCTTATACACACACAGTAAGCATATCCTCATGCTTACGCATACCCCATAAGCATTTCTATATGCTTATGCACGCCCTATAAGCATGTCCTCATGCTTATACATGTACATAAAGCATGTCCTCATGTTTTCGCACGCACTATACCTATCACAGAGTGTGGAGTCCCAAACCTTAAATCTATAACACTTAACTTATATTAAGTAGTTGCCTTGGGTATATCCCAAAACAATAAAGAGAAAACTTTGTATGAATATACACAAATACGTGGGATCGATTGGAATGTTTTTGGAAGATTAAAGTGAACAAATGAACACAGAATGTGATAACCAATAATTCAACATTATTTATCAATAATGCGGATACTCTCAAAGTATCATGGTTACGCAATTTCCTTGCGTAATCTCACCACTTGATTTGGGAATATAAAAGAAATTGTACTATTATAACTAAGTCGTGGAGTCACAAACGAGACCTTTTGTCTCGTGAACGTGAGTTCCACATTTAAGTTTTGATGAACACGAGTCTAAAACGCGTTAAAGCTAATAAAGCATGAAACTGGTGTGTTGGTATCGTATGCGTGTCATGTTCACGTGTTTTGCATCTTATCATGTTTATGTGCCATTGATCATAACTAGATGATGGATTATAATGATTTTGATGATGTTGATTGGTGATGGTCTCGTGTCACGATTTTGAGTCGAAACCCTCGTAAACCGTTGTTTCATTCTTTAAAATTTGTCAAACAAGTGGTAATCGGTTTTGATTACTAATAATGAATTCATATCCGTTAATGTTATAATGATATGTGAAACCAGTAAGTATTTTCAGATGATAAATTGGACTAACGCGTGATTATTTGGTTAGCGTTGAATCATTGGTATGAATCAGATTTTTGGAATCGAATGATATTTCAATAAATAGCCTTAATTGAATAACAAATTAATTGTGGTATTTTGGGTAATTGGTAAGTTATTGACAAACATTAGATTTGATACCCGTTAATCGGTTGTGTTTGGGAAATTGAAAGAGTCGATTGGAAGTGTTTAATGGTATTGGGTATGTTTGATTTTATGTTTAGATGGCGATATTGGTATGAGATTGTTTGGAGGATTAACTGGAGTTGTGAAAATTGTTTATTTTGGACTTAATGATATACATGTCAATCTTGCGCTACGTCAGGTGTCATCGTGACTTTCTAGTCTCGACTGACCCCGGCAATGCGTTATCTTAGTCTTTGGTATCTATTGAACGATATGAGGTGTAAAAGCCGAGAGTCATGACTAGGACTTGAGAACTCGAAACGAATAATGACTCGAAATTTATATTGAAATTTATATCGGAATTTATATTGAAATTCATATCGAAATTTTATATTACAATTTTATATCGAAATTTTATATTGGAATTTACATTGAAAATTATATTGAACTTTATATTGAACTAAATTTATATTGAAATTTATCTATATATATATATATATATATATATATATAATATATTTATATATATATACTAGTAAATAGTACTGGAAGATGTATATGATAAATGGTTTTGTACTAAACATTCGATAACAAGGTTCGCCTTGTTATTCGACATTTTAAAAAGGGAACCAATGTTTAAAAATATAAATGTTTTGTAATAAATGAGTCATTAAAAGTTTCGAGGGCACATTTATCGAAAGGTGTCATTTATGAGTATTTAGTACTATTTATGTGTTATGCATGGGTTACGGATGACCTAACATTAATAGCGTCGATCCACGTGGATAACGGACTTATTGAGTTGACGAACCTAATAGGCGCCCGCTATGTACGTAGGATAACGTTATTAATGGGTGAATTATCCTTATGACTCGTTAGGATGTGTTTGGTTTTGGGATAATAAGCGACATGAAAAAATGGTTGAGTTTATCGAGTTGACGAATTTGATAAGGTCTAACTATTTATTCTGAAACTTACTAAACTTTGAAGTTTATCATTTGGACGTCTCATTGTGTCATTATGAGTCGCATTATGGTTATTTGAGTGAGTTCATGGTGTTGTCGAGTCGATACCACACACACACACGATGATACCTAACACTATTTATTCTGAAACTTACTAAACTTTGAAGTTTATCATTTGGACGTCTCATTGTGTCATTATGAGTCGCATTATGGTTATTTGAGTGAGTTCATGGTGTTGTCGAGTCGATACCACACACACACACGATGATACCTAACACTAATAACTAAAGGGAACAACGAGATATTTTTGAGATGAGGAAATGAATACATTTTGGGCATATAACATTGAAGTTGGGAATATATATTAAGAATTGGTTATAAATTGGTTGTGCCTTGCTTAATAAAAATTTATCGAACCTCGATTGAATATAGGCTGATCACCTATATTCAGCGAGACAGAGGACATGGGTGATCACCTATGTCCGTCTCAGAGGTGAATTTTACAGATACTGGGAATTGTTATAACAAAATTGTGTTCGGATTTGAGATTGGTTTTAAGAACGATAAACTTTAGGTGGACTCGCACACTCACACTCGCTAAGCATCACGAAAGCCCGCACTCACACACGACACACTAGCATCGTAACACCTTTTGAATCGTAACACTCCTGGCATCGTTATACGTCTCCGTTTTGTGAAATTCTTGGTTGTAGCACTTGAGCGTAGTTCGCCATAAATCGGGTGAGACCCGATTGACACTGTTTTCATCCGAATTGTTTTTCGACATATGCCTCGTTGATCTTATTCGAGAATTTGAAATTATTTTGGGATATTTTTGGATTTGGTCTTGACTATTTTGGATTCGGTTTTTGATTTTGGTCTTTGGGATTTTGAATTTGAGATTTTGATCTCGTTCCGAGTTTTAACCCGTCATTTGACTTCGAGTCATCGTTTGGCCTCGAATTATTATTCGGCTCCGTTTCGTTGATAACTTTGTTAAAATCATCTTTCGACCTTTAGCCGGTATTCAATTTCAAAACGTCATCCGGTCGCATTACGATAGTAACCGTATTGGAATTATTATTCCACCGTATTTCGATAGTAATCTTGTTGGAATTGTCATTCCACATCGTTTCGGTAGTAACACCATGGATTTGTCATCGAGCCTCGTTTCGTTGGTAACCCTGTTACCGACACTTATGCCTCAAGCCTAGTCTTGAACCGATTGTTGAGAAAACTTCTGAAACCTTACCATTCACTCGATGTTGATTTTAACGACGTCATCTGGTCGACGTTGCTTTGCCAACAGCTTTCAACAAGGTAGTACCTTACGTGCTGTTGATGTTGTACCTTATCCTCTTTTTAGGTACCCTTATCGATAACGATCTAACGACTTGTTTTAGTGAAGTTGTTCACCGAGGATTATCCTTAGATATTGTTCCGTCGATGTTGACTCTAGCAACATTGAACCCTCAACATTGTTTGTCAACAATAGTCTGCTACGTCACACCACCGGTGATGGTAATACCTACCCTATTTTATCAATATGGTACCTTACACATCATAGATGAGAAATTCTCTAGCATACCCACTTAGAGCCGTTGACGTTCACTCGTATGTAGGAAGTGATTTGGATATCGATTGGTAGTTGAACTTCTTTTGGGGATTTTAATAGAGACATATTATGAACTTCCTAGACTTCTCATTTAGTAGAGATTCCGTACTCAGCAGGAATCTTGAAATCCTAAGGAGAAACCTGAACCACGTTCTCTAGGATAATTACATAATCTTTCTTTCATCCTTCGAGAAGCACCTGCTAACCTTTCGGACCTCTCACCAAACGATAAGCTACACTATAGACGAAACCTTGGAAGTAGATTCCCGCCTTTACCTAAGTGGTTGTTAGTAGTTTTACCAACCTATTCACCTCCCGCGAATTAGTAAAAAGGAAAAGTATGGACGACAATGCTCGTCTCTCCCCATAAGTTATAGCAGTAATAGAGAATCTCCCTATCTTCTTTTAAGGAGGTGAGAGAATACTTACTCCTCAACCTTCAACTCACTCCAATACTCTTTAAGGAAAAAGTGTGACCAAAAAACTTAAGTTATACAAATGGACTTCTCCAGACGTAAAGGAAATAGTGTGCTTTAGGAAATGCTGATTTCTATCCTTTCTGGATTATGGCAATCGCCACACACCCATTTTTCATCTATCACTCCCTAGAGCCGAGAGAACCGATATGGATATGCTTGCAGTGTATCATCTCCAGACTAATGGCTGAAATAGAGGAACCATTCGAACCCTAATAGAACACGTAGCGTGCCTATCAAGTTTGGCAATAGTTGGGATAGACACCTTCCCTTGGCCAACTTCTCCTATAACCATACCTATCACTTTAGTACCTCGAAGGCACCGTAAGAGATCCTTTATGGTCGTAAGTGCCGATCCCGATTGTTGGGTAGAAATGGAAATACCCAACCTACCAACTCTGAACCTATTTAAGAAGATACCAAGGAAACCGTTCTAAGTTGAGATGGATATGTAAGTTACTCACAAACCATTTGGAGACATGGACAACGTAAGTCTCTTGAACCCTCCGAGATAACCTAGAATTAAGCTTACGGATCCACCATGAAATTATGTGGAGCGAGTAGTAAACGTGGAAACTTAATTCCCCACTATACCGATCCCCCTGAAAACCATTGCTGGATTGAGACCAGTAGCTCAGAGGTTTGAGCTACCATCAAGACTCAGTAGAGTTCCTAACATTTCGTGTGTAATAGGAAGAAATGACTCGCCGATGAGGCAATTGTTATCCTTTTGGAAATCCTAATCTTTAGACGTTTAAACTTCGTTGACCTATCAAAACCATAGATGATGAAACCTATCAACTTTGATAAAGTTGCCTCTCTGTCTTCGAAGTTCATAGAAACTCGCAGTAAGATCCTAGATTCACGTAGAGAACGTGAAGATAAACCCTTGTGCTTATGCACTCACCACTTTTAAACCTCAACGAGTAACTTGAGTTGAATCGCGAGGACGCGATTCCTTTTAAGGAGGTGAGGCTGTGTGTAGGATCGAAATATTATTGTGTTTGATGATTCGGGTGGTCTTGGATGATGGAAATACATGATAGCCATTTTAGAGAGAGAAAGTAGAGAGATGGGTGTTCTAGCTAGAGACTTGCTTTGTAAAATGTAAAAGGTTAGATTGAGAAGCACCACCCCTTCCATGGATGGAAGGGGAATTTATAGTTACAGACATAACGACCTCCTATCGGCCTGTGGATCAGGTATACAGTGGGTAAAGACCCGTCCTTCCTCCACGGTGTTACACTAAACTATTCTACGCTACTAACTAACTAATAAACTAATAAATAACGTAAATAACTACAAATCTACGAGCTACCTTATGCTAGATAATATTTGGGGTGACCGACTCTTCACAATGGAATTTCCAATTCCTAACAATCTCCCCCTAAGGGAGGTCACCCCATGTTTTACATTTTGAATCCTAGCATTCTATTAAATCATCAGTCTTGAGCTCGTAGACTTGAATTCTTCAACATCTGCATCTTTGTGCTTTTGTAGCGATTCTTCAAAGTCCACATATTTTTGTACTTTAAGTGGAGGCCTTTGAACTGATCCACATCTTTGATGATCTTCGAGCTTTCATTGAGATCATCAGCCACAGTAAATCCCTCTGGATCATCCATAGTTGTGTTGCCTTCATGTGAAGTTGTGACTTTTGGACCGACATGCTCACACCTTTTGGATCATGACATCTTTCCATCAGAGTAGCGAAAGCTTTACTGGTTCATGATATTTGCAGCAACGTAGCAGAAGCATAGTATAAAAATATCGAGAACGGGTTATGTAGATATGCACCGGTCATAATTTCTTCAATTAAGTGTGGATCTTTGTGAGCATGCGGCTTTGGATTGACTCCTCAATTTTGATCAGCTGCAACCGTCCAAATGTACCCGCAAACAACAGTTAGCAATAAAACACACGAAAGTGTCTTTGATCACTTTCGTTGAATTGAGGTACATGGCCCACGGTTCCCGTTGATCAAGTACAAGTACGCCTGTGATCGGTAGGATTCCTAAGAATCTCCTTGACAGGGTTTCGTACTGTTCTAGCCGTTCTCAAACCAGAACGTCTCAAAGAAGACAACACGGAGTGAGTGAACCAACAAATTGAGATTCACTGATTGATGAAAAATGATTTGAAAAACAATCGCGTATTGCTTGAAGAAAGAGTTTTGCAATACGACGAAGGTTTTATGAGAAAGATCAATTTTCAATCAAAATACGTTTTGTATTAGAAAATGATTACACATTTGATGTGCTAGAGAAAAGAAGAGATTTAAACATTGAACGGTTTTTCCAAAAGTATTTTTCAATCAGAGATACTTTTTGTGTATGAAAATGAATACACATTCGATGTGCTAGAGAAAAAAAGAGATTTGCACATCGAATGGTTTTTCCAAAAGTATTCGTCAATTCATTTCCTGGACCAAGGTTGATTCAAGAGTGAATCGCCCCATCGTTTCTATCCAGTTGTCACAAGCTTGATCTTACGAGAAGATCTCACATGTCACCCACCAAGAGCTTGTTTGATGTTGGCTCTAGAAGGATTTCCATCTTCATTGTGAATATTTTCATATCACTCGGATGTTCTAGCAATACCACAAGGATAATGCGTAGGACTCTAAATATATACTTACTTTCCACATTGTGTGAAACAGCAAGTCTTCATTAATTTTGTGTCCTAATGAGATATTGTGGATGATCTCTTGGCTCTAGACTCAATTGTGCACATTTGGTTCCTATGCCGGAGACTAGGGAGAGGGTCTCCTTCTTCAATATCAACAATCTCTAAGAGAAAGTCGATAGATTATGTCGGTTCCCCGTGAGAATGAAACAAGCCCTTTAAAGAGGAACTTGAGTGGCTTGGGAAGTTGTAGTGCAGTGCGTCACTGGGTCCATGACGTCTTGTCTTCAATACTAGTGTTACCTTAGTAAACACCAGTAGCATATGTATTGAACCCGGTTTCTGCCCAAAGGTTGAATTATTGGAGGGCTATTTCTTTTCACCCTTTTCATATTCATTTCTTTTTCATTCTTCAACCCTTTCAGTGCTTACCGAGACTTCATAACTAGAACCTTGTTGGGTTTATTCCATTACTAGCTCTGTCTCAGTCCGCACTCTTCCCATTTCTCATTTTTCTCCTTTTTCCATCATACCTAAGGACTCTACACTATCTAGTGGATTGTCCCTGGGTAGATCCCTCCGGCTCTGGCGGGATCGTGGGAACTAATACCTAACCTCACCATCCTTATAACTCCATGCATAAAGTAAAATGGTCGATCTTTTGGTACAGTTCATTCCTTCTCAAAACCAATTGAAAAATCATTTGGAAAAACAATCAAGGTACTTGTGATACGAGATCAAAGCATTTTGTACCTTAATAGTTTTGATCATTTAGAAAACCTCCCCCTCAACATGTGCATGTGATTTAGAAATTGTTTAGCACATGGAGGCAAGAGGACTTTGAAATATTTTCTTTGATCACAATTTTCATAGAAAAAGCCATTTGATTTTCTTGGTAAATTCTCCCCCTCAATATGTGCATAGGATATTTGAAAACATTTTATCACATAGAGGAAAGAGTTCTTTTGAAGCACTTTACACGATTGTCATTTAGAAACCATTAGCTCCCCCTCAATATGTGCATCGATATACGAAATAGTTTGGCACATATTTGAGAGAACTTGCACATTGAATCAAAACGTTCATCTTTTAACAAATTTCATTATTAAATCACAAATTCTCCCCCGATCAAAAATATCAAACCCTTTGAGATTTTGGATCCCAAGTGATTTAATAAGGTTTAGAAAACATGGGAGAAAATGTGGCCAGGTTTAAATACTCATCTTGTTTTTGGATAAAGCCTCCTCCTCAACATGTGCATTGTGTATTTGAAATCGTTTGGCACATGGAGGCAGGAGTGCCTATAAAGGACTAAAACCGATTCCATTAAAACAGATTTGAGATTTAAATCACGATCTCTCCCCCGATCAAAAAATTTCAAACCTTTTGAGATTTGTGATCCCAATTGATTTAAATCATTTAAAAGATTTTGGGGAAAGACGTGGCAAGATTTAATTTTGAAAAATGACAGATAAGGAATAGTTTTACGACACTAAAGATTGTTAGTGTCAGGTATGATAGTTTTTAAGAGGTCTTTAAGTAAAATAAAACAATTTCACAATCAAACAAGAACAGAAAAAATTTTATTTTGAAAGATCTTGATTCTAAAGAAAAATCATACCATGACATAACATTAAATCTTTAGATCACCACTTTATTTCGTACAAACGGACTTTTTGCGAAGAAATATCGTTTGAAAATATTTTATTATAAATCACTCTCCCCCTCAATCGATGACCGTAGTCGATGATTGGGTGACTTAGGTTTTGATAAAAATGAAATCCGGTGATTTTCAAAATTAAGTCCAATTTATTTTCAAAACCAATATTTTTCCATTTATCAAAACAATATTATTTAAAAATTGTTTAAAAATGGTATCATTCACTACTTTTCCTGCACAAGATACGTTAGGTGGTAGAGAAGCTTATGTTGTTGCTGTAGGGCTTGGAAGAAAAACCGTCTGCTGATGCAGTGAGACTTCTTACGTTGCATTTTAATGCCAACTGATGTCAAATTAAGCTCCGTTTCTTCAATCACTTAGAAGAAAACCATCTGCTGATGCAGTGAGACCTCTTATGTTGCATTTATGCCAACTCTCCTTGGAAGTCCAATTAAGCTCCGTTTCTTCATTTGTCAACCCAAGATATAGTTACCCTTTCCTTTCGGCATCCAATCATCATCAATTGTGGGATCCGGATCAGGAACATTCTTATATACCAATATACCTGCATACGTTAGTGAACACACATACAGATATATGGTGGTCGACATCACCCAAATAGCAATCGACTAATAAAAGTCAATCCAACATATCAATCAAATCATACATAGGCATGGGAATAATGTGTTTATCAATCTATAACCATCTAATCCTAACAATCACATCCTAGAAACCTGGTCCTTCAACATAGGCAATTATATTTTAAAGATAAGCACGTAGGATGATTAAGAAAGCCCGTTAGATGATATAGATTTGAAAACATTCTCCCCCTCAATCAATGACTTATTTTCTGAAAAGTTTAAAAGCGCTGAAGTCATTGATTGAGTTTTCAATTTTTTCGAAAACTCTGAAACTAATTGATTTTCAAACAACTCATTTACCACCACTTTTTGAAAACAACAAATATTTTTCTGAAGAATTTTAGACGGAAAAACATTTGTGTAGGAACAGCAGTCCTTCGACATACTTTCCTCAAATAGTTTTAGGATAAGTGCACGAAATTATAGAAAATTGGTTTAGCGCAGCACTTTCCTTCCTTGAAGAGCGGGTTGCTATCAGAAATAATAGAAAACCATTTTTTTGAAGCGCGGGTTACAGTCTGAAATAACTGTAAGCCATTTGATTTGTGACATGTTTAGAAAAGAATATTTACACCTCCTGCTCGAACTTCATCTATGGTCCGTGCCATTATTGAATGACATTTCTAAGACCGTAGATGTTATCAATACCAGAAGACATGTCTTTAGAGAACAATATTTTTGGTCTTTTTAAATTTTCTGATTTTTTTTTGGTTTTTGTTGATTTTATATTTTTCTATTATCTTTTTGTTGGTTTTCTATTTTTGTATTTTGGTTTTTGATAAATATATACAAAGAAGATAGAAGATGATATAGTTTAAGAAGATGATGATACGAGTACCGAGATAAGGATATCGAACAGGCCCGTTGTAGAAGATAGAAGTCATCATCTCTTAAACATTCACCACCAAAGCTTTCGAGGCTCCTGAAATGAGAGAAATTGAACCATCGAAAGTGAGACTCGCAGCTTCCCCAAACCGAAAATCCATTAGATGAGCGGACTCAAAGCTCTATTTCAAGCTTGCCTTAGCCGGTGCACAAAGAAGCACACCATTATCATCGAACTTGCTGCTCCTTTTAAGAATAATCATTGAGATTCTTCGTTCGGGGTTATATCATCCATAAGAACAGCAACGTATCATCCCACACATAAATAATCTTCACAAATTTCATAACCACTTGAAGTCGACGCAATCCATTCCAAAAGGTTGTCAAGAGACCACTTCCCCAAGTAGATGAATTGATGCGTCGGTCTCTTAAACTAGAGCTCACGAACCCGAATACACATACCCGAAGACAAAGAAACTTATACCATCGAAGTAGCCGATTAAGTCCAATAGCCGAAGAATAACCACGATGTATACTTTTCTCTTCCCTAAAGAAAGTGTATGAAGCTCAAGAACCCGAAGTACCCGAATGCCCAAAGAGAAAATAACCGATAACATTGAAGAAGCAGGCGAATCAGCGATTATCTCTCATGACAATCTCTGCGGATTTCCACTCCGGAATAAGTGATTATATCTCTGAATCATAGATTAAGCCCTCAAGTGAGACAAATGAGCGCCCCCAATGTACACAATTCTCTCTCCCCTGATGATTGCGATAACATCAAAATCATCACACACTTGTGTACCTCTTTCATCTTCAGAAACAAACTCTTCCATCTCTTCCCCCACATAGTTGGAATAAGAACACTAAATGCCTTGATTAGTAAAACCTTGAGTTTCTCTGCGGTCATGACATTTGTCTTCCCGGGATATCTTCAATCACTTAGAAGAATTAAGTTCATCAAGTTTACTCGCCATGAGTCAAACCTTGAGTTTCTCTGCGGTAATAACATTTGTCTTCCCGGGATATCTTCAATTACTTAGAAGTATTAAGTCCATCAAGTTTACTCGCGTTTAGATACATGTCTCCTTCCCCCTTGTTGGTTTTGACACTTCAGAATCAGCAACATCTTATCAGCCTAAATACTTGAAATCTTTTTTAGAAGACCACTTTTAATCACTGTGAGAATCAATTTGCTGAAGATCAGAATGAGCAAGTCTAATTGGGGATTAAATTCTACATTTCACCCTCCCCCAATTAGTGCTCTCCCCTAAACCGACAATCTGTTTGATAAGTGCCCAGATTAAGAAGAAGTCTTTAGATAATCAAATGCAACTTGTCTTTAGTCTTCTAACATGCAACAGAAAATGTAGAACAGACTGTAGACTCGACCTTCTTCAAGATTGTTCAGTTGGGGAATAGATAGTTAACATCTTCAACTCATACCAAAAAGCATCCCACCAAAAAGCATCCCAATTAACTTACATCTTGCAAATCCCCTTAACTAAAATCCCTCCCAATCAAACAAGAACAGAAAGATGTTCATCAAGGAAATCAACAATCGGCCCGCAGAGAGATTGTTCAGAATCATCATGTTGATGTGTACGTGAAGCATTAACCGGAAGCACTTTGTCGATAAACTCATCAGTCCGAGTGAAGATGTCAACTAACGGCTCTTAGAAGAACAACTCCATGTGAAGATGACCCGATAAGAAGAGGCTCGGTTCTTACATGAGTTAGGAGCCGTATGACCATATATTCTCATAAATCAATCAACCATGCAGTAAATTCACACTTCTTCTCCCCCTCAAGAATTGCATACGGAGATGCCATTCTTGATTAAACAAGTGATTATCATCTAAATGTATTCTATTCACACTTCTCCCCCACAAAATTAGCACATGATGTCTCCATCGTCATTATAGTGGAGCAAGTGGAATAAGAAAACAATCAACGGTAGCCCTGTTCACTTGATAATCGAAAGAACATGGAAAAAGCATGAAGCATGTTGATGAGAGTGGTCATAATAGAGAAGATTTCTCTTCTTCAGAAGATAAAGCGCACTGACACGTACACTTTTCTTTTCTTTGAGGAACGAGGCTTGAACTGTTGTGTTCAAACGTCATAATCTCTCTCTTTTCAGCTCCCTTGGCAAAACATGTAATCAACCCCATTATCATTCAGTAGGCTCTTTGTTGTGACAGCTGATGGAGAAAACCCAATGTGATGAATTTGACCACAAGTAAACTAACCCGAACTCGTGACTTAAACTTGCACATATGTAACAAAGAGCGGTGCCGATTTGCATTAGCATCTCTAAGTACTCTCTACGTACTCTATACTCTTCAACCAACCTACCATCAAGTATAAGACGTACATTACCTCTTGAAAATCCACAATTGAATGTGACACTGAGCACTACAAAGTAACTCCTTAAAGTGATAGTTATTTTGTGGTGGTAAAAGCCTAATTCCCCCAAGTGGTAAAAGAAAAGGTAAAAGTCACCCAATAATAACTATATTTCCAAGTCTTCGTGTTTGATAATAAGCTCGAACAAGGATCTTGAAGAATCTTCATCCAACCATCCCCGATACCTCCAGATACTAAGTACACTCGCCCGTGATATTTCACTTCAACCTCAAATAAATAATACTGAATTAACGCCGTTGTCACATCTTCTGGTTAACTGCTCAATTCTAGCCTCCTTTGACGTTTTAAGTAAACTCTGATAATGGTTTTCATCCTGACCATAGTTAAAAGCACATAACCCCGTAAAACCAAGTAATAACCTACCTGCCATGACGAATATCCAAACATACATCCAATTTATGAAGTACACCCTTTTATCCCTTCTTCGAAGTAGAAACCGTAGCACCAGCAACAAATAAGATCCCGAAATACACTTTCCTTTCTCCAGGATGGTTCCATCATTACGGGATTTTACAACTCTATGGTTTAAACCAAGAAATAGTTTCTTTCTCTGGATTTTACAAAACCAAGAATAAACCGTAAGATAGATCCGGAAATGCACTTTACTATTACCAGGATGTTTCCATTGTCACGGGATTTTACAAGTCTATGATTTAAACCGAGAAATAGGTTCTTTCGCGGGATTTTACAAAATCAAGACAAAACCGTAAACAATGTCAGCTTGAATGTATTATGACAACTTTGGTTTCGGTGAATATCTGTTTTAGGAGAACATGTAGTGGTTCATCAACGGTTCATTATCCAACATCAACAACATCATCAACCATCCAATCAACACTTTGGTAAACACATCATTCACGAATTCTGTCGGCTATTGCAATGACCACACGGAGAAATAAGCCCGATATTCCAAACTTGATCATGATGTAGAATTCCTCATATTTGTTACTTAAACTTGTACTAATCCTCGTGAAAAAGAAACGGTGTACCCAATGTACAAAACCTCTTGACATTCTCAACTAAGTGAGACACCGAAGTGATAGTTACGTTGTGGGTTAACCGAGAAAGAATCACAACCGTAATTAAATAGCCAAGTCTTTTATCACCCTCAATAAACGCCCAAACAAGTCATCTTGCCGGAAGGGTATAAAGAAAGAAGATGAAATAAGTAAATGCCCCCGGAAAACCTCACTTCAAATCCCAATGAGAAATATCGTACAAACAACTCCATAGTTAACTTAGTTAAAACCTCAAGACAAGCCGTGACGAAGTATCCTTTGTGGAAATGTATAAACCAATTAATCACACATCGAATCTCATCATTACCCCAAATCTCATCATCTACCAACTCGCATCCTATTAACAAGATATTATCATCCGATCCAATATAGTGACTAAGCCTGATCAATTTAAGCTTTAGAAAGCTCATGTCCAATTATGCTCATATTCCGATCTAATTAATCAAGGTTTATATTGATCTTGTTATAACAACTAAGTCCAACATTCAACTTAATTCCAATAACCCATGTCTAGACCAGCGAAATCATTTAATCCATAAAAATTGTTGTTTAATTTTACTTTATCAAACAAGAAACATCATATGTCCAATCCAACGATACTAGTTAATCACAGAAAAATTAGACCCAAGAAACATCATGTGTTAACACATTATGAAATAATATATGATGTTTCAAAGTACAAGTTTCAATTGGTCCAGGAAATATCATATACCCGATATATGTTACTTGAAACTCAGCCCACGAAAGGCCCGTGAACAACTCAGAGCTAAACCTAAGAACCGGGTATATAACTCTCCTTATCTCTCCACACTTTACCCTAATATCACTCATATAAACGCCTACCAGATAATCAATCCCTCAAAAATCATATATCTACCTTATAAACACAGGAACCAACCGAACATAGAGTCGAATAACATTCCTACATAATCAAACCTATCACAACCGATCCTCATAGATGTTCAGTCAGGCATGACCTCGCCACAGGGTTGGCAAGAGAGTCATTAACGTGGCCACAGGGATGGCTCGAAGTTCAAGAGACTGCCACGATATCACAGAAAAACAACACGGTAGGTTTCAGGTTCAATAATGTCACACCCCCAAATTACCTGTTTTGCAGCGGAATGGAATACCTGGAGGATAACTGTCATAGCATCACAGTTACAATTATATTGAACGACCTAAAGTGTCGTTTGGAAAATACATCGTTTGATTGAGTAAAATAATCAGAGTTTACAAATTATAGGTCCCAAAAGATTTCCAAAGTACCAAAATGAATTTGTTACAATCAAACGATAGTTAAGAGCATAAAATATATGTGAGGCAGCGTCAACTCAGCGACTCCATGCAAGCCATGATGATATGCTAATACCTGAGATAAAACATGCTTAAAACAGTCAACACAAGGGTTGAGTGAAATCCATAGGTTTAATTAATTCGTTTGAACACAATATTCGTAGTGTGAGTTACGTTGTTTCACACTCATCGTTGAAAAACAAAACAGCATTTATTTCACTAAGTTCATGACACCAAAGCGTAAACCTCGTACCAATAGAAATTGGTAAAATCGTTTCATCGCAGCCCTAGTAGGTAAACTTGCCAATTAACCTTATTGATTCGAATATAGTGCGTTCGATTTACCCTAACTGGGTCAATAAGAACGGGTGTGTTAATTCCAATAGGCCTATTCACAATATTCGCGCTCACTCGCAAGTGACTAATGGTGTATGATGTAGGGACTTCAAACATGGCGATAGAATACTTAGTGATAATAAAACATTTCGATATAACGTACAGTTCAAAGTATTTGTGTTCGATTAAAAATATAGCATGTATATCCCCCAAGAGTTTGTAAAACAATTAAGTAATAGAAAGTGAGGCTATGAACTCACGGTAATCCTTAAAAATTTAGAGTACTTATGAAAGTAAATGAAAATAGTTGAGCATGTATCTCCCCCAAAAGTAATTCAAAACGTATAAAAGTAGGGGTTATGAAACTCACAGTAATCCGTAAAAGTTTAGAGTACTTGTGAAAGTAAATGAAAATATTTGAGCATGTATCTCCCCCAAAAGTAATTCAAAACATATAAAAGTAGGGGCTATGAAACTCACCTTTATATCCAAGCCTCGCTAAAAGTAGTTTACCAATGTTTGTGGAATCAACCCAAATATTGCTGATAGATTAAACCCGAACCTTTCTTTTTATGCCTAAAACATGCTCATCATCAATCAAGATTTCCAAAATTTTATTTGAGACTATTGTTTCTTACACTCTTTTCGCAAGGTCCCTTACAACGAGATTCCTTAGTGAGGTTACCTACATGCCTATATAACAAGTTGCTTTTACACATCTAACATGCGAATTGTGTTCATGCTTCGATAGTTTAAAAGTGAGATTGATATGCAAAAGTGTCGGTTTAATATAGTGACGTTAGGTTGTATATTTAACAAACTTAGTTTACATGGCTTATTTAAGCTATTAATATTGCAAGACTAGATGTAGCTGGCACTTTGTATGTCGTACATATTCGCATGGCAGGCACATATGCAACAACTTGGATGTTAAAGTATGTTTACATGACACAAATCGAGAAATAGCGTGTATATATTTTAGAATTTAACATGCAATCTCATTCAAAATAGTGTGGACAAGTATATTTGTGTAAGATCAACGTGGCACCATGTGAGATCTTATGTAAAATTATCATTATCTTATATAATATTGATAAATAAGGTTTAAGATACGGGTAAGATTTTCTCAACGAAAGTAGTTTATGTTTTTGTGTCATGAATCAAACGAATCAAAGACTTGGTTTTGACATAGTAGTTAAAATCACTTCTTTATTTTCGTACGTAATCAAGAACTTTTGGATTAATGATGATATGTCGTGAGTATTGACCCTTGATGGTCTTGATGAATGATGAATATCACACGACTAAACTGAGATCCCCTTAAAAACCATTTCATTTTCAATTTCATTTAATTTGTGATTCGGATCTGTGAAGTAATTATTCTCGTGTAAAGAGACCTTAGAGTCTTAATTTTTCCTTTATGAGAACCATGAAAAATAAACTGAGATCCATTTGTTTACTTTTTCTTTTTGATTCTTGGAATTGAATGAGAGTTGGGGAGTGATTGTGAGGGTCATTTGGTGAGTCTAGATGTAGGTTTTTTTGTTGAGTTTGATTTGGTAACTGATGTTCAGTCGGACTGATGATGGATTGAAGAATCTGAGGTCGTTATTCTGTTTTGGTATATTGGTAAGTCTTGTGGTCTTTTGGTCGTTTGTTGTCATTCTTTTTCTTCATTTCTCTTCTATCAAGTCGCTACAGTCACATACAAAACACAAGTCGCTACTCGACTCAAGTCGCTAGACTCTTTTTCAAAAACTCACAAGTCGCTAACCATTTGATTATTAACAACTCGCTACGACTTGTTAAATAACAAGTCGCTACCCAAGTGACAAGTCGCTATATGATGGTCAAATCGCTACGACTTGTAAATACAAGTCGCTAGCAAGATTCAATGAATCTGGAGAAATAGTGACAAGTCGCTATTTTGAAATTTGACATTTTCCGATGGGTTTTCCGACAACTTTTCAGACCATATTCATATAAACCCAGAAAAAATGACAAGAACTACTTCTTTTGACCCATCAGTGTATGGACCATGACAATCTGACCATATGATCACTAATATGACTGTTAGACATCATAACATACACATGAATAAATTACTTGGACCAAAACTGAACAAGTTGCTTGGACCAAAACAGAATTGGTAACCACAGATGTTGAATAAACCACATGACTTTTTGACCACAAGGAGAATACAATATAGTTGTTTAAGAACAGTTTACCCATAAAAATCCGACTACACAAATACACAAAACGATTTCAACCAAGTATCAAAAACACAAGAAAAATCATCAAAAACACAACAACCTTGGCTCTGGTACCATTTGTAGGATCGAAATATTATTGTGTTTGATGATTCGGGTGGTCTTGGATGATGGAAATACATGATAGCCATTTTAGAGAGAGAAAGTAGAGAGATGGGTGTTCTAACTAGAGACTTGCTTTGTAAAATGTAAAATAGTAGATTGAGAAGCACCACCCCTTCCATGGATGGAAGGGGTATTTATAGTTACAGACATAACGACCTCCTATCGGCCTGTAGATCAGGTATACAGTGGGTAAAGACCCGTCCTTCCTCCACGGTGTTACACTAAACTATTCTATGCTACTAACTAACTAATAAACTAATAAATAACGTAAATAACTACAAATATACGAGCTACCTTATGCTAGATAATATTTGGGGTGACCGACTCTTCACAATGGAATTTCCAATTCCTAACACTGTGACATCGATTAGAGTGATCGTTTTAACTAATTTGAGATTCGAGTCGTATTATATATCATTTTTATTGGAAACGATATTTTAAAAACAATGGCAGAACTCCTGTGTCACGAATCTTTTGTTCGCTAGTTAAATAGAGCCCCGAATCAAATATATCAAAAGTTTTATTAAGTTTCAACTAGGGTTCTCTAATAGTTTCACTTCCATCCTTATGTTTATTCAAATTACACTTTGGGTCCCTCCAGGGGTATAAATACCCCCAACCACTCACACTTCTCCCATTTTCACACATCTATTTCTGTCTCTACAAAAAACACACATATCTCTCTCTCTCTCACTAATAAATCCGGCCCCACCCTCCCCTAGGGTTCCGGCGCCGTCAAATTTTCCGGCCACTTTTCCGGCCACCTCTAATAATTACACCACCCATCCCATCTTGTAGATCGGGATCCCGTGGTTCCATTTTCATAACACACTCGCGTTAAATCTCTTTCACGCACTCCAAATCTAAGTTTTTGATTTCGGACTCTAAGGTTTTCAAATAAAAGTCGAGTATTAAGGCTCTAGCTTAAATGGTTACGAGTTGTACTCGTAAAGGACGCCATCACAACCCTTTTTTCCTCTCCTTTCTCTCGGTAACACATGAATCGTACACCTATTAATATTTTTTTGGTTTCTACCGATTTATTTATATTGCTATGTTATATGTTTGTGGCTATTCATGTGAAAGCAAGATTTATACGCGTCTTTTTAAATAGCAAGTGGTAAACGAGTTTTAAAATTTAAAACAAACGTGACATAGGATTTATAAAACGAAACGGAACAAATCGTTGGTGTGGTTTAGTGATGAGTGTCTAAATACTCATCATTTTTGTACCATTTAAACTGCAAAAACATCTGAAAACACTCAGAAATGCATCAAAATGATAAAAATATCACAAATCAGTGTTTTATGTGTTTCAAATGCAAAAATACCAAAATCAGATGAAAAATGTATCAAGTTTGCATAATTGGCAGTTTTAGTCCCCCAAGTTTCAAAAGTTGTCAAATCTGGTCCCTGGAATCCAAAAATGTGGAGTTTTATCATTCAAGGTCCCTGAAATACTCTAAGTTGTCAAAAAATGGTCCTTGAATGAATCTTTGATCAAATGGCAGAAAAGGTCCTTCAAGTTTGAAAAATGTCATAAATAGTCCTTGGATATTTAAAAAATGGAAAATAATCAAATATGGTCCTTGTACTATTAAAGATTGGCAAATTTGGTCCTTTTGATAACTTTGGAGAAATTGCAGGATCAGCCCATCAAAAATCCAGAAATTACAAATATGGTCCTTGTGTTATTAAGCTCTCAAACTGACCCTTTTGTATTTTGATCCCCAGCCAAAACCCAAAAGAACCCCTGTCATAAGCCTTGAACCCCCATTTTGAACCCCTCTTCTATTAATAACACCGGTCAAAATAAGTCAAACCCGTCACTGTACATCCCTGTCACACAAATCCCGCCAAACCAGTCACTCAAAACCACCATGGTTTCTCAATACCACCTCTCCACCTCACCTATACTACTCTCCCAGCTCACCCCCCCTCCTCACAAACTAGCCCACAACCGCAGTTAATGCTTCCCCACCACTTTAACCCCTAAACCATACCTTCCCCTGTTTTTCTTCACAAACGTACCAACTAGGCTAAATACCTTTTCCTTTGTGTCTCCTCAACATGTACAAGCTTCCAAAGTGCATTGATTGAAATATTTCGGCTGCAAGTTACATAAACCACTTTTGGCGCCAAAAGTGGATTTGAAGGCTAAGATTGTTTTGACTCATCCAATGGTCAAAATTCTTGATGGGAAATATTCAGAGACATGTGGGGAGTCTCAAAATGCTATAAAGATAGAGGAGAAGCAGAGGAGGGAGATATCTAGAGTAATTTTTATTAATGTATGTCGAATTAGTTAACTTTTAAGTTCCAGTGTATGTTTAAGCTTTTAAGCTCTGTATTTCAAGTTTTTATTGTATAATAAATCTTTTGAGAACATCAATTTCAGTATCAAATCCTCTTTTCAGTTTATGTAAATGTTATTTGCTCAAATTCTCAAAAATGTTTGAATGTTGTTAAGTAGTTGTTGTTAAGGACTTTTAAGCCAATATAAGCTCCTATATAGCTTATGTAAGCTATTAGAAACCCTTTAAAATCAGTCTAGTACAAAAAAAAGCAAAAATCACCAAAAATACAAATAAATTAGTTAAAAATAAAAAATCCATGGAAATGAAGGTCAAAGCTGGAGCAGGGTGAATACAGGATTGCCCTTTGGTTTAGTGCTTCTTGGGAAGCTATAGGGTGTGTTTGTGTGCCTCAGTTCTCAGTTTTATGCTTGGAAACCAATTTGTAAGCCTTTTGCTCTAATTTGGCATTTCACTGTTTAAGTGTTCATAAGCTTAAATCTCTGTGTCTTTATGTTCATTAGTTATAGTTAAGTATATTTAAGCATTAAAAACAGTCACTTGTTCTTTTTAATTTGTAGTTAATAAAAATCTTATTTTAAGCAGTTAAATTAGCATAAGTGTAATTTCTTGGTTTTATGTTGTTATTGTTGTTATTTAATGTTTCTTTAGTCTTATTTAATGATAATATAAGGTCTGTAATCAGTTGTATGGTTTTAATCTTTGAAATCCTTTGAAAATCACCAAATCAGTCTCATTAAGGGTTGTTTGGATTTGCCATGTTAACTGTGTTATAGCTTGTTTGTGTTGTTGTTTGTGTTTGTCTCATGTTACATTAGTGTCTAAGAACTCAGTACAAGCATAAAATCCAGTCCTTATTTGTTAAATAGTCAAAATCACTCTTAATCTCACTTAATTTCATAACTGTTAAGATTTAAAAGGTAAAACTCATCATAGTAGTTTAAAACTTGTTAACCTAGCTTAATTTTATCTTATTATAGCTTAACATAACATAATCAGTGAGTAGTATTGATTTAAAGTTCATATTAGTCAACCTTTTAGTTAATCTTAAAAGTCAAAATTTTCGTTTGGTCATTTTGAATAAAATAGATAAATTTATATAGCACTTAATATTAGTTTTCAACAATTGAGCTTTTGGGATATCAAAATCTAGTTGCTAATCTTCCTAATAGTATTTTTTATAATATCTGTTTAGCTTATTTAGCGACTTAATTCTTAGCTTCTTTCAACACCTTTTTCAAAATAGTGTCCTGTGCACAAGTGAACTGGTCTTTTTCACAAGCTCATAAAAAGCTTGTTATTGAACCCTAGCTTGTGAATTTTAGGTTTTTGTGTAGCTAACCTAGCTATCTCAAAGTTCCAAGTTTAGTTTTTCACTTTGTAGCTTATTTGCTAGGGCTGCTAGTAGTTTTTAATTTGTCCCATGTCTGTGTAAACTGAGTACCTGTGTGAATTACAAGCTTTTCACAAGCTTGCCACAAGCTCATTAGTTAACCATAGAGTGTGAGCTTGGACTTTTTGGATAGACCACCAACCCAGCTTGTTGACTCAGTCTTTGTTTGGAGCTTTTGAGCTTATTTCATTAGCTTAATCTTGCTTAGAAAATCTCCACAGGACTGTTTGGTTTTCTAGCTTAGTCATAGTGCTTATTTGCTTAATATAGCTTATCAGTGTGCTTATTTGTATCTTTTAGCTTCATTTGAGTTCATTTAGCTTGTTTATAGCTTATTATACTTTTGTTTTCAACTGTGCAGCTTATTTGAGCTTAAAATCCTTTTAATAAGCTTATAAGCTCACAGTTGAGATTTTTAGCTATCAAATAGCTTATTTTTAAGTTGTAAAATTTTTGTTTTCATTAAAGTTACTTAATATCAGTAGTTAAATAGTTTTCAAAAATAAAAACCACAAAAACATCATTTTAAAATATAGTGATAGCGTTTATTTAATAGAAATTAGCTTTTTAATTTTTCTTTTCAGCTTATTATTAAGAAAATTCTGTTTTTATAATTTTCTTAGTTTTCTGTCACCTTAAGATATTTTTAGGAAAAGTTTCATAATTTTCCTAGCTTGTTTAGTATTTATTAGAATTTTTAAATAGTTAAAATTATTAAATAATTAGTAAAAAAATAAATAAAAAGCATAAAAAATATCTTTTCAGTTTTAAAATTAGTTTTATAATATTTTAGATTTTCCTAAGTCATAATTTCATTTTTATAGCTTTATTTCATATTTTATTATATTTTAGGGTATTATTAAATAGTTTAAAATAGTTTTTAATTAATAATAATTAAATAAATAGTTGTAAAAATAATTTTCTTTTCCAATAATTTTTATTTTATTTTTAGGATTCCAAAAATATCATTTTCATATTTGTAGGTCTTTTATTTCTTTAAACTCACTTTTTTTTATTTGGTGCGTTTACGTAGTTTATTAAACGTACGTTATTTACGTTATCTTATCGATTGTTGTGCTTTACAATTCTGTATCCATATCAATTCCAATCAATCAGTAGTGTAATTATAAACAAAATCCCTTACTGATCACTATCCTTAGTGATTATTCGGAATCTGAAAGTGTTAAACACCATTAATCCTCCGTGGGACTTAACGACCTGTGGAAACACTATACTCTCCTGGATCTAATTGCATTTGTTTTCAGACTGTTTGGACTTTTTATTACGGTTGACCATTCACAAGTGGTTAGCTTGTGTGATAAAACCTGACTGTCTGGAGCGAATCATTTAGGATGTTGACTGTGGCATTATTTTGTTCGTAAGGGATGTGTTAACGAGTCGACTCACTGAGTCGGGTTGACTCAGTGGGTCGCTTGATGTTTTGGACCTTGGGTTAACCTTGTGAGTCGATTCAGTCGCGGTTTGGGTCTCGTACGAGTCGGGTCAGATCCGACGGTTTATGGTTGGTATATTGTGTCCTTGGTGTTGTGAGTTGACTCGGGTGGGTGGACTGCAGTTGGAACAAGTGGAGTCGAGTTGGTTTGAGTCAGTTATGGATTTGATTAGTCGGGTCGATTTAGACCTCATGGGGTTCACAAATTCATGATATTTATTATAATATGATAATTCATATTTTGTTAAGAAATAATTGTTTGGGATTTATAAGTTGTAAATAGAATGAGTAAAAAAAAAGGGTTATACATTTAACATTACCACAAGCAACAATTTGAATCAGTGGGATTATTGTTATTTTGGGATCTTGGGGTGACAAAAAGTAATAAATATAAATAATAGTATACATAAATATTAATAGGTTATGCTAGTACTAACAAGTTTTGGTGATAGTAAACAAGTAAAACTGAACGGTTATTGGTTTACACGGATACACCGATACGTGTCCAGCTATATATTTAGACTTATAAATTGGATACTCGAAAGAGTTAAACTAGTTATGGATACGAATTTATGAGGCGCGATAATAGTTTATAAGTTGTAAGTGTGGTTAAAATGGAATGTCGAAACAAATATGAATGAACATATTAGAACTAAAATCGTTATAATAAGATATCAAGACTAAGTGTTAGGAATTAGAAATTCCAGGTATTAAAGAGTCGGTCACCTCAATTATATGTAATCGTTAGAGAGCTCGTAGTCATAGTTATTTTATGTCTAGTAGTATTTAGTTTTGTAACACCGTGGAGGGCGGACGGGTCTTTACCCACTGTATGCCTGATCCACAGCCCGTAGGTGGCGTTTGTTATTAAGATACTATAAATACCCTCTACCTCCCAAGGTAGAGGGTTGGAGCTTCAATACCATTTTTCTTTGTTTCACATAGTTCCCAACTCTCTCCCTTTCTCTCTCTAGAACTTTCTCTCTCTAAACATTGTTAACGCCCCACATGGTTATGGTTTAATGAATTTGTGAAATCCTATATCTTACAATTGGTATCAAGAGCCATGGTTTGATCACTCATCTTTCATGCTTTTTGTTTTGGTGGATTTCATAAGGTTTTTGGGTATTAAGGGTTTAGGAGAGTTTGATTCATTTGGACAAATTCTAGTGTTAAAGTTTGAATTTTGCTTGTACTTTTGTGTTTAGGATCATCATATGTGTTTATGTTTTGAATTGGAAGGCTTAAATCATTGTGGTTTGGTTGTTTTTGATTGATAAAGTGGTTATTTTTGAAGTTTGTACGAAGCGAGTTGAGTCTCGGATAGTTGTTCTTCAAAGCGGTTGCTTGTTATTGGATGAGTTGGTACATGCGACTTGGCTGTTTAGCGAGTTGATTTTTATGCGACTTGGGTTCTAAGCGCGTTGTTTCTTTAAGCGACTTGATATTTAAAGCGACTTAGCTATTAAGCGAGTTGTAAAGCTAGCGAGTTAATTTAAGCGACTTGGTGTTCAAGTGAGTTGATTGTGTTGCGAGTTGATACTAAAGCGAGTTAGCTATTTAGCAGACTTGATTCATTAAGCGTGTTGACAGTGTTGCGAGTTGATGCTAATGCGACTTGGCTATTTAGCGAGTTGATTCCTTAAGCGAGTTGTCTCCTTGAGCGAGTTGGGTGTTTAGCGAGTTGATAACTAAGCAAGTTGTGTGTTTTACTACTTGTCTAATTTTAGACTTGTCACTTCTTCGTGATACATTCTTACGGTTGTTCTTTTGGTTTAGTAAAATCCCGTGAAAGAATCAATTTCCGGTTTAATCAAAGAATTGTAAAATCCCGTAGAACTTGTAATCATGGCAAACATCGTTCTTACTATTGTTTCTTCGTAGGCGAGGACGTTCAAGCGGCAGTGGTTTGATACTCGTCCACCTATGCTTGACAGAACTGACTACGACTCTTGGGCTCAAAGAATCAGATTGTACTGTCTTGGAAAGGAAAATGGGGTCAACATTCTCAAATCGATTGATGAAGGACCGTATAGAGTTGAGAATACTAGAGACATAATTGATACCTGATTTGAAGATGGAACAATGATCTATGGAATAGACAGACCAAAGACGTATGATGAGCTCAATGATAAGGAGAAGAAGAGATTCGATACGGATATCAGGGCTTCTAACATCATATTGCAAGGTCTTCCAAAAGACATCTACAATCTTATCAATCACAACATGGCAAAGGCGTATGGGATAATGTCAAGATGCTTCTTTCTGGTTCCGAATTAACCATGGAAGACAGAGAATCACAACTCTATGATGAATTTGAGCACTTCAAGATGAAACCAGATGAGAGTGTCTATGAGTATTACGTGAGATCCCACAAGCTTGTTAATGACATGAGGAACATCGAGGAATGACTATGCCAAACATTCAGATGAACTCAAAGTTTGTGAACAACATGAATCACGAATGGCACAAGTTTGTCACCTCTGTGAAGCTAACCAAAGGATTGAAGAATACAAACTATGAGCTACTCTATGCCTTCCTTGTTCGAATGAGAGACATGCCATGTTTGAAAAGAGGATTCTTGAACAATTCAAAACAAATCCGGGAGAGACAAGCTCATCAAATGATTCAATTGCCTTCTACTCAAACATTGGGATTACCACTAAAGCTTCACAAGTTATACCCATGGGTGATGGAACTCACAAACTCATTCCCGATCCAATGTTCAAACAAGCCGATGCCGATGACAATACGCAAAATCATTAATCAACCTCAATTAGTCAAAACATGAATTCTACCACACACCAACAACAACCTCGAATCGCATCTAATCCACACAATCAAGCCACCGTTAGAGATGGAAAGGTTATGGTGCAGCTAGTTCAAGAAAGACAGATGATCAAGAGAAGGGTGGAGTTGGTGGAGGCTATGGAGGAAATCGAATCGGGAAGGATGGAAATCAAGGACAAGCAAAGTTTCAAATGCAACTGTGGTGGTGGTGAGGGACATTGTTAGAAACCGCACATCTCCAAACGCCCACGCACGCGAATACTTCAGGATAAGATGTTGCTAGTGCAAGCTCGGGACAATGGAGCTGCTTTGGATGAAGAGGAGTTGTTGTTTCTCACTGAGGGCAATGCTAAGACCTATGATGCATGGATGAGCGATTAATTCAGAGATAGGTCACAATCATCAAAATGCCTTTCAAGTTGCTTAATGTGATGCATATGACTCGATGTTGATGATGGACCTATCGCACAAACAATTTTCATGGCTAGCATTTCTCCAATGGTCTCTCTTAAGGTCTCTTCTTCACCACAAGTTGGACCATCCAAAGACAAAAACATCTCAGAGGTATTAAAATTATATGATGAAGTTGATGTGCAAAAGATGCATGACAAACACAATCAATGAATCATTGAGAAATATTGAAAATATGGGTAATATCAATGTTGTCCCATATGATCAATATGTGAAACAAAGTGAAAGTGTGATTGTATCAAGTGATGTATCTCTCGTAGTCAATGATGATTATTTTTGATGAATATTAATCGACATACCCTGATGATTCCGTTATCTCTAACTTAATGCCTATAAAGAACGAGTTGTTATGAACAACGCTAAGTTTGAGTTAACCACCGTGAGCGGAAATGGATGACCAAATGCGCATAAATAATTAGAAAAAGTAATTTTAGAGAAGAAGTGTTAAAACAAGAGTTAAATTCCTTACAAGAAAAGCTTTCAAAAACTTCTAAGCAAAAACAAGAACTTCAAGAAAATGTTAAAGTGCTTAAGCAAGAATTTCATGCCAAGGAATCAAAACTTTTGAATGATTTTTCTAATCTAAAACTTTGAAGAACAAGCTTGAAAATAAGTTGTACGCACAAGGAATACCATTCAGATCGCTCACATGGTCACTAAACATAGAGTTCTAAGCGATAAGCATAGTGTTACCATTATTGATAAACCCAACCTCGAAGTACAAAAGTTAGCTAAGGCAACTCAAAATGTAATTTATGATGGCAATGAAATTCTTAAACCTAGACGAAACCTAGTCGTTGAGTGCTCGAGGAAGATAGAATATTAGATGATGCATCTAGGGTGAAATGAATAAGAAGCTAGAAGATCCTGAATGCAAAAGAATAACATCACGATCAAACCCCATGATTACAAGAAGGAAAACTGGATCTCCTTAAACAAATTTAAGCCTCAAACGTTATTAACGCCTGAACAAGTTTTCCGGAAAAGGATTTAGATAAGCTAAAAGTGAAAATCTTGTTGAAACGAACCCCCTTTAGGAAAATGCCTCTGCATCGCGGTATCCTCCCAATACACCAATGCATTTAGTTCCTAGGACTATTGCCACTAAAAGCAAGACCTTAATCAGCCAATATGTTATTCTTCAACTATTTGTCGATTTTGAGAAAACTTGTAAAAAAAGGATCACACCCAGGGATAACCGGGGGAAAGGGGTTTTGAGCAAACAAAAGAATGCTATCTAACCGAGGTCATGCCTTTCTTCAAACTACTAAAAGATCATTTTGAGAGTCTTAAAAAGGGATAAATTCATATATTAAAGGAATGGAAAAGGAATTTGATGCAATGATAGTTGAGGTTAGTGACTATGAGCGAGCATTAAAATATAATGAGATTGAGAGGAAAACTTGCATACCTTGAATGAGAATCTTATTTCTGAATGTATTGCTCAAGATGTGTTTTACATCGCTAGAATTGCTCCATTAATGCTTTCTTTCATGAATTATCTCTCAAAGTCTCCCATGATCGTGTCATTGAGCTTGAAAAGATTAATTCTAAACTTAATGAGAAAATTGATCAGGATGATCACGATAATTTGGTAAAGCATCTTTCTAAACTAGAAGTTGGACATTTTGATTTACAACTAAAATATCAACATCTAAAAGAAAATGTTAAAACCTCAAGTTTCAAGACATCCTTGATGCTCCCTGATTTGATGCGTTTGAAATTAGCAAACGATGATGATTCGAGCTCAGTGTAACACATCAAAAGTTGAAAGCCCAAATCTCTCAATTGAAGGGTGAAAAGAACAATGTGACTGGATCCCAAATGCCTCCACCTTTAGATTCTCAAGATTTCAAACTTTTCATCTTCAAAACTTAGTTAATGCCTTACAAAAGGAAAACGAGAGTTTTCTAGAAGAAAATGAAAAGTTAAACGACACTTTAAAGAGTTATATGATTCAATGAAAGTCACCGTAACCAAAACAACGAAAAAATAACGTCTTTTAAAAGGAAATTGAGAATCTCGATAAGTCGTGAAATGGGAAACTGCCACTTGTTTTAATAAGAATGTTGTTTCAAAGTCACCCTTAGACTGCAAATACACTGTGACGCTTAAATATATTCCTCCTCATCTTAGGAATAATGAACATGCGTTTCATGACTATTGTGCTCACCTTAAGGATAGTCTAGAATGTCTCGTGAGATTGTCGAAGAGGATTTCATTAACAAACCTCTTGATAGAGAAATTAGGTTTGCTTGCCTCCAGGCCAAACGATCTCAAGAGCCGCTAGAATGTGTAATTGCAACATGTCCTAAATCCTTAGGTGCAAAAGGCAAAGCCGTGATGCCTTGTTCTATGCCTAGTGCCAAACATGAAATCCGTTCTATGCCCAATGTTATGAATGTCAACCTTAGGGTGCCTTCAAGTAGTTCGATTCCGGATATGTTAGTGCTAAGAAAGAATTTTAGCGTACTGCAAATAGCTCAAATCACAGTCTTAAGAAAGTAAACACTAATGCCTTCTAGTAGTTCCCATCCTGCACATCAAATGCAAAATTAGATCAACCAACTAATTCCCATGAGTAATCGCACATTAAAAAGTGTCAAAGTCTCAAGACAATACAAGGAATGATAGGACCTTGCAAGCTAAGAATGTGCATTGGAAGAGAGTAGAAGACCAATCTAGGAACTTTAAGTTTGGGTCAAATAAAACGAATCGTATTGATTCTAGTATTAATAGCGCATGTAATTAATTCAATTCGATACTATTTGCAAACCTTGTAATGATGTCCTTGAATTCTCGTTGCTAATCATGAATGTGGTGTGAATGCTTTGTCTAATGTCGTCAAATGCCCGCTTAAAATTGTTAACGCTAATAATCGTGCAAAGAAGGCTAAAAGGCAAAGACGAAAGATTGTTAGAAAATAGTGGAAACCCACGGAAGAACATTTATAAAGATATCTTTTGGCCATAAGAATAATCAGTTTTGCCCTCAAACCGCTAAGACTATGCCCACTAGAAAATGGATGCCTACTGGTAGAACTATTCCCTTAAGAAGTGAACATACTGTTAATAGGTCAAATACGACACCCAAGCATTGCATCTATTCCCAATGATTCCATTGCTTCTACTCATATGGATGTTTCTATTTTCGATGTGGGTGTTCCATTATTGTGACTAACCAAGTGGAACCCATTCTTGCATGGGGATCCCAATTATTCAGTTATCCATTCTTGTCTGTGTTCAACTGCAGATCGTTCAAATCGCTCTGTGGTACCGGACTCAGCTGCTCCAAGCATATGATCGAGACCGTCGCGCTCATGAACTTCGTGAGCAAATTCATCGACAGTTAGATTCGGAATGATCATTTCGTGCAATTATGGGTTATGGAGATTATGTTGTTGGAAAAAGTGTTATCTCTAGGGTATATTATGTGGAAGGTCTTGGTCATAACCTCTCTCGTTGGTCAATTCTGCGATTCTGATCTAGAAGTAGCCTTCAAAAAACATACTTGTTTCGTTAGAGAACTTGATGGTAAGGAACTTTTAAGAGGTTCTCGTGGTTCAAATCTATACACCATCTCTATCGAAGATATGATGAAGTCTTCTCTAATTTGCTTGTTGTCAAAGGCTTCCAAAACAAAGTCATGGTTATGGCATTGTCGTCTCAATCACTTGAACTTCGGCACCATCAATGATCTCTCCTGAAAGGACTTAGTTGTAGGTTTACCTAGACTTAAGTATGAAAAGGATCATCTTTGTTCAACATGCCAATTGGGAAAAGCAAGAAGTATGCCCATAAACCCAAACCTACAAACTCAGTACGAAGTTCTTCATACAATTCTCATGGACTTATGTGGACCCATGAGAGTGCAGAATATCTTTGGGAAGAAATATGTGTTAGTTGTGGTTGATGATTTCTCTAGATTCACCTGGGTAAAGTTCTTAAAGACAAAGGATGAAACTCCAGCTATCATCATCAAACTCATCAAACACCGCAGGTTCGTCTTAACAAAACGTCAATCATCCAACGCACAATGGAACCGAGTTTGTTAACAAACAACTTGGTGAGTTTTATGAAAGTATTGGAATCAGCCATCAAAGAAGTGTTCCTCGAACTCCTCAACCGAACGGTGTAGTTGAAAGACGAAATCGAACTCTTGTGGAAGCCGCCAGGACTATGCTGATTTACTCAAAAGTTCCAATGTTTCTCTGGGGTGAAGCCATCGCCATTGCATGCTACACCCAAAATCGATCCCTGATTCACACTGATCATGGAAAAACTCCATATGAACTTGTCCACAACAGAAAACCTAATCTTTCATTCCTTCGTGTGTTCGGTGCATTGTGTTATCCAACTAATGAGGGCCAAGATTTAGGCAAACTTAAAGCTAAAGGTGACATTGGAGTATTTGTAGGATATGCACCAAACAGAAAAGGATACCGAATCTACAACAAGAGAACCCGAATTATCATGGAAACAATTCACGTCACGTTTGATGAGCTGACCGGTCAAATGGCTCCGGAAAATCCAGTTCAGACCCGCACTTCAAAACAGTCCCATTGGTTCATCCCTTGTACTAAACTCTTCTCAAACAACTCCATATGTACCTCCATCTGAAGATGATTTAAAGAAATTGTTTGATCCTATGTTTGATGAGCATTATGAGCCAAGTGCTAATGAACTGTCGATCCCTACAACAGAGGTTGTGTTAGGAATTAGAAATTCCCGGTATTAAAGAGTCGGTCACCTCAAGTATATGTAATCGTTAGAATGCTCGTAGTCATAGTTACTTTTATGTTAAGTGGTATTTAGTTGTAACACCGTGGAGGACGGACGGGTCTTTACCCACTGTATGCCTGATCCACAGCCCGTTGTGTGGCGTTTTATGTAAGACTATAAATAATCTCTACCTCCCAAGGTAGAGAGTTGGAGCTCATAATAATAGTTTTTCTTTCTCTCACTAAGTTCCCTAAACCTCTAACTTTCTCTCTCTAGAACTCACCATTATACGCCCACTTTGTGTTATGGTTTGATGTGTATGTGAAATCCAATATCCAACAATTGGTATCAAGAGCCATGGTTAGATCATATCTTGCACATCTTTGGATTTCTAGTGGGTTTTAGGTGGTTTTTGAGTTTGAAAAAGTTTAGTGGTTTGTGCATCATTTGGTTGATTTCTTGTGTTAAAGCTTGGATTTTGTTAGTACTTTTATGTTTAGAATCATCACAAGTGTTTAGGTTTTCATTTGGTAAGCTTGAATCATCTTGGTTGGGTTGTTTTTGGATTGAAAAGTGATGTTTATGTGGTTTTTCTTGCTAGCGACTTGATTTCAAGAGTTGCTAGAATGTGTAATTGCAACAATTCCCAAATCCTTAACCTTAGGTGCAAAAGGCAAAGCTGTGATGCCTTGTTCTATGCCTAGTTCCAAGCAGGAAATCCGTTCTATGCCCAGTCTTAAGAAAGGAAACACTAATGTGCCTTAAAGTAGTTCAGATTCGGATCTTAGTACTAAGAGAAACGTCAAGCAGTGCCTGCAAAAAGCTCAAATCACAGTCTTAAGAAAGTATACACTAATGTGCCTTCTAGGACTTCAGATCCTTGCATGCATCAAGTTCAGAATGCAAAAACTAGATCAACCAACTAATGTTTCCATTCCCTCTACAGGAGTAATCAGTGACATTATAGCAAGCAGGTCAAAGTCTCAAGACAATACAAGGAATGATAGGACCTTGCAAGCTAAGAATGTGCATTGGAAGAGAGTAGAAGACCAATCTAGGAACTTTAAGCTTGAGTTGAATAAAACGAATCGTGTTGATTCTAGTATTAGCCATAGGCGTATGTAATTAATTCATTCGATACTATTTGCATACCTTGTAATGATTCTGCTTGAATTCTTGCTAATCATGAATGTGGTGTGAATGATTTGTCTAATGCTATCAAATGCCCAGTTAAAATTGTTAATGCTAATAATCGTGCAAATAAGGCAAAAAGGCAAAAACGAAAGATTGTTAGAAAACCGTGGAAACCCACAGGAAGAACTTTTATAAAGATAGGTTATTATTGGATACCGTATGGCCATAAGAATAACCGGGCTAGTTTCAAAACTACTAAGATTATGCCCACTAGAAAATGGATGCTCATGGTAGAACTATTCCCTTAAGAAGTGAACATACTTTGAATAGGTCAAATACGCATACCCGAAGATTGCATCTATTCCCAATGATTCCATTGCTTTACCGATATGGATGTTTCTTGTTTTGTGGGGTGTTCCAATTACTGTTACTAACCAAGTGGAACCCATTCTTGCATGGGGGATCCCAATTATCAGTATCCATTCTTGTATGTGTTCAAGCAGATCATTCAAATCGTTCTGTGTACTGGACTTAGGCTGTCCAAGCATATGACTGGAGACCGGTCGCGGGTCATGAACTTCGTGAGCAAATTCATCGGGACAGTTAGATTCGGTAATGATCATTTCGGTGCAATTTAGGGTTATGGTGATTATGTTGTTGGTGATAGTGTTATCTCTAGAGTATACTATGTGGAAGGTCTTGGTCATAATCTGTTCTCAGTCGGTCAATTCTGTGATCTCTGATCTAGAAGTAGCCTTCAGAAAACATACTTGTTTTGTTAGAGAACTTGATGGTAAGGAACTTTTAAGAGGAACTCGTGGTTCAAACCTTTACACCATCTCTATAGAAGATATGATGAAGTCTTCTCCAATTTGCTTGTTGTCAAAGGCTTCAAAAACAAAGTCATGGTTATGGCATCGACGTCTCAATCACTTGAACTTCGGCACCATCAATGATCTCTCCAGAAAGGACTTAGTTGTAGGTTTACCTCGACTAAAGTATGAAAAGGATCATCTCTGTTCAGCATGTCAATTGGGAAAAAGCAAGAAGTATGCCCATAAATCCAAACCTACTAACTCTGTCACAGAAGTTCTTCATACAATTCATATGGATTTATGTGGACCAATGAGAGTGCTGAATATCTTTGGGAAGAAATATGTGTTAGTTATAGTTGATGATTACTCTAGATTCAACTGGGTCAAGTTCTTAAGGACAAAGGATGAAACTCCTGATATCATCATCAAACTCATCAAACAGCTGCAGGTTCGACTTAACAAAACCGTCAGAATTATCCGGACAGACAATGGAACTGAGTTTGTTAACAAACAACTTAGTGAATTTTATGAAAGCATTGGAATCAGCCATCAAAGAAGTGTTCCACGAACTCCTCAACAGAACGGTGTAGTTGAAAGGCGAAATCGAACTCTTGTAGAAGCCGCTAGAACAATGCTGATTTACTCAAAAGTTCCAATGTTTCTCTGGGCTGAAGCTATTGCCACTGCATGCTACACACAAAATCGTTCCCTGATTCACACTGTTCATGGAAAGACACCATATGAACTTGTCCACAACAGAAAACCTAATCTCCCTTCCCTTCGTGTGTTTGGAGCTTTGTGCTATCCAACTAATGAGGGTCAAGACTTAGGCAAACTTAGAGCTAAAGCAGACATTAGAGTATTTGTAGGGTATGCACCAAACAAAAAGGGATACCGAATCTACAACAAAAGATCCCGAAACATCATGGAAACAATTCACGTTACGTTTGATGAGTGACCGGTAAACGGCTCCTGAACAATTCAGTTCTGGACCCGCACTTCAAAACAGTCCAATTGGTTCATCCCTTGTTCCAAACTCTCCTCAAGAAACTCCATATGTACCTCCATCTGAAGATTATTTAAAGAAATTGTTTGATCCTATGTGTGATGAACTTTATGATCCGAGTACTAATGAGGTGTGATCCCTACAACAGAGGCTGCTCATATTCCAGTGAATGAAGTCAATCCCTCAGTCTCAATATCTTTAAGTCAAGAAGGGCCTTCTGCGATCCTTCCGTCTCATCCACAAATCATCATTCTTCAAATGTACATCATGGAACTGTTTCTGGCATCAATGATGAAGTTAATCCCTTTGCTAATCCTGAAGATGCTCCATTTGAAAACATATTTGCTCCTGAATCTTCATCAGAACCATCCTCTTCAGGAGACATCGACTCTGCTACTTCAGTCCCTCAACAACTACCACATGAACACCTCAGAAAATGGACTCACGATCATCCATTACATAACATCATTGGAAATCCTCTGTCCAGTACCACACGGAAACAACTTGCAACCGATGCCTTATGGTGCTTCTTCAACTCCGTACTCTCTAAGATCGAACCAAAAGATGTTAAAACCGTCATGAATGAAAATAGTGGTTCAATGCTATGCAAGATGAAATTCATGAGTTCGATCGACTAGATGTATGGGATTAGTACCGCTCAGATTGTGCTATGATTATTGCTCTAAAATGGATCTTCAAAGTGAAACTTGATGAGCATGGTGATGTGTTGAAGAACAAGGCTCGATTAGTTGCTAAAGGATACCGTCAAGAGGAGGGTATAGACTTTGAAGAATCTTTTTCTCCTGTGGCTCGAATCGAGGCAATTAGAATCTTTTTGGCTAATGCTGCAAGTAAGAACATGGTAGTCTATCAAATGGACGTAAAGACGGCATTCCTGAACGGAGATCTTAAAGAAGTCGTCTACGTCAGCCAACCTGAAGGATTTGTAAATCAAGAGCATCCTACTCACGTTTATCATTTGAAGAAGGCTCTTATGGTTTAAAGCAAGCTCCAAGGGCATGGTATGATACGTTGTCAAAGTTTTTTCTATCAACCGGATTAGCAAAGGAGGGTTGATCCAACATTGTTCACCGGAAGTCAGGCAAACATTTAACTCATGTTCAAATTTATGTTGATGATATTATTTTTGCCTCGACTGACCTAATGGAATGTGATCGTTTTTCTAATGAAATGAGTTTAAAATTTCAAATGTCAATGATGGGACAAATGTCATTTTTCTTGGGATTACAAATTTCACAAAGTCCCGGAGGCATTTTCATAAATCAATCTAAATATGCAACTGAGATCTTAAAGAAATTTGGATTTGATTCAAGTGACCCTGTTGACACTCCCATGATTGATCGAACCAAACTAGATGAGGACCACTCAGGGATCATGAGTGACCAAACAAAATATCGTAGTATGATTGGATCCCTGATGTACCTCACAGCTAGTAGACCAGACATCTTGTTCGCTGTTTGCATGTGTGCTAGATACCAGGCTAAGCCTACCAAAAAGCACCTTGAAGCGGTTAAACGGGTCTTTCGGTATCTCCAAGGAACCATCAATATGGGACTTTGGTACCCGAAGGACACCGGTATGTCACTAACAGCCTATGCAGATGCTGATCATGCAGGATGTCAAGATACTCGTCGAAGTACGTCTGGAGGTGCTCAGTTTTTGGGTGATAAGCTTGTGAGCTGGTCTTCAAAGAAGCAAATGAGTACTTCTATTTCCTCTACAGAGGCTGAATACATAGCCATGTCATCTTGTTGTGCTCAAAACTTATGGATGAGATCCTCAATTATCGCTATAGGCTTTGAATTCAACAAAATCCCTCTGTACTGTGATAATAAAAGTGCTATTGCTCTCTCATGCAACAACGTTCAACACTCAAGAGCAAAGCATATCGACATTCGACATCATTTCATCAGGGAGCAAATAGAAAACGGTGTGGTGGAACTTTATTTTGTGAGGACTGAATACCAATTAGCAGACATCTTCACCAAAGCACTTTCAAGAGAACGTTTTGAGTTTATTCTTCCACGTCTTGGCTTGAAAAGTCTTCAACCAGAAACACTCAAACGTCTTCAGGAGGAAGACGAGGAGTAAAGGTCTATCTTCATCTATCTCTTGTATATATCTATTCGAAAATCAAAATACAAAATTATAAAACCTTCAAAAACCATAAAAATCTGAAAAATTCGAAAAATCTTCAAAAATATTGTCATTTTGTCATGCGTTTTCTCGGTTCGACAATATCTACGGTCTTTGAGATGTCATTCAAAGAATGACACGGGACTTTAGATGTTGTTCGAATGTTAAAAAAAAAAAAAAAAAAAAAAAAAAAAAAAAAATCAAAAAATATTTTTGGGAGAAAGAGAAACAATGGTTTATTGTCATTTCAGGCAGTAACCCGCTTTTTCAAAGAAAGAACAGAGCCATACTTTATCATGTTTTCAAAATTCCATGCTCTGATTCTTTAAACATTTATCTGCTGAAAACTAACTGCTTTGAAAAATAACTCAGTCTCTATTTTTGATAATCATCTGGACTTATTTGTCAAAATATCAATCTCTCAATCAACAACCTATGTCATTGATTGAGGGGGAGAATGATTTCAATTAAATTAAAAAGTTATTTGGCATTCAATTGTTTTCAAAAGATACTCAGGCATTTTTATCAATGGAGTTTAAAGTCTAAAAATCCGATCATTATCAGTTAAAACGCTTTCATAATCAAGTCACAATTCTCCTTAAAAGCTTTCAAAATCAATTTAAATCTATAAGAGATCACAAATCTCAAATGATTTGATAATTGTGATCGGGGGAGAATATTGGATTTAAACTGATAATTCGGTAAATGGTTTTATAAGGATGTACAAGCTCCCTTCCCACATATGACAAACGATTTCAAATTTTCCATGCACATGTTGAGGGGGAGCATCTATCTTAAACCTATGATTTGAAACGTGATAACTTATCTCAAGGTGCAACTTCCCTCTAGTATGTGCAAAACTCTTTTCAAATCTCGAGGCACATATTGAGGGGGAGCAAAATCATGAAAACCTCATCCTTCCCTAAAATGCTTTATCTACTTGATTCGATTAGGGAAGTGATGTTGATATTTTTTTGAAAATGGTAATCAAAGAAGTTAATTCTTTCTCTTGCCTCCGTGTGGAAAACTATTTCAAATACTTGATTCACATGTTGAGGGGGAGTTATTCTTCTAAAAATATCAAAAACAATTCAGGTACAAAATGCTTTGATAAAATATCATAAGTATCTGGATTGATTTTCAAATGGTTTTCAATTGGTTCCTATGGCAGACGAACAATACCAAAAAGACCGACCAACTTTACATTATGTATGGTGATATAAGGACGATAAGGTTAGGTATGTGTTCCCATGATCCGCCAGAACCGGAGGGATCTACCCAGGGACTATCCACTAGTTAGTGTAGAGTTCTTAGGTATGATGATAAAAGGAGAAAAATGAGATATGGGAAGAGTGCGGACTAAGACTGAGCTAGTACTGGAATAAACCCACCAAGGTTCTTGCTATGAAGTCTCGGTAAGCACTGAAGGGGTTGAAGAAGTAAAAAGAATGAATGAGAAAAGGGTGAAAACAAATAGCCCTCCATTTATTCAACCTTAGGGCAGAAAACCGGGTTCAATTCATATGCTACTGATGGTAACATCGGTGTATGAAGACAAGACGTCATGGACCCAGTGACGCACTGCACTTCAACTTTCCAAACCACTCAAGTTCCTCTTAAAAGGGACTTGTTTCATTCTCACGGGGAACCGACATTATCTATCGACTTTCTCTTAGAGATTGTTGATAATGAAGGAGGAGACCCTCTCCCTAGTCTCCGATATAGGATCCAAATATGCACAAATTGAGTCTAGTGCCACGAGATCATCAATAAATCTCATTAGGACACTTTCAATGAAGACTCTCTGTTTCACACAATGTGGAAAGAGATATTATATCTTGAGTCCTACGCATTATCCTTGTGGTATTGCCAGAACATCTGAGTGATGTGTTTACATATTCACTATGAAGATGGAAAGCCTTCTGGAGCCAACATCTAACAAGCTCCTGGTAGGTGGCATGTGAGATCTATTATATAGATCAACCATGTGACAACTGAACAGAAACAATGGGGCGATTCAATCTTTTGAATCAATCCTGGTTCAGGTTATGGATTGACGGATACCTTTGAAAAACCGGTCTTTGTGCTTTAAAACTCTTTTCATTAGCACGTCGACCTTGTACTAATTTTTCAAATCAAAAGGTGTTTTATGATTGATAATTGATTTTCATTAAAACCTTCGTTATATTGCAAAAACAATTTCTATTGAGCAATACACGATTGTTTTTCAAATCTCTTTTCATCAATCAGTGGACTTAAATTCGCTGGTTCACTCACTCCGTGTTGTCTTCTTTGAACGTTCCGGTTTGAGAACAGCTAGAGCAGCTGCGAAACCCTGTCAAGGAAATTCTTTAGAATATTACCTGATCACAGGCAGTACTTGTACTGATCAACGGGGAACGTGGGCCGTGTACCTCAATTCATCGAAAGTGTTCAAAGACACTTTCGTGCGCTTTATTGCTAACTGTCTTATGCAGGTACACCCCTACGTTTGCAGCTGATCGAATGAAGGTCAATCCATAGCCACATGCTCACATAACACATTCATCTCAAAAGAAATCATGATTAGTGCATCAATGACTCTGATATTTTCATTCCATGCTTCTGCTACGCTGCTGCCAATATCATGAATCAACGAATGCTTTCGCTACTCTGATGAGAATATATCATGATCCAGAATGTGAGCATGACGGTCCGAATGTCACCAAATCACATAATACAACACCACAATGGATGTATCAGAGATTTTCTATTAGCTGATGATCTCAAAAGCTGGCTCAACATTATTATCACGTGGATCAGTAAAAAGACCTCCACTTGGATTAACCAAACATGCAATGAGTGGAATCAATGACTACGAGCTTCGGAGCAAAGTACTACATCAAGAATGCAAGATCAATTGTTAATGTAGTATCTGATTGTATTCAATGTCATTTTAGTATATGTTTGAGGTGACCTCCCTTAGGGGGAGATTGTTAGGAATTAGAAATTCCAGGTATTAAAGAGTCGGTCACCTCAAGTATATGTAATCGTTAGAATGCTCGTAGTCATAGTTATTTTATGTTAAGTAGTATTTAGTTGTAACACCGTGGAGGACGGACGGGTCTTTACCCACTGTATGCCTGATCCACAGCCCGTTGTGTGGCGTGTTATGTAAGACTATAAATACTCTCTACCTCCCAAGGTAGAGAGTTGGAGCTCATAATAATTGTTTTTATTTCTCTCACTAAGTTCCCTAAACCTCTAACTTTCTCTCTCTAGAACTCCATTATAGCCCTTTTGTTATGGTTTGATGTGTATGTGAAATCCAATATCCAACAAGGGTTGCTCATATCCATTTGTGAATGAAGTCAATCCTTCGTCTCAATATCATAAGTCAAGAAGCGCCTATGCGATACTCAGGTCTCATCAACAATCATCAATCTTGATGACATTCATGGAACTATTTCTGGCATCAATGATGAAGTTAATACCTTGCTACTCCTGAAGATGCTCCATTTGAAAACATATTTTCTCCTGAATCATCATCAGCAACATCTTCTTCAGGAGACATCGACTCTGCTACTCAAGTCCCAACAACTACCCAGAACACCTCAGAAATGGACTCACGATATCATTAGAGACAACATCATTGGAAAAATCCCTTCGTCCGTATCACACACCCCCCCCGGAAACAACTTGCAACCGATGCCTTATGGTGCTTTTTCAACTCCGTACTCTCAAAGATCGAACCAAAAGATGTTAAAACGCCATGAATGAAGATAGCTGGTTCAATGCCATGCAAGAAGAAATTCATGAGTTTGATCGACTTGATGTATGGAAATTAGTACCTGCGCAGAGTGCTATGATCTTGCTTCAAAATGGATCTTCAAAGGGAACTTGATGAACATGGTGATGTGTTAAAGAACAAAGCTCGATGGGTTGCTACAAGGATCGTCAAGAGGAGGGTATTGACTTTGAAGAATCTTTTGCTCCAGTTTTGCTCGAACGAGGGCAATCAAAATATTCTTGGCTAATGCTGCAAGTAAGAACATGGTAGTCTATCAGATGGATGTAAAGACGGCATTTCTGAACGGAGATCTAAAGAAGTCGTTTACGTTAGCAACTGAAGGCTTTGTGAATCCGAGCATCTACTCACGTTTATCGTTGGAGAAGGATCTTTATGGTTTAAAGCAAGCTCCGGGATGGTATGATATGCTATCAAAGTTTCTTCTGTCTACCGGCTTCAGCAAAGGAGCAGTTGATCCAACATTGTTTACCAGGAAGTCAGGCAAACATTTTATTCAGTTCAAAAATTTATGTTGATGATATCATCTTGCCCGACTGACCCCAATGAGTGTGACCGTTTTTCAAATGAAATCGGTTCAAAATTTCAAATGTCAATGATGGGACAAATGTCATTTTTCTTGGGATTACAAATTTCACAAAGTCCCGGAGGCATTTTTATAAATCAATCTAAATATGCAAATGAGATTCTAAAGAAATTTGGATTTGATTTTAGTGACATGTTGGGACAGCACTCCATGTTGAGCGTACTAAACTGGTGAGGACCACTCAGGGATCATGAGACAAAGAAATATCGTTAGCATGATCGGATCCCTGAGGTCCTCACAGCCAGAGACTTGATATTGTTTGCTGTATGCATGTGTGCTAGATACCGGTAAGCCTACCAAAAAGCCCTTGAAGCGGTTAAACGGGTCTTTCGGTACCTCCAAGGACATCAACAGGACTTTGGTCCCGAAGGACACCGGTTGTCACTAACTGCATATGCAAGATGCAGATATGCAGGGTTTCAAGATACTCGTCGAAGTACGTTTGGAGGGCTCAGTTTTTGGGTGATAAGCTTGTAGCGGTCTTCAAAGAAGCAAATGAGTACTTCTATTTCCTATACAAAGGCTGGAATACATAGCCAGTCATCTTGTTGTGCTCAAATCTATGGATGGGATCTCAATTAACTGATTAGGTTTGATCAACAAAATCCCTCTGTACTGTGATAAAAAAGTGCTATTGCTCTCTCATGCATAACGGTTCAACACTCAAGGGCAAAGCATATCGAAATTCGACATCATTTATAATGGGAACAAAGTGGGAAAAGGTGTGGTGGAACTCTATTTTGTGAGGACTGAATATCAGTTGAGCAGGACATCGTCACCAAGCTCTTCCAAGAGAACGTTTTGAGTTTATTCTTCCACGACTTGGCTTGAAAAGCCTTCAACCAGATACTCTCAAACGTCTTCAGAGGGAGGAAGACGAGGGTGAAGGTCTTTCTTCATCTATCTCTTTGGTATATTTCTTCAAAAAAAGCAAAATACAAATTCAAAAACCTTCAAAAATCAATAGAAGATGCATAAAAATTCAAAAATCACATAAAAATGTGAAAAATTCGAAAAAATCTCAAAAATATGTCATTTTGTCATGTTTTCTCTTTTCGATATCATCTACGGCCTTTGTGTTGATATTCAAAGAATGTCAAGGGTCTTTAGATGTTTCATCGAAATGTAACTAGTTTAAAAAAAAATTGAGGCGAAGAAAAAATGGTGGTTATTGTCATTTCAGGCAGTAACGTTTAAAAGAAAGAAAGAGCCAGCTTTATCTTGTTTTTCACTTCATGCTCTGATTCTATAAAAAATTTCTCTTATCCAATGAAAACGAATTGCTTTTGAAAAATTACTCGGGCTAATTTTGAAAATCATTTGTACTAAACGGTTGTTAAAAACTTCTATCTTCAAATCAACAAATTATGCTGATTGACGGGGGAGAATGATTTTAATAAAAAGTGTATTTTTAAAACAAGGTTGTTTTAAAAAGATATTCAAGCATGTTTAAATCTTTGGAGTCTAAAGTCTCAAAAATTGATCTTATCAGGTTAACACGTTTTCAAAATCAAGTCACAATTCTCCTTAAAAAGCTTTCAAAAAAATAATTTAAATCTACAGAGATCCGATCTCAAATGATTTGATAATTGTGACCGGGGGGAGGCTTGTAATTTAAATTGGATTTATACTGATAATTGTAAAAGGTTTTATAAGGAATGTCAAGCTATCCTTCCGCATGTGACAAACGATTTCAATTTTTCTTGCACATGTGAGGGGGAGCCTACTTTAAACCTGAAAGTATTGAAACGTGATTGAATGTCACTAAGTGCAGGTTCCTCCTATAGGTGCACAAAAATTTTCAAAACTTGAGGACATATTTGAGGGGTGAGAAAATTTGAAAACCTAGCCTTCCAAACTGATGTATCTAACAATTGATTGGGAAAGAGTTGATGATGATATCTTTTAGAAAAATGGTATCAAAGAGTTAATTTTCCTCTTGCTCCGTGTGATAACGATTTCAATAACATTTGCACATGTTGAGGGGGTCTTTGTTCAAAAATATCAAAAATAATGCAGGTACAAAAATGCTGTGATAATATATATCAAGTATGGGATTGTTTTTCAAATGGTTTCAAGATTGGTTCCAAGGCGAATGAACAATACCAAATCGACCGACCAACTTTACTTTATGTATGGTGATATAAGGATGATAAGGTTAGGTAATTGTTCCCATGATCCCAGCCAGGACGGAGGGATTACCGCCAGGGACAATCCACTAGATAGTGTGAGTCTTAGGTATATTGATAAAAGGAGAAGAAAAATAGATAGGGAAGAGTGCGGACTGGGATAGCTCTGTATGGAATAAACCCAAACAAGGTTCGAGCCATGAAGTCTCGGTAAGCACTGAAAGGGTGAAGAATGAAAAAGAATGGAATGTGAAAAAGGGTTGAAATTAATAGCCTCCATAAGTCAACCTTAGGGCAGAAAACCGGGTTCAATCATATGTATGGTGGTTACTAAGGTAACACTGGTATTGAGGACAAGACGTCATGGACCCAGTGACGCACTGCACTAAACTTCAAGTATTCAAGTTCTTTCTTAAAGGGCTGTTTCATTCTCACGGGGAAACTACATAATCGTATCGATCTCTCTAAAGATTGTGATATTGAAGAAGGAGCCCTCTCCCTAGTCTCCGGCATAGGAAACCAAAAGAGCCTTACATTGGATCTATTGAGCCATGAGATCATCAATTAATCTCTTTAGGACACTTATTTCTTGAGACTCATATTTCACACAATGTGGAATGTGAGTTATATTATGAGTCCTACGCCCTATCCTTGTGGTATTTGCCAAGACTTAATTGTGTCATATTGGACCTCATCAGTGGAGCGATTCAAAATGATCAATCAGGTCCAAGAAAATGGATTGGACGGATGCCTTTGAAAAAACGGTGTTGTGTTTAAAAACTATTTTCTCTAAGCACAGTCGACTGTGGACAATTATTTCAAATCAAAGGTGTTTATGATTGATCAATGATTTCACTAAAATTCGTTGTATGCAAAAACAATTTCATTTGAGAAAACAGATGTTTTTTAAATCTCTTTTCATCAACAGTGAACTCTATTCGATGGTTCCTCACTAAGTGATGTCTCTTTGAGACGCCGGTTTGAGAGGCAGAGCAGCTGCGAAACCTGTCAAGGAATTCTTCGGAATTATACCTGATCACAGGGCAGTATTTGTAAATGATCAACGGGGAACCGTGGGCTATGTACCTCAATTCATCGAAAGTGATCAAAGACACTTTCGTGCGCTTTATTGCTAATTGTCTTGATGCAGTACACCCCGACGTTTGCATCTGATCAGAATGGAGCGGTCAATCCATGCCGCATGTTCACACAAAAACACATCCATATCTAAAGAAAATCATGATTGTGCATCAATGACTTGATATTTTACTCCATGCTTATGCTACCTGCTGCCAATATCATGAATCACAAAAGCTCCGCTACGATGATAAGAAGATATCATGATCAAAGAATGTGAGCATGTCGAGTCCAAATGTCAAAACATCAATATTATCAAACACCACATAGGAAGAGTCAGAGATTTAAGTGGCTGATGATCTCAAAGCCCGGGCTCAAAACTCATTATCACGTGGATCACTAAAAGACCTCACTGGATTAACAAAATGCATGGTGAAGGAATCAATGACTACGGCTTCAGAGCAAAGTAATCATCAAGAGTGCAAGACAATTTCTAATGTAATATCAGTTGTATCAAGTCAGTTTATGTGTGTTTGAGGTGACCTCCCTTAGGGGGCGATTGTTAGGAATTAGGACATGCCAGGTTATTAACCGCGGTCCTCAATTATATGTAATCATTAGGGAGAGCTCGTTAGTCATAGTTCTTGTATGTCTAGAAGTATTTAGTTTTGTAAAACCGTGGAGACGGACGGGTCTTAACCCCGGTATGCCTGATCCCAGACCGTAGGGGCGCGTTTGTTTGTAGATTAGAAATACTTCTACCTCCCAAGGTAAGAGGTTGGAGCTTCAATACCATTTTTCTTTCTTACATAGTTCCCAACTCTCTCCTTCCTCTCTAGAACTTTCTGCTCTACACAATTGTTAACGCACCACATGGTTATGGTTAATGGTTTATGAAA
>OU343217.1:95709794-95734305 GCA_910596185.1 Chrysanthemum makinoi | reverse complement strand
CTAAACAATTTTTCAAATATTTAGCGCACTTATCCTAAAAACAAAATGAGGAAAGTATGTGAATGGCTAACATTCCCACACAAATGTTTTCCGTCTAAAATTCTTGAGAAAAATATTTGTTTGTATTCAAAATTAGTGGAAAATGAGTTGCTTTCAAAATCAATCAGTTGAGTTTTTATGAAATTTGCAAACTCAATCAATGACTTGGTAGCTTATAAACTTTTAAGAAATTGAGTCATGATTGATTGGGGGATAATGTTTTCAAATCTATATCATCTAACGGGCTTTCTTAATTATCCAACGTGCTTAATTAAAAATGATATTTGCCTATGTCGAAGGACTAGGAATTTAGGATATGATTGTTAGGTTTAGATGATTAGAGTTTGATGAAACACATTATTCCCATACCTTATATGAACTGATTGATATGTTGAATTGACTTTAATTAGTCGATTTTGTTTATGGGTGATGTCGACCACCATATATTCGTATGTGTGTTCACTAAGCATATCAGGTATATTGGTATAAAAGAATGTTCCCGATCCGGGTCCCACAATTGAAGATGATTGGATGCCGAAAGGAAAGGGTAACTATTTCTTAGGTCGACAAATGAAGAAAAGCAGACTTTATTGGACTTCTGTGGAAAGTTGGCATTCAAAATGCAACGCATGAAGAAGTCTACCTTGCATCTCGAGGCGGTTTTTCTTCCAAGCCCTACAGAATAACAACTAAAGCTTCTCAACCACCTTAACGTATCTTTATGCGGTGGATACCATTTTTAAACAATTTTGAATAATTTGATTAAATTGTTTTGAAAATGGAAAATATTGTTTGAAAATATATTGGACTAAATTTTGAAAATCACCGGACTTCATTTTATCAAAATTTAAGCCACTCAATTATCGACTCGGTCATCATTGGGGGAGAGTGATTTAATTTAAAATATTTTCAAACAATATATCTTCAAAAGAGTCCGTTTGTACGAAATTATGTGGTGATCTAAAGATTTAATGTTATGTCATGGTATGATTTTTCTTTTGAATCAAGGTCTTTCAAAATGAAATTTTTTCTCTTCTTGTTTGATTGTGAAATTGTTTTATTTTACTTAAAGATCTCTTAAAACTATCATACCCGACACTAACAATCTTTAATGTCTTAAAATGGTCCTTATCTGTCATTTTTCAAAGTTAAATCAAGCCACGTCTTTCCCCAAAGTTTTCTAAATGATTTAAATCAATTGGGATCACAAATCTCAAATGGTTTGATATTTCTGATCGGGGTATAGATCGTGATTTAAATCTCAAATCTGTTTTAAATGGAATTGGTTTTAGTCCTTTAAAGGCACTCCCGCCTCCATGTGCCAAACGATTTCATACACAATGCACATGTTGAGGAGGAGGATTTATCCAAAAACATGATGAGTATTTAAACCAGGCACATATTCTCCCATGTTTTTAAACCGATAAATCACTTGGGATCCAAAATCTCAAAGGGTTTGATATTTTTGATCGGGGAGAATTTGTGATTTAATAATGAAATTTGATAAAAGGTGATCATTTTGATTTAATTGTGTGTCAGGGCTCTCTCATATGTGCTAAACGCTTTCGAATCTTGAAGCACATATTGAGGGGGAGCAAACAAACTATCGAGGTACGAAAGCTTTTTAAAGAGATTTATAAAGTACCTTGATTGAGTTTTCAAATGGTTTCTTAATGGCTTTTGTGATCGTGGATGTACTTCAAAGAACTCTTTCCTCTATGTCATAAAATGATCTCAAATATCCAAAGCACATATTGAGGGGGAGAAATTACCAAAGAAAATCAAATGGCTTTTTCTATGAAAATTGTGATCAAAGAAAATATTTCAAAGTCCTCTTGCCTCCTTGTGCTAAACAATTTCTAAATCACACGCACATGTTGAGGGGGAGGTTTTCTAAATGATCAAAACTATTAAGGTACAAAATGCTTTGATCTCGGATCACAAGTACCTTGATTGTTTTTCCAAATGATTTTTCAATTGGTTTCAAGGAAGAATGAGCTATACCAAAAGACCCGACCATTTTACTTTATGCATGGAGTTATAAGGATGGTGAGGTTAGGTATTTATTCCCACGATCCGCCGAGCGGAGGGATCTACCAGACAATTCACTAGTTAGTGTAAAAGTCCTTAGGTATGATGAATAAAGGAGAAAAATGAGAAATGGGAAGAGTGCGGATCGGTGAGATGAGCTAGTACTAGAATAAACCCAACAAGGTTCTAGTTATGAAGTCTCGGTAAGCATCAAGGGTTGAAGAATGAAAAAGAAATGAATATGAAAAGGGTGAAAAGAAATAGCCCTCCAATAATTAAACCTTAGGGCAGAAACTGGGTTCAATACATATGCATCGGTGGTTACCAAGGTAACGCCATTGAAGACAAGACATCATGGACCCAAGTGGACGATCGCACTAAACTTCCCAAGCTACTCAAATTCCTCTTAAAAGGGCTTGTTTCATTCTCACGGGAACCCATAATCTATCGACTTTCTCTTAGAGATTGTTGATATTGAAGAAGGAGACCCTCTCCTAGTCTCTGGCATAGGAACCAAATGTGCGATCGAGTCTAGAGCCAAGAGATCATCCACAATATCTCGTTAGGACACCAAATTCTTGAAGACTTGCTTTTTCACACAATGTAGAAAGTAAGTATATATTAAGAGTCCTACGCATTATCCTTGTGGTATTGCCTGAACATCCGAGTGATATGTAAAATATTCACAATGAAGATGGAAATCCTTCTAGAGCCAACATCAAACAAGCTCTTCGTGGGTGACATGTGAGATCTTCTCGTAAGATCAAGCTTGTGACAACTAGATAGAAACAATGGGAGATTCACCTGTGAATCAACCTTGGTCCAAGAATGGAATTGACGAATACTTTTGGAAAAACCTTTCGATGTGCAAATCTTCTTTTTCTCTAGCATGTCGAATGTGTACTTATGTTTTCAAAATTCAAAAGTATCTCTCGATTGAAAAATACTTTTAGAAAAACCGCTCGATGTGCGAATCTCTTCTTTTCGCTAGCACGTCGAATGTGTACTCATTCTCTAATACAAAAAGTATTTTGTTTGAAAATTGATATTTCTCATAAAACCTTCGTCGTATTGCAAAACTCTTTCTTCAAGCATTACGCGATTGTTTTTCAAACCATTTTTCATCAATCTGAATCTCAATTATTTGGTTCACTCACTCCGTGTTGTCTTCTTTGAGACGCTCCGGCTTGAGAACGCTAGAATAAATGCTGCGAAACCCCTGTCAAGGAGATTCTCAGGAATCCTACCGATCACTGAGGCGTAAGACTTTGCTACGATCAACGGGGAACCGTGGGGCGTGTACCTCAATTCAACGAAAGTGATCAAAGACACTTTCGTGCGATTTATTGCTAACTCGTTGTTTGCAGTACATTTGGACGGTTAAGGATCGAGAATTGAGGAGTCAATCCATAGCCGCATGCTCATAGCATCCACACTTAATTTGAAGAAATCATGACTGGTGCATATCTACATAACCGCTCGATATTTCATACTATGCTTATGCTTCACTTTGCAAATATCATGAACTAGTAAGGCTTCCGCCACTCGATGGAAAGAGCGTCATGATTCAAAAGTGTGAGCATGCCGGTCCGAAAGTCACAACTTCACATGATGGCAACACAATAAAGGGTGATCCGAGATTTCTTGTGGTGATGATCTCAAAGAAAGCTCAAAGATCATCAAAGATGTGGATCGCTTAAAGGCCTCCACTATAAGTACAAATCGCTATGGACTTTGAAGAATCAAGCTATTGCATAAAGATTGTTGAAATGAAGAATTGAAGTCTACGAGCTCAAGAACAAAGACAAGAATAGAATGCTAGGATTCGAAATGTAAAACATGGGGTGACCTCCTTTAAGGGAGATTGTTAGGAATTAGAAAATTCCATAGTGAAGTGTCGGTCACCCCAAATGTTATCTAGCTTAAGTTAGCTCGTAGACTTGTCGTTAGTTACGTTATTTAGCAGTTTATTAGTTAGTTTGTAGCGTAGTTTAGCTTAGTGCAACACCGTGGAGGAAGGACGGTCTTTACCCATCGATCCTTGATCCACGGCGATAGGAGGTCGTTGAGTCTGTAAGTATAAATACCCCTTCCATTCATGGAAGGGGTGGTGCTTCTTCTCATTTTAATCTAATCTTTCATTTGTGTAAACCTCTAGCAAGAACACCCTCTTTCTCTACTAACTCTCTAACTATGGCAAACATGTATTTTGATCATCCAAGACCACCCGAATCATCAACACAATAAAATAACGATCCTACATTGGTATAACGGCTAAAGGCATTAGCAATCATAGCAAATCCTTGTTGCAATGCTTTTCTTCAACGGATCGGATTCCTCAGTCGCTTCACTGACATATGCTTGAGCATTGTTGTTGTATGGAACCAATTGATTTTGTTGAGGTTGTTGTTGTGAAGGTGTGTTTGAAGCAGTTGGTTGAGTTGCTGGTTGAGGAGAATAACTGTTTTGAGCATATAAGGCAAGTTGTTGTTGATTTTCCGGATGTGTTGGTGGAGCAATTTGAGCACGGAGAATCCGTTCCCGATCAAATTCCTTTTCATGAGGTTTCAAGTAATCGTACAACAATCCGTAGGTAGATTGATGCATGTTCTTCTTGACGGAGAAAAATGACATACTTCTCCCATTCAGGACCAAGACTACTCAGGAACTTAGTATTCAATGCAATTCTTGGCATGATGATGTTGTGTTTATCCAAATCATTGATGATGTCCGAAAATCTATGATGATAGGACTCTAGTGTCTCTCCATGTTCAATCATGAAGTGTTCATAAGCCAAGTAAATTTTGGATTCCAAACCTCTCCGATTGAGTCTGACGATCCTTCCATAAGAAAGACTAATATGATCCCACATCTTTTTGCAGTCTTCTTTTGAGCATCAACACTACGAAGAATTGGGTTTGGTAATCCTAACAGGATGTATTCCATTGCAAGTTCATCAGCTTCATAATGTAGAAGTTCGCTGGGATTTAAATGCAACAAGAGTAAATGTTGGTTTGTTCATCTCTTGGTGGAATGGCATTTGGATCTCCTGCACAATGATAGTAGGCATCTCAAATGGACCTTCTAAGATAACCTTCTTTAAGAACTTTCCATGTGGCTTCTTTAGATCACAAAACCTAAAGAACCTTATCACCCATTGATCGTAGTTTCCTGGAGTGAGCATTGGAGGTCTATCAAGTGATCCAGCCTCATGAATTGATTGTTGGCTGCATAAAGCTTCACACATCTTTGCAAACCAAGTGGGTTCCTTCATAGTGTTCCTTGATGGATGTTGATTGAATTCATTTGTGTATGGTTGAACTTGAGGACTTGGTGGTGGTTGAACCATTTGAGGTTGTGGATTTGCAGCAAGTTGTGGAGTATGTTGTTGATTAAATTGTTGTTGATAAATTGCTTGTTGTTGATTCCATTGCTGATGTTGTGGACTTAGTTGTTGTTGTCGCTGAGGATAAGTGTAAGGGAAATAGTTAGAGTATGGTGGTTGTGACATGTTGAAAAACTTGTGTGGTAAAATGGATCTTTGTAGTCGAATGAACCTTTGTTGATGAAGTGTCCTTAGGCGAAGAAAAGACAAGAACCAAGTAGCACTTATGCGTAAAACACCAAAAGTTACGCGTAACAATGAGGAGTTACGCGTAGGTTTTAGCTCTACGTAAGTAGGATAAACGCACTAAAGTTATGCGTAGACAAAAGTTAGGCGTAGAAAGTTAGGTGTAGGATTACCTTATGCGTAGAACTAAGTTTACGCGTAAAGTGAATCTTATGCGTAGAAATTCTACGCCGTTTATGCTTATCGCGTAATTTTAGGGTTTTGTTCAAATGATCTTTACACTTCACAGTGCAAAAAGATATCCAAAGTCGACGTATTTCTGACTTATCCAAGTAAGAAACACGAATAAACCAGAAAATGAAGATCAAACCAAGGAAAATCTTACACGTAATTTTAGGGTTTTGATACGCGTAGGATTACTCGTAACTTTGATTTTGCCCAAATGTGTTTCTAAACCAGATTTTGTTATGGAATAGCTTCAATAGTACCAAAAGAACACAAAAGTGTGAATTTTGATGTACCAATATTGCTAAACGGGTTACAGAACGACAACCCACCTGAAACAAAAACAAGCTTAAAACGTGAAATCCACGCTGTAAAGTTTGAAACTTTTGCCAAAACAAGTATTTTAACACCTCAAAACATTGAAAGTACAAGAATCTTGGATTAAAAAGTGTAAAAACGAGTTTTTAAGATAACCAAAGATCAGTATCTTTACGCGTAAGACCCAAAATCAAAAAAACTTCAAAAACAAACGAGTATACCCAACTATTTGGCTCGATACCCTTTGTTAGGTCACTAGTTTTACAACACAAGTTATATAGAAAGGAGATGAGGCGATTGAACAAGTTATCACACACATCACCGCGATATAATAATGCGGTTAAGGCAAAGAGAGGCGTGAATGAAAAGAACTTGAACAACCAACCTTCAAATGAAGGTTATTAGATGGTTTATATAGGCAGAGCTAGGGCAACCTCCCTCTCCTTCCCTATTCCTTATTGGGCTTGGGCCTAAGCTTATGGGCCTTCTACATAAGCTTGACCTCAAACAAACATAAAGGCCATAATAAAGCTACCTATTACATATGAAATATAAATACTTGAAATACTGTTTAGGAGTGATTCCAACAGAAGTCATGTTGTTGGTAATTGGTATAAGTCTTGTGGTCTTTGATCATTTGTTAACATTCTTCTTCTTCATTTTTGTCTTTTGTCAAGTCGTCAAGTCAAGTCGCTAAGCAGTGAGTCAAGTCGCTAGCATGGTCTTTAGCCCAAGTCGCTAGCACAAGTTGCTACGACTTGTAAAGACAAGTCGCTATACTTCTTCAACCTTATAAGTCGCTAACTTTTACCGTTACAAATCGCTAACATTAAAGTTTGACTCAAAAGTCAAACCGCCACCAAGTCGCTTCATTTTATACCACAACTCGCTAACTTGTAAAGACAAGTTGCTAGCAGATTAAGACCAAATCGCCATTGACTTGTTGACCATACACAGAATCTGGACAAAAGGAACAAGTCGCTACTGTTGCACAACTCGCTACTGTAAAACACTGAATCCGGACACTTGTTTATCCAACTCGCTAGCATGAATATCAAAATGTTATTTTTCATTCATACACAAATTTACCCAGAAAATAACAAGAAGATACACCTATTAATCCGTTTTGACCATAAAAACTTGACCTGTTATGACTACATCAAAATGACCAAAGATACGACTTATACAAACCATGAGGACACACCAACACTCAGTTAGAATTTGTTATATCAATATAAACGGAAACACAATTTTTCCGACCATAAAAAGATGTAAAAAACAGTTTTAACCATAACCAAAAACCCACCATAACCATGATACTAAACCACACAAATCAACACAACACAACAACCCTGGCTCTTGATACCAATTGTTAGGATCCAAATATTATTGTGTTGATGATTCGGGTGGTCTTGGATGATCAAAATACATGTTTGCCATATTTAGAGAGAGAAAGATAGAGAGGGTGTTCTTGCTAGAGACTTGGTTCTCAAATGTAAAGGGTTAGATTGAATGAAGCACCACCCCTTCCATGGATGGAAGGGTATTTATAATTACAAGAAATACGACCTCCCTATCGGCCTGTGGATCGGTATCGATGGGGTAAAGACCCGTCCCTTCCTCCACGGTGTTGCTCTAAACTAAACTACGCTACAAACTAACTAATAAACTGCTAAACAACGTAATGACAATGACAAATCTACGAGCTAACTTATGCTAGATAATATTTGGGGTGACCGACACTTTACTGTGGAATTTTCTAATTCCTAACATTTTTCAAGAGCTTTTTCATATTTTGAAACAATTTCGGAGGTTTCATGGAGTCTTTCATGATCTTCAACAGAATATGTTTGCAAAATAATGGACATAATATTAGTAGTCAGAACATCTTCGAAGAGAGAGTCATTTAAAATTTTCAAAACTTTGATTTGTTCAACACAGTCATGAGCTTGCTTTACGTGAGTTTATGGTCCTTGACAAAGTCAGTTGTTTCTTTCAAAAATGCTTGTTCAAAATGAATTACCATAGAGTTGATGGCATTCTGGAGGGCAATTTGAGTTTCAAAAACTTTCTTTGTTCGATGTCAAAACTAGAGAACCGGTTGTTAGGTGTAATAGTGGTTTTAGTTTTAACGTTGTCTTGTAGATCCGCAATTCTAGTTTTCACATTGTCTAAAATATTTCTCGCATCACTTGTGTTAAAAGGATTGTTTGAAGACATTTGTTCAATGTTCGAAAGAAAATTTGAGACAACAATGGTTTTGAAACAGATTTTGAAACAGGTGTTGACTCTTTGTTTGAAACACATGGTGTGATGGAGAACTTTGACTTTTCTTTTTGATTAACAAAAGTAATTACGTTAATTTTGTTCCATTTGTTATAATCAATTGGTTTGATTTCCGAATTCTTTTGTTTTATTTTTGATCTACTCTCCTCGATAGTTCTAACGCTTTCAAGAGAATCACGAACAATTATGGGTTCATGCAAAACATTTCCATTGTTTAACACATTCGAGGTTTCGAGCTTTCTTGAGGAACGAACAAGGGTCGTTACCAAGTGCCATTCTATTATTAGTATGAAACGCGATTTACTTGATTAGAAAGCATCTTGATTGTTTGAGCAGAATGACCCGTTTTAAGAAGCAAATTTTTCAAAGTTTGGATTTTTCATTTTATCAAGAATTTCATCAAGAAGAGAATCTTCTCGTTTTGAAAAATCTGTAATCAACTGCTTCTTCTCTTTTTCAAGATTAGAAAACATTTCTTTTTGTTTAGAAAGTTGGTTATTTAAATCAGAAATTTCCTTGTTTAAAGATTTAATTTTCAAGTTCAAATTCACATCGAGTGTGTTGTACTTGATTTGCAATAGTTGTTCTTTAGAAACCAAATTTCAATAACCAATTTCTAATTCTGATTCTTTGTTTTTTTGAAATTCAAAGGCTTTTGTTCTTCTTGTAACTCTCAAGCTCGCGGTCAATTTAGCATTCGGGCCTTAACTTCGATTGACCACCGTTCTAACTTTCTCAATTTCAATGCCACAGTTGTTGATTAATGATTCAAAATAAGCACGTGTTTCCTCATCAGCCTCAGATTTTTGCCACACAGCCTCTACTAGGATCCACACGGAGGCTCGAGTTAGTATTGCTACAACTCGGATTGTCCAAGTATGTATCATAAGTAGGTCGATGTCACAGAATCTTGTTCGTCATGAGTAAACACATCAAATATGACATTGTTATAGCATGGATTAGTGATTGGTACCTCGACATCACTGCTTGGCTGCCATACATAGACAGAGGTGCTCGAGAATCAATGTCGGTTACTTAGTCTCCTCGAAGATTTGCCATAAAGATGCGGTTTGTTTTCATTGAGTTCCTCGAGGTCTTCCAAATCATCCATAATAGCCATGAAGTCATGTTCCTCAGCACTCAATTAAAGTCCAGATTGTTCCTTTTGTACCAACATGATAGCTTTCTGAAGGTACGGAAGATCCTTCTTTTTCGGTTTAGTAGGACAATTCCGTGCCATGTGACCCAATCCTTGATAGTTATAACACTTAACTTGATTACCCTGATTCACATTTCCATAATTCCCAACGACCGAGGGCGCAACATTCCCATTCGATTACCCACCGCTTCTATTCCCAACATTGACCCATCGACACCTCGATTCGTGAACCATCCGATTACCCATGCGAAATCCAGTAGCATATCCTCCTGATTCCCAATAACTCCAACCATTTGTCCTTGATTACCCATGTTCACACCGGTACGCAATTTGCTGTGCAGTGTTTGATGAAATCCTTTGGTTGTTGTTAGTTGGTGTGGAATAGCGACCTCAATGCTTTTACCCAAGAATGCAAATGCTTGTGACAAAGCTTCTTCGGTTCCATTTCAAGATCTGATTCCTTGTTCCCGTAATGTTTTTGTTCATGTGGATAGTTTTGTTGTTGAGGGATGTATTGTTGCAAGTTGTTGTTAGTGGAAGATGATGAAGCTTGTTGTTGTGTATTCACCGAAGTTTGAGTCTTTGCAATGAGTGCCAATGGATCATGATTCTTGCTAATCTTTCTTGCGACTTCATTCACTTCATTTTGGTTTTGTTTCGTAAAATCGCTGAGTTGATCAAAGTTCACCTGATGTAAGTCCTTTGTTTGGTTGAAAATAGTGACATATCGCCCCCATTCTTCCCTGAAGATTGTTCAGAACTTGATGTTGCTCACGATAGTTCGGGTGTCAACTTGTTTCGATCGACTCATTCATTAAAGTGAGAACCTTCCATAGTAGGATTCAATGGATTCTCCGAGTAGATGTAAACTTCTCCCATGCGCTTAGCAACTTGTTCTCCGTGTCTTGTTGACCAATTTAGTTCCATGACAAAGTCGTCCGACACGCTCCCACATGTCGAGCAAGCCACAACTATCTACAGCTAAAGAAAGATGTCTCTGGTAAACCCGGTTGGACAATATGAATTGCCATGTCATCCGCCGACTTGTTTCTCATCCACTCGAGTATTCGATTCTTTTGAAGATGAAAAAATGGTGGGACGGGAGGTGTTGCAAAAGATTTCCGTGGTCTTGACTTGTCGAGGTATGAAGGGTCCATTCTGAATGGATTTGATCATCAATTTCCCATTAGATTTTGTCTTGATGTAACGAGGCATACGACTTGTCCATTGAAGATAACCACCTTTTTCCAACATAGGAGGACGAGTTTTAAACTACTTGGTGCATGAATGTCTTGTTGAGTTGCCATTGATGAAGATATGATCTGATAAATTTGATGTAGGATCGATTCAACGATAAAGGAGTTGTGTTTGAAAAGATATTGCCGTTTGAAGTTTTTCTGAAAGTCGTACTCGTGAACTTAGTTCTTAGGCCAAAAAAAAAATTTCTCCCAAAATTTGAAATTCAATATAAAAATCAATTCTAAGGTCGTATGAAAAATTTGAGTTATGACAATTTTGACGCCAAATATGACCTAAAAAATTTGAATTTAGGTCTAAAAATTTGAATTTTTGACCAAAATTTTCCAAGTTATACCAAAATTTGAATTTCGCGTAAAAATTGAACGTTTAGTCTCCTCAAAAATTTAAATTTTACTCAAGTTTTTTTTTGTTTTGTTTTGTTTTTTATTTTATTTTATTTTATTTTATTTTATTTTTAGAAAGAGCTTAGGCGTAGACCGAAGAAGTTACGAGTAGACTATGGTGCTTATGCGTAGGATGATTAGGCGTAGGATCTTATGCGTAGAAAGTATCTTACGCGTAACCTTGGGCTTATGCGTAAACAAAAAGACTTAGTCGTAGAAACCTTACGCGTAAGTGTGAGCTTATGCGTAGAGTGTTACTCGTAAGTGTTTATGCTTATGCGTAAACTTAGGTTTAAAACCAAAAATCCTTTACACTGTCACAGCGTAAAAGATATCCACAAGTTGAAGTGCTCCACACACTTATCCAAGTGAGGGAATCACTGAGTAATCGTTGAAGCTCGAAGAATCTGCACAAAACTCTTATGCGTAGAAATAGGGTGTTGACTTTTCTTACGCGTAGAACTAGGATTTTGACCTACGCGTAAAAAATTTCCAGTGATTCAAACAATTTCTCTTGCACAAACAACCTTAAAAACACTCGAATAACACAAAAATGTTGACCTTTTTCACCCAAAGTGCTTGGATAGCTTACGCGTAGAAATGACCAACGAACCAAACACGAAGTTTAAAATGAAGAAAACACGTAAAGCTTCGAACTTTTTGCAAAAACTGAAACTTTAACACCAAATAAACCTTAAACCACAAGAATCTTGAATTTTAAAGTGCAAAAATTAAAGTTTTACGCGTGTCAAAGATGACTAACGTGAGAAGCGTCGCGTAACCCTTCAAAACAAACACAAACACTCCTAAACCATTGTTTGGCGATTGATACCAATTGTAGGACCTTAAATCTATCAACCTTATCACAAACCCAACACGAACACAAGTATAACCACGTAAACCAAACACACTTTATGCGTATAAAGAAATAAAGATGAGAAAGATGGTTACTTGATGTTAAAACCATGTATGTTGTGAGAGAAAGATGAACACAATAAGTTGTATTGCTCCAAAGAAAACACACACACACACACACACACACACTCAAGCACACCCCTCAAATGAGACTTTGAGGGGTTTATATAGTTGGAATACATGATGCCCTAAAAGACTTTCTATGGGCCGTGGATTGGATTGGGTTACTTGGACTTATACAAGGCAAGCTTATCATAACGCCTAGCCATTTAGCTTAGCCCAATCCACGAGCCCGTTGACTATTCTATCACGATATCTAACACACGTTATAAAGTTCCTAAATATGAATGACCATCACTTCTAATAAAAACTATTAAGGCTAACAACACAAACGAACATGCTTATGATATAAAACGTAGATTTGAATGTAACATTTAAGACCATGTTTAACAGCTAGATAAAAGCATGTTTGTATCCGTTTATGTAACCATTTGAAGTTTGCAAAGTATTTTTAGGGTGACTACGGATCATATTAGCGATGTTTTTTTCTCATGACTAATAGGCCGCGTTGGTAAAGTGTAGATTTGTGGTACTGGTTTTTAAGCGCATATGCACCTTAAAGGACACGTAGAGGACACGTACACGATACCCGTGCTCACGTACGATTATACCTTCTGAAACAGGATCTGCTCATTATCCTTGTTTATTGTATTCAAGCAACATAGTAGAAAGAGCGTCTAACGACACATGCATGTCGGTCTGTGTTGCTGCAATATTGGGAAGAAGCAAACAAATGAGCATGTGAAAAAAAATATATGGCAACACAGTCCAATCTTTGCAATGAACTAAAACGACATATGCAAAGAGTCGTGAACAAACATAAAAAAGTAAAAGAAGTCTAATAAGACAGAAATACGCGAGTACATGCATGTTTAAAGAGGTTATCGCTATCGACTTTGTGGAAGAATCTTTCACCGCTCGCGAAGGTTGTACCCGCGCAAGTTGTACCATGCAAAGGATCCTTTTGTTCCATACTTGAATATCGTTGTGTCATCGAGTTGAATCTTCTACCGAAGTATACTGTCGCAATCGCCACCGATTATGTTGATACGATGCTCGGATAGTGAGGCCCGTCTAATCACCCTCTCAAGTTCCTTTTGCTGTGTCAGGAGTCTTTGTGCAAAGGTCTGCACCAGATGTATTGCTAGAATATTGTCACAACGAAAGGAATTCGAGAGGAAGATGAGAACCGGCCAATATCCTAAACACCCCGTATCAATATCAACAAATGAAGACTGCACTATTTTACCGAGTGGGAAGATTCAAATCGATGACACGACTATTTGCTTGCGTAAACAGTTCTTGAAAGCTCAACCCGCACGGATCTGCATCTTTGCCAAAAGTTTGTTTGCTTTCGTGCACTGAATATTATGCGTCATCGAGTGGACTCTTTCCACTCGGAGTACATTTCAAACATCGATCGGTAATGTTGAGACGCGATGTTCAGGATAGCGGATCCGCTCGATCGACCTCTCAAATCCCTTTTGCTATTTCAATAATCTTTGTGCAACCGTGTGCACCAGACGTGTTGCTAGACTGCTGTAAGAACGAAAGGAATTCGAGCGGAAGATCAGAACGGGGCGGTATCTTAAACATCTCGTTTCAACATAAGCAAATGAAGTCTTCAATATTCTACCAGGTGGAATGATTCCAATCGATGACACAACCATTCAGTTGCATAACATACTACTCCTACCGACTGTAAACGTATGGAAAATTTTAATCACTCCCTGCTTACGGGAATGCATACACCCGCACAGGTTGTAATCCCCAAAGGTTTCTTTGCTTCCGTACCTGAATAGTGTTGCGTCATCGACTGAGCTCTTTCCACTCAGGAGTGCATTTCAAGCGTCGGTTGCTAATGTTGAGACGCGATGTTTAGGATAGTGATACCCGTCTAGTCGCCCCATTGAATTCCTTTTGCCATTTCAACGGCCGCTATGCAAAGGTCCGCATGCACATTTTGCTAGACCGCGTTATGGGGACGAAGGGTCTCAAGGAGTGAATTAGGACAGGGGAATATCATAAACATCCCATATCAATATTAGTAAATGAGGCTTGAAATATTCTACCAGGTGGAAAGATCCCAATCAGTGACATGACAACTCGGTTAGATAAGATTCCACTCGAACTGACTGCAAACGTATTGGCAATTGCAATCACTCCCTGCTTACGAAAACGCAGTAACCTATGATCCTGAAAGGTCATATAAGCGTATGCATAATATGAGAATATTGGTATTCCAAGTAGTCTTATTGCAGTATTAGAATTAGAACCTACCGATATAGCGATACATAAACAGTAGTTGTCGACCAACATTAGTTGGCGTGAAACTTTATATTCATTAGTCATGCTTCACGCATGTAGCATAAAGTGCAACAAACATATCCGCTCTGAAACTATCAAAATCTTAAGAAGAACAACGCTAAATTGAAAATAAGTACCTGTATCCGTAAAGGTTGAAACGTTGTATGAAATATCAAACCTTGTGGTGGATGCATTATGGAAATCATAACGGTGATCGTGATTCAACTAAGAAAAAGCAATGCGGTACATCAAGAGTGGGATTAGTTTTTCGTGGTCAATAATCAGTCACAACATCCATGTGCCGAATACTTCTCAGGAATGGTAGATGCCAAAGAAATGCATGGACTGAGATCAGATCGTAGCCCAAGACTTTTGCGGCAGTTTGTTTTGACATATAAAAACCATCAGAAACCCCACTCTTCATCAAAAACAGTTCTTTTTCATATTGATATTTTAAAAAAGCGATACCGGAAAAATAAATTAAAGCATGTTTATCCACAAAAGTTGCCGCAGAGGCTACTCTATTTTTAGCATGGCCAATATTTATAGAAGTTGCATTAAAAGTTCCAGGAAAGTATATAAAAACGGTACATTTAAGCTGCGTAACAAAACCGATAGTGATCATGAAAGGTCACTAAGCTATATATACATGTTCATCTACACATATTAAAAATGTATAAATCATTAACTTTAAACAAAATTTGAATAAAATAAGTAATTAGGCTCAGATTCTTGAATGCGAAAGGGTAAAAGAAATCAATTCGCCATGGTCGCAAAACACGGTTGCATAATAAGAACTACATGCCACCTATTGCCATGCCAAGTTACGTTATCAAACCTCTTATGACCCACTTCATTTTGAAAACATGTAATCATCACTGCCCTTAGTATACCATATATTTGTCAATTCCTTACATAACAAAGGGTAAGCTTAGTTAGTTGCCTTGCCAACATGTTACTAAGTTTATTTTTATCTGGAACCTATGACACTCAATACCATTATACAACAAATAAGGTAAAAAGCAACGACGGTGGTGTTTGAATACAATTTCTGAGACATAGTGGTCACATGTACTGTAATTGCAGCGATCCAATAAGGCGGAGCGTAAACATCTCACCGAGATGATAAGTAAGTGGCGATGTTCCGTGACATGAAACTCAAATGCGCCCACTCATATAACGGGCAAGCATGATATGGAAATAGAGCAAGTCGCAGTCGACCAACCAAGAAACAAAACAACAAGACAGCCCAACCAACCAACCAAAGTGATGTTTCTTTTTTTTAAATGCCACCGTCGATGGTTTTTAAATCTCGACATGAAACCTAAATAAAGGCAACACAAACATTTAAGTCAGTGACAAAAACATCCACATCGGCTCTAACCTTGAAAGCACAACCGTGATGCAAGAAATCACACACAAAACCCTCACCAAAAGTAACAAAAGCGTAAACATATAGCAAAAACCTAAAGAAAACCTAAGGTATGCACCCGCTTACCAGCCTTCCTCTCGTGTAAAGAAACGCATCACCAATTATTCTAGAACGAAACTGAAACGTCCAAGTTAAAAAGTATAGGTAGAGGCAACATGCCGTTCATATACCGTGGCTACGGCCGAAAAGCCCAGAACACGCAAAAGACGGCCAAAAAGCCGACCACGATCTAGGTTCAAATTCATGTATATAATAGCGTTGGTTTTCGCCACACTATAAGAGGCTCAGATTGATTAGTAATATCGAAAACCTGGCACGGCCACCATGGCTGCAAACCTAATTGTTTGCCCCGCCAAGGTGCAGAAGTTCACGACTTTGATGAAACCAACGCTGATCCATCATCGCCTCTTATGTCCAACGACAACAAGACTTCCGGCCCACCCACAACAAAAGTAGTACCCGATACCCATCATGGCTGCAACCAAATGGCTACCCCGCCAACATACGGGACTCGGCAAACGACACTCAGTTAGGCATTCAAAAGTCACCCGATTCTGAATAAACAAACCAAACTTAAGCAAACGTCTCAAGCTAAGTACACATGAAGGAATTATATCTCTAATGCAAAGAGCAAGACGGTGGCTTTTTAAGAAAAAAGAAACGCGCCTCTCCCATTATACGCTCAAAACCAAACGTCCCAGATAGGCTCAAAACCAAACGGCCCAAATAAGGGATGCACACTTTCACTAACACGTCGTAGGTCACAGAAACACGTAGATGTTGACACCAAATAAGGATCAGATATACGTATACAATAGCGATACCAGGCTACCAACATGGCTGCAGCCATACACTCGATATGACTGTCGTGCCACGATGCGCACAAAGGAAACGCATGCGCTATGGTCAGCATATTATCATCATCGCCTATAAAAAGAAGGAACATTAAAATTCATACGTTCAAACCAAACGGCCCAGGTAGGCTCAAAACCAAACATATGAAATACCAACACTTATAATGGATGCATTATGGAAATCATAAGCGGTGATCAGTATTCGACCAAGAAAAAGCAATCCCAGTACATCAGTAGTTGGATTAGTTTTTCGTGGCCGAATACTGGTCACAACATCCATTTGCCGAACACTTATCAGGAATAGTGGATGCCAAAGAAATGCAGCAGTGAGATAAGATCGCAACGCAAGACTTTTGCGGTAGTTTGTTCTAAGGTACCTAAACCATGGCCAATATTTATAGAGGTTCCATTAGAAGTTCCAGCAAAGTATATAAAAACTGTACGTTTAAACCGCGGAACAAAAGCGATAACGATAATCACAGCACAGTATGCTATATATACATGTTTATCCACACATATTAAAAATGTATAAATCAATAAGTTTGAACCAAATTTGAATAAAATAAGTAATTAGGCTCAGATTCTTCAATGCGAAAGGGTAAAAGAATTCCGAATTCCGCCATGGCTGCAAAAAACACGGTTGCATAGCGACAACTACATGCCACCCTATTATTGCCATGCCAAGTGATGAGTGTGTAAATACTCATCATTTTTGTACTGTTTAAACTGCAAAAACATCTGAAAACACTCAGAAATGCATCAAAATGATAAAAATATCACAAATAAGTGTTTTATGTGTTTTAAATGCAAAAATATCAAAATCTGGTGAAAAACGTATCAAGTTTGCATAATTGGCAGTTTTAGTCCCCCAAGTTTGAAAAGTTGTCAAAAACAGTCCCTGGTAAATCCAAATAAAGAAAAATATCTTTTTGAGTCCCTAGGGATTCCTAAGTTGTCAAAATTGGTCCTTGAAACTTAAAATTACAAATTTACAACTTTAGTCCCTGAACTTTGAAATTTGGCAAGTTTAGTCCTTTGAAAAATTGAAATTGTCAAATCTATTCCTTGTACTATTAAAGGTTGTCAGTGTTAGTCCTTATGGTAACTTTGGAGTATTGGCAGTTTGGTCCTTCAAGATTTCATATTTGCAAGATTAGTCCTTGTCACTAAAACCAAAGCCTTGTCAAATTAAATTTGACCCCCTGCCTTTATACCAATTGTGACCCCTGTCTTTAGCTATTTTGAACCCTTAGTCAAAAAAAAAAAAAGTCAAAAGCGTAGTTACCCGCCACCTCCTCGCTTCTTCTTCCCCCACACTGTGTCTTCCACTTGCCTGCAACTCCAGTCACCTCAACCCTTTCCACCATCCCCTCATCATCACTAACCCACTACAATTAATGCCACCCCCTAGCTGCTATTTCACAGGCCTACAAGTCAAAATGTCTCTTCCCGCCAAAATGATAAAAACAGGCAATACACTCAAAACTCAACCATTGGTCAAATTGAGAGGTGGGATCTGCTCAGAGGACACATGTAAGACATTTTGAAGCATAAAAGAGAAGGAAGAAACAAAGGAGAAGCAAGTAGTTAATTTTTAGTTTTCATGTATTTCGTTTTTAATACCAATGTTTTAACTTAGCTTAAAAGTTGTAATTTCCAGTTTAAACACATCAATCTTAAGTTGAAAAATCATTGTACTAAGTTTTTAAGTGTTAATTCAAGCTTATGTTAAGTTTTAAATTTCATGGTTCACTGTTTCAAGTTTAAATATCAAACTGCATTAACCAAGCTTCAATAAGCTTATTTCTTAGTTTAAACCAGCTTATTCAAGCTTAATATAGCTTCTGTAAGTCTGGAGTTCAGTTTCAAATACAATAGGTTGAAAGTCAACAAAAGTCAACAGGAAGCAAAATGGGTTCAAGCAGGTTGGAAATGAAATGGTTGTTGCAGAGTGGAAATGGGTTGGTTTTGGATTAGTATAAGTGTAGTAATGGTTTTGGATTAAGCTGCACAAACAGCTTGGACATTTGTAAGTTGTATTTAGTTTTCATTGCTTAATCAAGTTGCAGTTTGTGTTTGTGGTCATCATTAGCTTAAAACTGTTTTAATAGTGGTAATTAGTGTAACTAAAGATATATCAAGCATAGGATTGTACTGGTTTAGTAGTCTGCTCAATTGCAATTCACAAAACAATTAAAATAAGGGTGTTTGGATTAATGGTTTATGTGAGTTTTAGCTTTGATTTATGCTTGTAACCGCCCATGCAGTTTTAATATAGGTTTCTTGAATCACTTTAGTCAGTCATTTGGTCACTAGAATACTAATAGTCAAAATCACATTGAAACTGTCTTAATCTTCTTAACTGTTGAGTTTTTGAAAAACAAAAATCTTGTTTAGTGCTTAGATATCATAGACATAGGTTGCGTAGAGGTTTAATTCACCTTAACACATCCACATCATCCTAATAAATTGGATCAAAGTTCATAAAAGTCAAGTTTCACAACTGTGTTGAAAGTCAAACATACTTGAAAAAACCTATTTTCACCCAACTAGAGGGATTTTTCACAGATTCATTCTTGGGTGATATCAAGTGAAACTTAGGGGTTTTAAAGTTCATCAGGTCTATTTTCTTATGGTCATTTTTGCAGATTTTTATAAATTTTGTAAGAGCTTCAAACAAGCTCATCAAGCAGGGCTTATCTGCCCTGCTCCAACACTCAGTCACAGCTGAGTGTTTCTCAGCTTATTGCTGAGCTTGTCCAGAGCTCCATAGAGCTTCTCTAGGGGTGAATTTTGGTTTAAGAGTTCTTAGCCAGGTCTAGTATAGTTTCCAAGTTCTGCTTTTCAATTTTAGCTTATCAGGAAGCTTGTGCTTAAGCTCAAACTTGGTCCTCTCAAACTGTTTTAAGCATTAAGCTCAAATAAGTTAAATCTTTGCAATTGGCTATCCAGAGGTTAAAGCTCATTGTTTCCTGCTTCATTCTAGTAGTTTTAGCATAATAATGCTTCTGTTTCAGTTTGGTAGCTTGTGGTGATCATTTGGCTTATTCAAGTACTTATTGATAAGCACTTACAATAGCAGTTTCATTTTCTTCCAAACAACACCATGTTTTTCTATTTTTCCTAGATTCAGGATATTAAGTTAGACTTTTCCTGAAATTTTCATAATTTTTCATAACAGTTTGCTATTTTTGAAAGATATAACTTTTCACATACACATCATAACATTAACACAAGGTAGCATATAGATGGAATTCTAGAGAGAGAAAGTTAGAGGTTTAGGGAACTTAGTGAGAGAAAGTGAAAGATATTATTATGAGCTCCAACTCTCTACCTTGGGAGGTAGAGAGTATTTATAGTCTTACATAAAACGCCACACATCGGCCGTGGATCGGCATACAGTGGGTAAAGACCCGTCCGTCCTCCACGGTGTTACTTAACTAAATACTACTTAACTTAAAATAACTACGACTACGAGCTTTCTAACGATTACATATACTTGAGGTGACCGACTCTTTAATACCGGAATTTCTAATTCCTAACAATCTCCCCTAAGGGAGGTCACCTCAATCATGCACTAAAATTACATTGAATACAAACAGATATGACATTAACAATTGTTCTTGCATTCTTGATGTAGTCCTTTGTTCCTAAGCTCGTAGTCATTGATTCTTCACATTGCATGTTTGGTTACTTCAAGTGGAGGTCTTTTACTGATCCACGTGATAATAATTTTGAGCCATCATTTGAGATTATCAACCATCAAAAAAATCTCTGTGACATCCTTTGTGGTGTTGGTATTATGTGATGTTGTGACTTTAGGACCGACATGCTCACATTCTGGATCATGATATCTTCTCATCGAGTAGCGGAAGCATTTGTTGAATCATGATATTGGCAGCAGCGTAGCAGAAGCATGGAGTGAAAATATCCGAGTCATTGATGCACTAATCATGATTTCTTTTGAGATGAATGTGTTAAGTGAGCATGCGGCTATGAATTGACCGCTTCATTCTGATCAGCTGCAAACGCGTTGGGGTGTACCGCATAAGACAGTTAGCAATAAAGCGCACGAAAGTGTCTTTGATCACTTTCGATGAATTGAGGTACACGGCCCAGGGTTCCCGTTGATCATACGTACATGTCTGCCTTGATCGGTAAAATTCGAAGAATTTCCTTGACAGGGTTTCGCACTGCTCTAGTGTTCTCAAACCGAACGTCTCAAAGAAGACAACACGGAGTGAGTGAACCAGCGAATTTTCGTCCACTGATTGATGAAAAGAGATTTGAAAAACAATCGTGTATTGCTCAATAGAAATTGTTTTTGCAATATAACGAAGGTTTTGATGAAAATCAATTATCAATCATAAAACACCTTTTGATTTGAAAAATTAGTACACGGTCGACGTGCTTAATGAAAAGAGTTTTTAAAGCACAAAGACCGGTTTTTCAAAGGTATCCGTCAATCCACAACCTGAACCAGGATTGATTCAAAAGAATGAATCGCCCCATTGTTTCTGTTCAGTTGTCACATGGTTGATCTGTATAATAGATCTCACATGCCACCTACCAGGAGCTTGTAAGATGTTGGCTCCAGAAGGCTTTCCATCTTCATTGTGAGTATGTTTGCATATCACTCAGATGTTCTGGCAATACCACAAGGATAATGCGTAGGACTCAAGATATAATCTCTCTTTCCACATTGTGTGAAACAGAGAGTCTTCATTGAAAGTGTCCTAATGAGATTTATTGATGATCTCGCGGCACTAGACTCAATTTGTGCATTTTTGGATCCTATATCGGAGACTAGGGAGAGGGTCTCCTTCTTCAATATCAACAAACTCTAAGAGAAAGTCGATAGATAATGTCGGTTCCCCGTGAGAATGAAACAAGTCCTTTTAAGAGGAACTTGAGTAGTTTGGGAAGTTGTAGTGCAGTGCATCACTGGGTCCATGATGTCTTGTCTTCAATACCAGTGTTACCTTGGTAACAACCAGTAGCATATGTATTGAACCCGATTTCTGCCCTAAGGTTGAATTGATGGAGGGCAATTTCTTTTCACCCTTTTTCACATTCAGTTCTTTTTCATTCTTCAACCCCTTCATTGCTTACCGAGACTTCATAACTAGAACCTTGTTGGGTTTATTCCAGTACTAGCTCATTCTCCCGCACTCTTCCCATATTCTCATTTTTCTCCTTTTTTCATCATACCTAAGGACTCTACACTATCTAGTGGATTGTTCCTTGGTAGATCCCTCCGCTCTGGCGGGATCGTGGGAACGAATACCTAACCTAACCATCCTTATAACACCATGCATAAAGTAAAATGGTCGGTCTTTTGGTACTGTTCATTCTTCCGTGAAACCAATTGAAAAATCATTTGGAAAAACAATCAAGGTACTTGTGATACGAGATCAAAGCATTTTGTACCCTAATAGTTTTGATCATTTAGAAAACCTCCCCCTCAACATGTGCGTATGATTTAGAAATTGTTTAGCACAAGGAGGCAAGAGGACTTTGAAATATTTTCTTTGATCACAATTTTCATACGAAAAAGCCATTTGATTTTCATGGTAAAATTCTCCCCCTCAATATGTGCATAGGATTTTTGAAATCATTTTTATCACATAGAGGCAAGAGTTAATTTGAAGCACATCCACAATCACAAGCGCCATTAAGAAACCATTTTAAAACTCAATCAAGGTACTTTTTAAATCTCTTTTAAAAAACTTTTGTACCTCGATGGTTTTGCTCCCCTTCAATATGTGCTTCGAGATTCGAAAGCGTTTAGCACATATGAGAGAGCACTTATTAACTGCCAATGAATCAAAACGATCATCATTTATCAAATTTCATATTAAATCACAAATTCTCCCCCGATCAAAAATATCAAACCCTTTGAGATTTTGGATCCCAAGTGATTTAATAAGGTTTAGAAAACATGGGAGAATGTGTGGCCAGGTTTAAATACTCATCATGTTTTTGGATAAATCCTCCTCCTCAACATGTGCATTATGTATATTAAAATCGTTTGGCACATGGAGGCAGGAGTGCCTTTGAAGGACTAAAACCAATTCCATAAAAACATATTTGAGATTTAAAACACGATCTCAACCCCGATCAGAAATATCAAACCATTTAAGATTTGTGATCCCAACTGATTTAAGTCATTTAGAAAAATTTGGGGAAAGACGTGGCAAGATTTAATATTGAAAAATGATAGATAAGGACCAGATTTAGACATTAAAGATTGTTAGTGTCAGGTATGATAGTTTTTAAGAGATCTTTAAGTAAAATAAAACAATTTCACAATCAAACAAGAACAGAAAAAATTTCATTTTGACAGATCTTTGAGTTTTAAAGAAAACCATACCATGACATAACATTAAATCTTTAGATCACCACATTTTAGTGTACAAACGGACTTTTATGAAGCAATATTGTTTGAAAATAATTTATTCAAAATCACTCTCCCCCTCAAACCATGACAGTAGTCGATGATTGAGTGACTTAAGTTTTGATAAAATGAAGTCCGGTGATTTTCAAAATTTAGTCCAATATATTTTCAAAACAATATTTTTCCATTTTCAAAAACAATATTTTTCAAAGTTTTTGAAAAATGGTATCATCACGATTATCCTGCACAAAGATATGTTAGGTGGTTGAGAAGCTTCTGTTGTTGTTGCTGTAGGGTTTGGAAGAAAACCGTCATGCAGATGATGAGACTTCTTCTTACGTTGCATTTTGAATGCCAACCGAGGTCAAATTAAGCTCCGTTTCTTCAATCACTTAGAAAACCATCGCTAATGCAGTGAGACCTCTTACGTTGCATTTATGCCAACTCTCCATTGAAGTCCAATTAAGCTCCGTTTCTTCATTTTTCAACCCAAGAGATAGTTACCCTTTCCTTTCGGCATCCAATCATCATCAATAGTGGGATCCGGATCGGGAACATTCTTATAACCAATATACCTGCATACGTTAGTGAACACACATACAGATATATGGTGGTCGACATCACCCATAACAGCAATCGACTAATTAAAGTCAATTCAACATAACAATCAGATCATATAAGGCATGGGGTTTATGTGTTAATCAAACTCTAATCATCTAAACCTAACAATCATATCCTAAATTCCTAGTCCTTCGACACAGGCAAATATCATTTTTAATTAAGCACGTAGGAAAATTAAGAAAGCTCGTTAGATGATATAGATTTGAAAACATTCTCCCCCTCAATCAATGACTCAATTAGTGAAAGGTTTAAGAGTGCTGAAGTCATCGATTGAGTTTTTGCGAATTAATACGAAAACTCTGATCCTGATTGATTTTTCAAACAACTCATTTTACCACCATTTTAGAAAAACAACAAATATTTTCCTGAAGAATTTTAGACGGAAAAACATTTGTGTAGGAACAGCAGTCCTTCGACATACTTTCCTTAAATTGTTTTAGGATAAGTGCACGAAATTTGTTGAAAATCGATTAAGCGTAGCACTTTCCTTCTTTGAAAAACGGGTTGCTATCGGAAATAATAGCAAGCCATTGTTTGAAGCGCGGGTTACAGTCTGAATTAACTGTAAGCCATAGTTTAAGCACGGGTTACAGTCTGAAATAACTGTAAGCCATCAATTTGTGACATGTTTAGAAAGAAATATTTACACCTCC
>OU343217.1:95627633-95709694 GCA_910596185.1 Chrysanthemum makinoi | reverse complement strand
TTAATGAAATTAACCATCTCACCTACATAAAAGCTAAATATCATCATATGCATAAACAATCAAGAACAATATCCAACCGGAAAGCACCGTAAATCTTCCACTTACACACATCACCTTGAGCAGCTTCTAATCTTGCCTCAAGCTCATTTCTCCCCTCAAAAGGCCCGGTATTATCATTCTTGAACGGAATGCAGATTTCGATCATACCATCAGATCCACCTACAAGAAGACCCCTATTCATGATTATGGCAAGTGATTAAACAGCAAACATTGTTACAATGTAGTTTGCTACTTGCGAAAAAAAATGATACGATACATATTAAAAGACACTTACTTCAACAGGATAACCAAAGAATCGACGCCCTGGGTTGCCAGAGGTCCACGAAGTGTGAATTATAGCTTGCTTACCACACCAGCAACGTACCATGTTGAAAGGATTATCGTTTTGTAGAAGACTATTTTTGTAGTATAGTTTAGGGATGGATGATAACTTACGACCAAGCCGTGTTACACAGACATATAGCAACTACAAACATTGTACAATGGTTTGTATAAAGTACGCTACAGTGAAAGACGGTTTTTCCCTCAACAACATAACATTGACCTGGACATTAATGGTCAAATGACTGATTTAGAGTATAAAAACCTTGATTTGCACTCCCCAAGATGAAAAAGGCAAGGTTTGTCCCACTGTGATGCGTGTGTACAAGATTAGGGACGAACGGTGTATTTTACTCCAAAATATATTTAATAGAAAAGGTACTTTTAGAAAAACCATAGAGACCATCGTCATTAACTCCCCTTAGAAATGCATCTAGCTTAATGATTTTGTGTTTCTTTGCTGAAATTAATCTTTCATTATTGAAGCAAAGTGCTGATAGTGATCTAATTCTGTTACGGGTCTCATGATTTGGGAATGAAAATAGGATTGAATTGCATAAATTAAATCCAAAACAATTGATATTTTGTTGAATAATATTTATTATATAATTCATTTTAATCACATATTTATCTGGAGAATGAGCAAGTAGTAAAAAAGGTTAAATCTATTTATTAGAAATGTACTTTCTTCAATATACACATCTTGTAAAAAAACTTGTTTTATTACCGATATAGTCATTAAAACTTTCAAATTGTGAACAATATCGGAAACTTTCTTCACATACACTTGTATTGTTAGTCCTTTATACTAACGGTCATTAGTAAGTAACTTAAATTTCGTTTTATTACGTTTTTGTTCGTTTATACACGTTTTCGTCCATTTTTGCACGTTTTTGTCCTTTTGCACGTTTTTGCACGTTTTCGTCTGTTTTTACACGTTTTCGTCCGTTTTACGCCTTTTTCCTTTTTTCACGTTTTCACTACGTTTTTGCACATTTTCATTTGTTTTCACGCTTACGCCCCGTTTCATATGTTTCGCTCTGCTTTTACACGCTGTCTATTTCTACACGTCGCTAACCGCTTTTACATTACTCGTGAGCGGATTCTAATTAAGTCTAGGTGTCACTGGTTTTAATATGTTTTAAGATTGAAATGATTAATTAACTACAAAAGCAAGAAATGTAAGAAAGCGAATAAAGGTAAGGGTTGTGATCAATAGAGGAGAAGTATGCTAACCTAGTTACTCATCCTATCAAGTTAAGTTCACGTTTAATTACTTCCAATTGCTTCAAGTGGGGGTTTAGGTCGCTAGGACAACATTTGATCAGTTCGTCCTAACCTATCAACAAAGGTTTCCACCGGAGATCAAGCTACTACCCTTGAAAGTCCGTTGTTTTAGTCCCTAAGCCAAGTCATTAAGTTCCGCTACATGCAAGGTTCATAATAAATGAGTGCCCGGTGCTAGCATCTTAGACACTCGTCCCTAACTTCTTAAGTTCATCCAAACGGTAGGTGATCAGTTGGTCAAATCGCACGAAGAAGGGTCGCCGGGCTGGTCAAATTACCCCTTCCCACTGTCTACCTACTCGTGGTCAGTTGGTCAATTCTCCTAAGCAACTAGACACTACTGTCATTCAAAACTACCGAAACAAGGGTAGCTACCAACAAACTATGCATGCATACACTAGAAACAATTATATAACAAAGTAAACATAAACATAACAATTAAAGAATCATAACTAGGCTAGCACCAAAAGTGCTAGCCATCATATTAATCAAAACAATCGATTCAATGTTTAACATAATGAAATACATGAATTGAAAGTAAAGAAATTATAAATCGCTAATGTTTATCGTTAAGGAGTGATTTCTCCTTGAGATGGCTCAGAGCAAGCCTCAAGATCAGCCTCCTACCCACGTTCTTTGCTTTTGTTTGTGGAGTGAATGATGTGAAATGCAGAATTTAGGGTTGGTATTTATAGGCCGCATCTAGCGTTACTAAGTTAAGTTTAGAGTTACCGTAACATCAATATCTTCGTAATTTGCTCGAAAAGATGGTTACGGCGAACACATGGAACGCAGTTACCGCATCATTACAAAATCATGATTACCGCAACAAAGGAAAGAGTTACGGCATAGCTTGCAGCGGCATGAAACATCATTTGACCTAATTAGTTACGGCGTAATCCTAAGATGGAGTTACCGTAATCTTCAGCTTGAGTTGGTCTTCGAGCTACGCTTTTGTTACGTAATGTGAGAGAAGAGTTACGCCGTGATTACTTCAAAATGGGCATACTATCATATATCTTCAATAAACTCTCCAATCCGCGCCTCATTAGCTCGATGCTCGTAATTTACTCGAAGTGAAATATAGAGGAAAACAAGCGTAAATCCATATAAATGATATGAAATACGAGCATTATCAGGGGAAATTGACACTTAATATTCAAGACTATTTGATGTTATCAAATATCCCCCACTTGAACTCTACTTGCCCTCAAGTAGACCTTATTAGATAAATTTCTAAAAGATATCTCCTATTAATCGAAAATATAAGTTTAAAAATCCCTTATGCTAGAATAAAATAAAGTCAACACCTCACTAAATGGGAACGAAACACTCAAATCTCTCAACTATTCTAAGTGTCAATTTCGGTGTGATCACTCAACGCATAGCATGTATTCTATCATAAACTTGGCGGTTACACAAATCTCCACCACTAGAGTTAAGGACTAAACAATTCTCAAAGGCAATATGGGTAGACACGACAAAGGTTAAGGGTGAGTCGTCATTACTAACATGTCACGGCGAAGTGGACAAAATCAATGATACATGACCAAATCCATGGCCAAGACACCAAATATTGCTTGCTGCATCACCTAGATACGCTTCATGACTAAAGGGTAGGATAAGACATGGGATATAATTGGTGTAAAATAAAAATAACAAGCAAATAGTCCAAATCTACAATTAAGTCATCACCACTTACCGTTCATCCAAAGTTCAAGTTTCAAAGCTAAGAAACCGGATCATGATATACCAGGTAGATGTGCCATTAGAGGACGTCATGATGGGCACATTACCTTTCTTCAATCATAAGCAATTACCAACTCCATTCTTCAAATGTGACCGAGGTGGCCTCCTCGATACTAAATCTATAATGAGCTCGTAAATATAGTGCTTATAACTTCACACTTTACAATCAACAAATATCTATAACTATTTTTTTTTGAGGAATCAACTAAACATAGCATCCCCCCACTTAAGATGAACAATATGAGACTTTGGGGGGTCTTCAATGATCTTCAAAAATATGTCGTCGACGAAAGCGTGATTTCCTAACCTTTCCACTTGAACCTTGAACTTTGGCAAACAATGACTTCTCGATCACAAATAAAGATTACACGGTAGGCTAAGGTGTATGGGTGTAACGAAACAATATGTTAGGTGAACAAAATGAAAGGAATGGCTTAGACGGGTGCAACTAGGGGTATCTTGCAATAAAGGTGAGTACAACAAAAGGGTTTAACATGGGGGTCGATAAGTCAAGGTGACTAATCGATAGACACACAAGGATAGGCTTTTTGGGTGTTAATCCTATAATATTGCCTTTTTAAACTGAATAATCCAAATACATTAAGTTAACTCAACATACCTCGTCTATGGTCTCGAAATGATTTAAAGGTCGAGTTCTAAAGTTTACAAGCTACCGGACACTCATAATTTGGTGGATTTGGGGTAAATATTTGGAAACGGATAAGGCTAATATCATCATATAATATCAAGGGTTATAATGTGCTCGGCTAAGGTCTAATCTAGTTGGGTTAAGAAAAACATGTCAAAATTTTAAAAATGACATAATTTTTCAAAATAAACTAGAAAAACGAGGCTAAATAAAGTTCAAGATATATAATATACCTGCACCCCACTGAAATGTCCAAAGTTTTGTACTAAACGTTAAATAAAGGTGAAGAGAAAGTAGAATTAGGCGAGAACTTCCCCTCGAATTTACTCGAAAAGGAAAGAGGCCCATTTAAAAGAATCGTGCATTCGCTAAGCATCCACGAGCAAACTTCAACCTCAAATCACACTACCAACAAGCATAATTCTAAAAAAAAAAGAAAAATGAAAAGAAACCTAACTCACTTTCGCAGGAATCACGGTTGCATTTAGCGTATGCAACAAGTCTTTTAAACCACTTGGTGTCCCAAGTGGACGAATGTAGTCTCGTGAGGGCTTACAGGGAACATACCCACAAAGTTCATTTAAAAACTAATACAAGGTTATTGTGTTTAAAAGAAAGAATTAATACAGAGGATAATTACGTCGTAACTCCTGAAGGAGTTACTGCATTATGCAAAACTCGGCAGACGCTACACGAGTAGCTATGGCGAACCATTGCATGGGACGCATTGCAATTGGTAATGCTATAGAGAGAACTCGCAAGAGATGTGTTACGGCGTAACCATAGGATTGAGTTACGCTGGAACTATGGACATATCATCCCGTTTAGATGTGCTGCGTTGAACTTCTCCATTTCTTGTAAAAATGGTTAAAAAACAGAAATGCAATAAAACAAATAAAAGGGATAATTCGGGTTGTTCCCTAAAAAAGCACTTTTCTTTATTTACGAAGTCTTAAGTTAGACCTGGCAAATGGGTTCTACGCAGTGGCTAAAATTCATCACCCGAAAGCTTACTAACATCCTTTCCATAATAAATGTTTGCTATATGCCCATTCACTTTGAAAACCCCCTGATTATTATAAACTTCAATAGTCCCATAAGGGAACACCTTACTCATTGTGTAAGGACCAACCCATCGAGATCTCATTTTTCCAAGGAAGAGTTTGAGTCTTGAGTTGAAAACGAGCACCTCTTGCCCAACTTCAAATTTTTTATCCTTTATCCTGGCCATGCCATCTTTTAGTCCTATCTGCTTTGACATGACCATCTCTAATTCAAGGCGATTGATTTAAGAAAATCGGTGTTCCTTGAACACATCAGTCTCAAAATTAGCATTTTTGAGTGCCCATTATGCTTTATGTTCTAATTCAACCAGGAGATGACAAGCTTTTCCGTGTACGATCTTAAAAGGTGTGCTTCTAATAGGGTTTTGTAGGCGTTCTCAATGCCCATAAAGCTTCGGCCCAATTTGTCGGACCAATCTTCTCTTCGCTAACGGATTTTTCCAAAATTCGCTGGAAGGCCAATTGGTGTTTTCTTTTGCCCATTAGTTTGATGGTAAGGCGTAGAAATCCGGATTACTCAGACTGCTCAGTACTTCCATAATAGCATTACAAAAGTGTGTCCCTCGATCACTTATGATGGTTTTAGGAATCCCAAATCTGGAGAATAACTTTTTAAAATCGAATGACGCTTCTAGCATCACAAGTCAGAGCTTCACCTTCCCATTTTGAAACATAATCGACATCTACCAAAATATAACTTTTGTTTTTCGATGGGGTGAAAGGTCCCATGAAATCAATACCCCAGACATCAAATACTTCACATACCAAAATGTTTTAAGGCATCCGATTTCGAGAAAAGATGTTCCCCTTTGACATGCATCACAATTTCTCATACATGCGTAATCCTTGAAAACGAAAAAAGAACCTTGCCTCATAAATCTTTCTGCAATAGTGTCGGCCCCAATGCCCCTCAAATCCGTTGTGGCAGTGTTCCAGAATTCATTGTTGTTCTTCTCCGAAAACACATCTCCTAATTATACCATCAGGGCAAGTGATAACATCAAATAGTCCTGAATATTAAGTGTCAATTTCCCCCGATAATGCTCGTATTTTATATCATTTATATGGATTTACTTGCCTCTATATTTCATTTCCGTAAATTACGAGTATTGAGCTAAAGAGATTCGATTGGAGATTTATTGAAGATATCTCATAGTATGCTCATTTTATGCGCTACGGCGAAATCCTCTCTCACTTAACGCCAGAATCCAAGGCATGGCTCAAAACCAACTCAAATGTAAGATTACGGCGAACTCTCCCAAAGATTACAATAGAACCAACTAGGTCAAATGAGGCTCAAAGCGTAAGCTAATGCCGTAACTTTTGTATCAATTACGGCGTAACCAAGATTTATTGAAGATACGACGTAACTCCTTCTATAGTTACGCCGTAACCAGCATTTTTAGTACAACTTACGAAGAATTGTATGTTTCGGCGTAACTCTTAACATTTGTTACGCCGTAACCAGATCCGCCTATAAATACCCCACGCATTTCCAAAGATTTCAAAGCATCCCATTTCACACACAACACAAAGTGAACGTGAGGAAGTCGGCAAGATCTAGAGGAGCATAATGGATATCTCCAAGGGAGAAATCACTCCCCTACGATAAGCATTAGCATTTTATCTTTTATTTACTTTCAATTCATGTATTTCGTAATGTTAAACATTGAATTGATTGTTTTAGTTAATATGAGCGGCTAAGCACCTCTCGTGCCGCCTAGTTATGATTCTTAATTGTTTTGTTTGCATTTACATTGCTCAGATAGTTATTTCTAAGTGTAAGCATGCATAGTTTGTTGGTAGCTTTCCTTGTTTCTGTAGTTTTCAATAGTGGCTAGTTACTTAGGAGATATGACCAACTACCCTAAGTAGGTAGACTGAGTGGGGGAAGATATGACCAACCCACTCCACCCTTCACCAGCGATTTGACCAACTAATCACCTATCGTTTGGATGAACTTAAGAAAGGGTGAGTGTTAAGCCTACCGCTACTCACCGGTTATGAATCTAGCATTGCGGTATTTAATGACTTGGCTTTTAGGACTAAGAACAACTGGACTTATGACGGGTCACTGATTTCTCCAAAGGGACCCATTGTCGATAGGTTAGGGACTAATCTGACCAAATGTTGTCCTAGCGACTTTGACCCCACTAAGTAATTGGAAGTATATAGACGTAAACATTACTAATAAGGATGATTAACTAGGTTAGCACCCTTCTCTTCTATTGATCACATCCCTTGCCTTTATTTGCTTTAGTAGTTAATTATATCAAAATCATATTAAAATCTGTGACATCTAGACTTAGTTTAAATCCGCACACACAGCTTTTGAACGACCTCGGTTTTACCGATACTACACTACACACGACGCGGTAATCGCCTGTTAGTGCATTAGGGTAGACCATAGGTATAACGACTTATAAATATTAAAACCCTGGTCAAGAAAACCCTGCATCAAGTTTTTGCCACGGGGAGTTATATTAGGATTTCTATTAAGTCTTTCATTTATGTTTTGTTTTAAAATTTTCTCAAATCTCACGATCTCTTTCAAGTTTCGTGTACCATGGAAGTTGTCAACATTGATGACCTCACTCTTGAGGAATATTTGGCTTTGACAAGAGAAGAACAAGGGCCTGGGCTCAAGACCAATTGGAGCTAATGTCCGTTTCGAGATTAAAGACCAATTTATGAGGGAGCTTCGTGCTAACCCTTTTCAGGAAACGTGACGGCGATTTATGAGCACGTTCAGAATGTCTTGTACATCGCAAGCCTTTTCAACATTCTGGGTGTGCCTCATAACAGCACTCATGACGCTGTTATGAGGGAGCTTCGTGCTAAGTCTTTCATTTTTGTTTTGTTTTAAAATTTTCTCAATTTCTCACGATCTCTTTTCAAGTTTTAGGTACCATGGAAGTTGTTAATTGTCACACCCCAAATTACCTGTTTTGCAGCGGAATGGAATATCTGCGGGATGACTGTCATAGCATCAAAGTTACAGTTATATCGAACGACCTAAAGAGTCGTTTTGAAAATATCGTTTGATTAAGTAAAATAATCAGTGTTTACAAAACATAGATCCCAAAAGATCTCCAATGTTCTAAAATGAGTTTTTTACAATCAAACGATAGTTAAGTGCATAAAATATAAGTGAGACGCGTCGACACCGCGACTCTATGATAAGTCCACATGCATGCCATGAAGTGAATGCCTTAGATACCTGAGATAAAACATGCTAAAAAGTGTCAACACAATGGTTGAGTGAGTTCATAGAGTTTGGTTGAATTGTAAAGCCTTTAAAGAAAGTTCATGCACGTTTCATATAATATGAAAACTCTTAAATGAGAGTGTAAGTTTTTGGTCATTGAGAATAGTCCACAAAGCAAAGGCATTATAAATCCACCAGGCCCAAGGTCCGCCATACAAAACTTGTGTACTGTGGTTCACAACCCACCGCCAAAAGTAGTAAGTCTAGTAGTCAAGTATACGTTGTCATAATAGATCACAATATAGCACCACGTATATAATAATGTATGCCGTGCAAAGCCCCTAGAATAAATAATATATGTCCCGTAACATAGTGAACGAGAGGTTGGCCGACCTCTAATAGCGCTATCCATATTACCTACCGTAGGAGACTAACAATGCGAATGTACGAACAGTAAATCATACAACTATTCTATACAATTAAGAACACTCGAACATGGAAGAATTTGCATCTGCCCGAACGTGCAGACTTTAAGTCGATAACGCCCGTAACATGGGAGACGTAATAAAAGTGAGTAATGGTTCGTTAATACAAATCATAAGTTCATAATTAAGTTCAAGTGTTCCATTCAAAATTTCGTAATTAAGTTCAAGAGTTTAAGTCGAGTTCAAAAGTTCAAAACAGCCAAAGAGCTCAAAACATATCAAAAGGTTCAAAATAGTCAAAGGGTTCAAAATCAAGTCAAACAAGTTCAAAATATATCAAAAGAGTCCTTGTACAAGTTAAAAGAGTTCAACTATATGTCAAAAGGTTCAACTCAAGTTCAAAGTGTTCAAATATATGTTAAAAGGTCCAAATCAGTTTAAAAGAGTTCAAATATATATGTCGAAGAGTTCAGAATCAAGGAAAGTGGTTCAAATAATAGTGTTCATAACATAGTAACCAATTTAGTTCGGGCATAATCTACTTACTAGCATAAGTAGTGAAACAACAGTTATTTAAGTTAATATAAGTGTAAAGTAAAAGCAAGTAGTTGAGCATGTATCTCCCCCGAAAAGTTTATAAAACAATTAAACAAGTAAAAGTGGGGCTACTTAACTCACCCGATGCAATGATTATGATGACAAGTGGATACACTAAAATGAGGTGCAATCTCTATCTCAAGCAACCTTATGAATGATATGTTCTAATGTAAGTCATGAAACAATGTCGTCATGCAAACTCATATGATATCCATACCACTTGTGCATTTGAAAATAAAGTTTATCGTCGAAATACACGCTTATGACATCTCGTCATGTTATAAAATACTTTACAAGTACTTACGTTGAAACGACACCCTACAATAGTTGCTTAGTGATTTATCAAGAAATTATAGTTTATGAGTAGTTTTCGGAAAAAGTTTGAGAGATCGTATATTACTCATTACAACTTTGTTTGACGAACGGTTGAACATTTAGGAAAATAGGCCAGGTGAACTCACTTTTACTTAAAGACATTATTTTCTCAAAAGTACTCTATCGATAAGAAAAATGGCTCCAAACATGTTCACTTGCGATAACCATTTTGGTCTAGTAGAAAATACTAAGTGTAATACTTGTGAAAATAATTACGATAGCCATAATTAAAACGTGTGTAACTTAGTCGTTATAAGTCCGTTTACGCTATATATCCTTAGTTTCGTGTCAATGTATACTAATATATTTTTAATAAATCGACTCATTTAGATAATGCTTAAAACTCATTTTTGCCCCTTAAATAACCCTTGACAACTTGTATTTTCAAAAATTAGTTTTCGTCGTTAAACTTGAAAATAGCGTAACTTCTTCGTTATTAACCCGTTCAAGCGACCACGGTTTCGTGTTAAAGACTATTTTCTGAAAATCTAGCCCAAAACAATCCATAACTTGTCAAAATTTCCATATTTTATAAAAATAGACAGCAACTATTTTATTATCGTCTAACTTGATTTTTCTAGCGTAATACTTGTTTCAATCACTTCAAATCAACACCAAATCTATTCTAAACCTACCATACACCTTCTTAGGGTGTCATGGGTTCCTAAACTTCATCAATAATGATATGTTTCATGGGAATAATTATAGGATGATTAAAACTTATAATATGAAGTAAAAATAAGTAAAAGTGGTATAAACACATATGATACTTGCATGTTTTCTTATTAGAATGATAAAAATAGCACAAGAATGATTATGAAAGAGTAGTAAAGATTATGAAAAGCTTACTAGTTATTATGATGAGGTTTAAGGTAACTAGGTACTAATTACTCCTTGGTTTTTATTGCAAAACCTTATATAGAAGTATACTAGGGTTTAGATTATCACTTGATCTTGAAAATCTTATGAATTCTTGCTTGGTTTCTTGCCTTGGCCGAATATCCAAAGAGAAGGAGAGAGTTTGAGTTTTATTTTCACCTTGAATGTGTGTTGTGTATGTTTTTTTTATAAGTAAAATAAGAGTATAATGCAAATATCTAGTATTACTTGTCTAGTCATGGTTAAGTGTATGTGTACATTAGCTAAGATATTTTACAAAATTATGGTGAGTCATGGGGGGGCCGGCTAAGGGTATATATGGGGAGGGTTTGTGTATTTTGATGAGTTAAAGGTATTTAAGTGTAAGTATAATGTGTATTTTGTAAATATAATTAGGTATTTAGTGTAGCGTTAACTAGAAATCGATTTTAACGGAACAAAATAAAATATATCGAAGTCATAAAAATTATAAAAATACATTTCTTGCAAAGAATTAAGTGAATAAATAATTATCGAGTTGAATTCTATTTAAAACCGTCAGAAATATATATATAACAATTTAAATACCAAAATAAATTCAAAACATCGCAACTATTAATAATTTTTATACCTTAAAATGAGTAAAAAAAAAAAAAAAAAAATATATCCTAACCATTGTTGAAAGTGTCGGATCAATTATTCAAAAATCGCTGATCGTATGACATAGCGTTTATTTAATAGAAAAATATACGCTATCAAATATGCAAACTCATGCATGAACTAATATGAAAATGATATTACGTATGATATGTAGACTAACTCTAGTCTATATGAAGTGATTTCAATGATGTTCCATGAATATGCACTTAACCCTCACGTGTTACGCTGATTAGATACTCAGAAACTTAGTTTACGAGAAATGATGAATAAAATCATGAATATAAATTTTTCTCTGGAATGAATAGTGTTTTTGTGAAGAGTAAAATTTTTAAATAACCTCTCAAAATATCAAATCGACCTCAAAAATGATGAATAGTAACCGATGAATAGTAAATTCCTCGATGATTTAAAATTTCAAAGTTTGTAAAATGACCTGAAATTGAGAATTGTGACATTCTTTCCCTGTTAGAGGAATCACGTCCTCGTGATTCAATTAATGATAACTAAAGTCCAACCTCCCACAAGGGTTCTAAAAGTTCATGCTCGTGTGAATAGTCTAAGTGATGATGCCAATGCTCATGTATATGGGTTCCTCACCCAACTAGGTATGTTCTGTGCCATGACCATTTCCCATTCTAAAGACATGCTCTCATATGGTTAGGTTTTACTGCTTTTCCATTCTCGAGCAAAACCCCCAAAAGACTTTTAGGTAACCATTTTTTCTAATCTCACAACTCATCAAACAAGAACTGGCTATGAGATTAGCTAAATCGGTTTGAGTAACAACTTGATTCTAACTTGATCTTTGCAACTCATCAAACAAGAACTCTGCCACCGATCAAACCGGAAACAAGTGGTTTGAAGAAAATCTTTTGAAAATTTGGCTCTACATTTACCTTGCTTAACATATGAGAGACTGTTTTCTCCTTCATTGCATGATTCTTCCTGAATTAGACATAGGTGATCAAACTATGTATAATTTAGGAGTAACTATGCAATGCTTGGACTAATCGACTCATATATGATATTTGGTGTTGAGTCAACTGATGTTAAAATTGCGATAGGGAATAACAAGGCATTCTCCACATTGGGGTATAATGAAAGGATAGTGGAATGGGTATCTAAAGACATCTATGATACGATGTGAAATAAAACAAATAATCCACATAATAAAAGGATAAAACCGCATGTATAGTGAGTATGCACTTATAATGATATGATGAGATGCTATGATGATGTAGTTATAGTCTAGGTCAATGATGCAACCTAGTTCTCTATAACCGCTGCTCCGATACCAACTGTCACACCCCCAAATTACCGTTTTGCAACGGAATGGAATACCCGGGATGACCTGTCATAGCATCAAACTTACAGTTATATCGAATGACCTAAAGTGTCATTTTGAAAATATCGTTTGATTAAGTAAAATAATCGAAGACAAAACATAGGTCCTAAAAGATCTCCAATGTACTAAAATGAGTTTGTTACAATCAAACAATAGTTAAGTGCATAAAATATATGCATGCATCGACACCGCGACTCTGTGATAAGTCCACATGCATGCCATGAAGTGAATGCCTTAGATACGTGAGATAAAACATGCTAAAAAGTGTCAACACAATGGTTGAGTGAGTTCATGAGTTTGGTGAATTGTAAAGCCTTTAAAGAATGTTCATGCACGTTTCATATAATATGAAAACCTTAAGAGAGAGTGTGTTTTGGTCATTGAGAATAGTCCACAAATAAAAGGCATTGTAATTCACTCGTTCCAAGTTCTTCCATACAAAATCCAGAAATTCGTGGGTGTTCACAACCCACCGCCAAAAAGTAGTAAGTCTAGTAGTCAAGTATACATTGTCATAATAGATCACAATATAGCACCACGTATATAATAATGTATGCCGTGCAAAACCCCTAGAATAAATAATATCGTCCCTAAACATAGTGAACGAGAGAGGTTGGCCGACTCCTCAATAGCACTATCCATATTACTCTATCGGGTAGAGACTAACAATGCTAATGTACCTAACAAAGACATCATACAACTATTATTATATATAATTAAGAACACCCGAACATGGGAGAATTTGTACCGCCCTAACAAGTAAGGGGAGACTTTAAGTCATAATGATCCATAACATGGGGAGACGAATAAAAGTGAGTACGGTTCATTAATACAAATCATAAGTTCATAATTAAGTTCAAGTGTTCCATTCAAAAGTTCGTAATTAAGTTCAAGAGTTTAAGTCGTGTTCAAAAGTTCAAAACAGTCAAAGAGCTCAAAAGATATTGTTGGGATATGAAAGTGCTGAAGATATCAAAGTATCAAGATATCAAAGTAATCGTAGTTGCAAAGTATCGAAGAAGTTAAAGACTCAAAGTACTGTTAAAGACAAAGTCAAAGTACTGCAATATGAACAAAACGCAAGAACAAAAGAATCAAGTTATATTCGCTTTATGGAAAGAATTTTATTCTATGTTTAGATTACTTGTCATACAAGGTTATCAATTGTAAACCGACTAGGATATCCTTGAGCCTATAAAAGGACTCCTAGATTGGCATTAGAGATATGACTTACGATTTTAGAATTAGAGTTTTAGAGAAAGTTCGATTATCTTAGAGTTGTATTAGAGTATGCATAATAAGGATTTAGAGTTTATAAAAAAAGGTTATTCTTCTTAGCTTTGTTAAGTAAATTCCGCGTACTTAATAAAGATTGCTCGGTGTTTCTTTGTTAATAACTTAGGATTTATCCGAGGTTATTAAACCTTAACAAGCTAGTTAAGATAGTTTGATTAAAGTATATCGATCCAACAAGTGGTATCGGAGCTTGTGTGGAAACTCGACTAGAAGAAACCACTTCAACTATATTCAAGATGTCGTGAAGTCGTGTCCACCACCCTCAATTATCTCACTCAGAATTCCAATAATCAAGAAGGGAGAATATGATCTCTGGTGCATGAAGATGAGGCAAGATACATTGCCATCACAGGGACCATGCTCTTTGGAATGTTATTGTGAATGGGAATGAAGTTGTAGCGAACCCCATTGATATTCCCGACAACCAAAAGCAGATTGCCCATAATCAGATATATCCGGTGCAGAAGATGATACCCAGAAAACCCCATGATATTCTGGACAACCAGCACTAAACTTACACGCAGCAACCTTAAGGAATCAAGAGAAGGCACTCAATATTCTCTTATCCGCCATTCCAGATGGTCATCTTCTCAAATTTCATGATGCTAAAGATGCTAAGCAACTCAACGGGCTGCTCTCAAGACCAGATTTGGAGGGAATGAAGCCTCTAAAAAGATGCATAGAAATTTGCTAAAGCAACAGTTTGAAACTTTCACAGTTGGTGAAAGAGAGAGTCTTGATGCTTTGCATATGATAGGTTTCGTAATCTTCTCAACATGTTGGAGCTATACAAGGCGTAGTATCAGTTGAAGATGCTAACTTGAAGTTTCTTAGGAGTTTGCCATCATCATGGCATGTGATTGCTACAATGATCAGAGGACAACAAGGTTTGAATGTCATGGACTTTGATGATCTATATCATCAACTTAAGGTGTATGAGCATGAGATGAGTGGTCAAACAAGTTCTAAGTCTCACAATATTGCTTTTCTATCATCCGAGAAGGCCGTATTCCAAAAGTATCTGCTTCTCCTCAAAGTACTTGCTTTCTCAAAGTACTGCTGTCTATACAACCCCCTCATATGTTCAACAGGTCCCACCAACTACCACTATGGCCTCGGATGAAGTTATGTGCTCCTTCTTTGCACAACAAGCTAGTTTACCTGTCACTTATGAAGAAGATCTAGCACAGATGGAAGAAGATGCACTTGAAGAAATTGATATCAGGTGGCAAGTTGCTATGATCATTGCAAGAATCAAAAAGTACATGAAGAAGACAGGCAAAAGCATTGATTTCAAACCCAAACAGGGCATAACTTTTGACAAATCTAAAATTGAATGCTTCAATTGTCAAAAGACGGTCACTTTGCAAGAGAGTGCGTGTTTGCTAAGTATCAAGCAAACAGACATCAGAAGCCAAAACTTGAGCTTAAGGAAATTCCCATTATCAAAACAAAGGCTTTGGTTGCTCAAGAGAAGTTATCGGTTGACCGGAGTGAAGAGTTTGATGATGAACCGTGACTTACAGTATGGTAGCAGTGGAAGATGCAAATTGAAGACACAGTGGAAGCATTGACCGAGTATCTGCTTTTGATGAAGTATCTGAACATGCTGCTTTGGAATCTGATGATGGCTTTGGAGGATTTGATTGGAGCAAGGAAAGTGAAGATGATCCTGCTCAACTCGCATTGGTGGCTACTTCACCAAATCAATCTCCTATCTCTGAGGTATGCTCAAATTGCTATGATTTTTATCATAAATTGCTTAGCGGTTATGTGATTGAGAGAGATAATTGTGTTAAGGCTAGGGTTGAGGTAGCAGGTTATCAAATAACCTTAGAATCTATGGAAGCCAAAATTTTAGCACATGAAACTAATGAAGTAGCTTGGGCTGAAAAATATGCACAACAGATTACCAGTTAAAGCTTAGTGAATGGAAATTAAACTGTAAAATTGCTGAAATTGAGAAATTAACTAAGGAAAGAGATGATTTGTTAGCTAAGTTTCTTGCTTGGGGTGAAGCCGGTTTGTCACATGTTTCTTATGTTCAAAAAAGAAAGAGCTTATCTTAATACTGGATTAGGTTTTGGTATGGATTTTAGTAAGATAGAAGAAAACCAATCTAGTAATCAGGATGAAGGTGAGTATGAGGATATAACCACTAGTGATGAAGAACTCATTAATTATGTAGATACATCTAGTAATGATGGTTCATTAAGTGACTCACCTCCTGCATATAAGAAAGCTAATGATTATCATGCTGTTCCACATCCTACTGCATTCATCAACCCCTTAGGCCTGATGTTTCTCGTTTTGGAATAGACAGTCTAGAGTTTAGGAAAAAGCTAGTTGCTAAATCTAGGTCTGAGACACCCAAAGAAACTGTTGAAAACGGTGTTCAAAATCAAGCAGTACCTTTAAATCAAAGTATCGCTTCACAAGCCTTCTTCAAAATCTTTTCAAAACAAAGATCGCTAAACCTTTTTGGTATAATTTTGGTCAAAACAAGTTTAATCACTCACCAAGAAGGCAAAATAATTTTGGGCATAGACATAGAAGAAATCACTTTGGTCATATGGGTCAAAACCTGTGTTTTGTGTGTTATAGTCCTACTCACTTAATCAAAGATTGTGACAAACACTCAGAATATCTAAGCAAGTTTCCAAGGAATAAGTCTACAAATCAGAAACCTAGAGAGCACAAACCGGTGTGGACTAATTCAAATAGGGTTAATCACAGAAACTTCACACCAGATCATAGATACCCACATCAGAGAAGATCTTCAGATCTCACAAGACTTTCCAAAGTACCGCTCGAGACAAGGTAATCTGATAAAACTGCTTGGAATAGGTATTCTAGGAGATCTCACTATCAACCTAGAATATATCACAATTCATATAGGGGATCTAGATCACAAGAACCACCTGTTAAAACTGAATGGGTCAAAAGGGGAAGTACTGGTAAGGGACACACAATACGTTCAACAAAAAGTGAATCAGATGTTTGTGTGACACAAGAAAATGCTAATCAACCGGTGAAAGAGATTTATGTTGAAAAACCAGAAAGTTTTGAAAATCCACATGCTAAAACTCAAAAGATAATTTTGGATCATCATTTGAAAGATAGTGGGAATTACATACTCAAGGAATTTGAGTTTGTAACTCCACAAGGGGAACACAAGTCAAGAATGGCTTGGGTTCCTAAGAGTTTCTAACTCTTTTCTTTGTGTGCAGGGCAACCCGTAAGAGGAGCTTAAAGATCATCTTATTGTGGATAGTGGTTGCTCTGGAAGTATGACAGAGACAAAGAGATCCTGTCTGATTTTAGGAAGATTAGTGGAGGAAAAGTTGCATTTGGGAATGATCCCAATGGAGGAAGGATTACCGGGAAAGGAACAATTAAAGCTGGAAGAATCGATTTTGAAAATGTCAGATATGTGAAGGAGCTTAAGTTCAACTTGTTGTCAGTCTCTCAAATTTGTGATAAAAAGCATCCCTGTGTTATTCACGACACAGAATGTCTCAGTCTTTCCTCTGACTTTAAACCTGTTGATGATGACTTGGTAGTACTTAGAGTACCAAGGACAAATGATGTGTATAGTTTAGACATGAAGAGTCTACATTCATATGGTATAGCCACATGTTTGGTGGCTAAAGCAACATCTGAAGAGGCACATCAATGGCATAGAAGATTGGGCCATGTTAATTTCAAGAATATCAACAAACCGTCAAAGGCAATTTAGGTAGAGGTCTACCTTCAAAGACTTACAAGAATGATCAATCATGTTTGGCATGCAAGAAGGGTAAACAACACAAAGCTTCCTGCAAGAAGCTTGAGGAAAGAACTATTAGAGAACCATTGAGCCTGTTACATATGGATTTATTTGGACCCGCTCTGTGGCAAGTTTAAACAAGAAAAAGTACTGCTTGGTTGTTACTGATGATTGTAGTAGATTCAGTTGGGTTTTCTTTTTGGGTTTTAAAGATGATACTTTTGATGCTATCCACACGATTATTGCTCTTGAAAACCAATTGAGACTCAAGGTTAGAGGTATTAGATGTGACAATGGGATCAATTCAAGAACAAGCTTATGGATGAATTTTGTGCAAACAAAGGCATAAAAAGGGAGTTTAGTATTGCAAGAACACCACAACAGAATGGTGTTGCATAAAGGAAGAATAGGACTTTGATTGAAGCAAAGAAGAACAATGTTAGCAGATTCTCACCTACCTATTCAGCTTAAGGTAAGTGTACTTGTTATGTACTTAACAGAGTCTCAGCCACTAAACCACAGATGAAGACACCCTATGAATTGCTGATGGGCACTAAACCCAACATTCGCTTTATGAAACCTTTTGGATGCCCTCTTACTATTTTAAACACTATTGATAATCTAGGGAAGTTTGATGGCAAGTCACAAGAAGGATACTTATTGGGTTATTGCACTCACAAGAAAGGCTTTAGAGTATAAAACAAAGTTACTAAGAAGGTTCAAGATTGTCTTCATGTTGAGTTTTTAGAAGATCAAGACAATGAAAAGGGTAAAGGTCCTGATTGGATGTTTGATCTTGAGATTTTATCTCCTTCAATGAATTATGTTCCCGTGAGAGAAGAAAATCAACCTATGCACAATGAAGAAGATATCCAATATGTTGTTCATGATGTTCATATTAGACCTGATGCTGTTCCTGCTAAAGATTCTGTAAGTTCAAACCAAAGTACTGCTGTTCCTAAGCAAAGTACTGTTTCTTCAAAACAAAGTATTGTTGCACCACAATCCTCATTATCTGCTGAGGATCAATCTATTCAAGAGGAACTTAATCAGATGCTTCTTCAAGATGTTTTAGCACATTCTTACACCGATGAACAAAGGAGAGCTTATGAAGAGGCAAAGAAGAAGAACAAGACTGCAGTTTCTCTTACAAAGACTTTGGACAGTACTTTGAACAAAGTACTCGCCAGACCAGCTTTGACAAGATACTTTAGATGATCTAGATGATCATACCATGCCTGGATTAGAAGATACCGATGATGAATTTGAAGATGAAGGTATTTTCCCAAATTCCAATGAAGGTGCTGATGTTACTAATTTAGATGATAATTATGAAGTTCCACAGTCTCCAAACTTAAGAACTCATAAGGATCATCCTTCTCATCAAATCATTGGTCCTTCTACTTCTGGAGTGCTGACTAGACACAAAGCTAAGGGTTTCACAAAACCTCACAATGCTTTACTTAGCTTTGTGTATAAACAAAACAGGTTGAATCATAAGGACCATCAAACCTGCTTATTTACTTGTTTCATCTCTCAAGAGGAACCCAAGAATATTGCTCAAGCTTTGACTAAAGAAAGCTGGGTTGAAGCTATGCAGAAAGAACTTCTTCAATTTAAACTTCAAGAAGTTTGGGTTTTATGTGATCTTCCGGATGGGAAGAGAGTTATTGGAACCAGGTGGGTTTTTAGAGTTAAAAGAGATGAAAGAGGCAATGTTATCAAAAACAAGGCAAGGTTAGTTGCTCATGGTTATAGACAGGAGGAAGGGTAGATTATGATGAGGTATTTGCTCCTGTAGCAAGAATAGAAGCTATTAGAATATTTCTTGCCTTTGCTTCTTATATGGGCTTTCAAGTTTACCAGATGGATGTTAAAAGTGCCTTTTTATATGGCAAGATTACAGAGGAAGTTTATGTCAAACAACCTCCCGGTTTTGAAGATCCTAAACATCCAAACAAAGTCTACAAGGTTGTTAAAGCTCTTTATGGCCTTCATCGGGCACCTAGAGCTTGGTATGAGAGACTCTCCACATTCTTATTGCAACATGGATATAGAAGGGAGCTATTGACAAGACTTTGTTTATCAAGAGAGACAAGAAAGATATCATGTTAGTTCAAGTTTATGTTGATGATATCATTTTGGGGCTACCAAACAGTCCATGGTTAAGGAGTTTGAGCACCTGATGCAGAAAGAATTTCAAATGAGTTCAATGGGAGAGTTGACTTTCTTTTAGGACTTCAGGTTAAGCAGTCAAAGGAAGGTATTTTTATCAGCCAAGACAAGTATGTTACTGACATACTTAAGAAATTCAATTTTGATGATATGAAGGCTGTTACTACACCTATTAAATCTATCAATTCATTGGGTAAAGATGAAGATGGACACCCTGTTGAAGTCAAGCTTTATAGATCAATGATTGGCTCTCTTATGTATCTTACTGCATCAGGCCTGATATCATATTTGCAGTTTGTCTATGTGCAAGATATCAAGTCTCACCAAAGATCTCTCACATGAATGCAATTAAAAGAGTTTTCTGTTATTTGAAACAACAACCTAAGTTGGGGTTGTGGTATCCTAAAGAGTCACCTTTTCACTTGGAAGCTTTTTCGGATAGTGACTATGCAGGTGATAATTATGATAGAAGATCCACAACTGGTGGATGTCAATATCTTGGAAGAAGGCTAGTCTCCGGCAATGCAAAAGCGCACAATTAAAAGCAACATCATCTACTGAAGTGAATATGTAGGCTGCTAGTTGTTGTGGTCAAGTTTTGTGGATGCAAAATCAACTCTTGGACTATGGGTTCAATTTCAAAAATACACCTATCAATATTGATAATGAGAGTACAATTTGTATTGTTAAGAATCCCGTGTATCATTCCAAGACAAAGCATATTCAGATTAGGCATCACTTTATCAGAGATTGTTATGAGCATAGGCTCATCAATGTAGTTAAGGTTCACACGGATGACAATGTAGCTGATTTACTCACAAAAGGTTTTGATGTGTCACGATTCAATCACTTGGTCGTGAGCATTGGAATGATTAACTACTAAGCTTAGTTTAAGGGGAGGACTATAAGGTGTTAGTATAGTCCTGTGTATTGCTTGCGGGGAGGATGCTTGTTGATACTTAGTTTATATGAAGATATTTTGGCAAAGTAATCGCTTTTTTCCTCGAAAGTACTGCTTAAAAGTACTTGCTTGGGAAAGTACTGCTTCTGTGGAAAGTACTATTTGTCGTATTAAAGTACTGTTCCAACGGTAATATTGATGGGTAATTGATAATAACGGTAACTTTGTTATTATAGGTCTGTATTTTCAAATCCTACCTATAAATAACTATTTTCCGATTTTCCCTCTCATATTATTACTTTACATCTTTTCCATACTTATCTCCCGATCACCATCTCTTTATTCTTCAATAAAATCTTTATTGTGCTCACTCATTCAACAATGGCGAATCGTTTAACTGTTTCTAAGCACAATATGGTGGCTAATTTGGACAAGACTGAGGCGAATATAGCTTTTTATGATATTGTTGATTATCTTACTGGGTCGCCTATTAGTTATGCTCTTTTAGTTGAACGGATGTTATTGAACTATGGATTCAAGAATTTTGGGCTAATGCTAGAGATAACATGGAGGAGGATGAATATTATATTAGATCTACAGCTTGCGGACGGACTATCAAGAGTACAGAAGCCTCTATTCGAGAAGATTTATTATTTGGAGATGAAGATGGGGCTATTCGATTTGACAAGCAACCGATTTGGGATACTTTTAGGAATCTTGGTTATGAAGGATCTTTAACTGAACAAACATTCAAGAAAGCATTATTCTGTCCTCAATGGAAGTTTTTGATTCATGTCCTGCTTCATTGCATAAGTTCTAAAAGTACTTCTTGGGAGCAATTTGGGTCTAATATAGCATCTGCAGTGGTTGGACTAGCTACTGACAGAGTGTTTAATTTTTCAAAGCTTATTTTGGATGGGATGCTATCACATATATCCTCTCGGTCAAAATGGCTGATGTACCCAAGGTTTGTACAGGTTTTCTTAAACAAGCAATTGGTTGATGTTCCAAAACCTGCTACTTTGTTACCTGTTATTGTGCAACAAGCCAAAATCTTTACATTTATGGCTAGGCGAAGTGTTTTGTTCAGAGGTGGAGATATTCCATTAACTTCTACAATGATGGAAGTTGTTCAAGCCGTACGTAAATGGCCGGAGAGGATGAAGAAAGTGAAGGTCTATCTGTTTCTACAAGATCTGCTTCACAAAGTGTCTTTGCCTCCACAAAGTACTGCATCCGAAAGTACTGCTTCTATTGAAGGTACGTGCATCTTTACAGGTAATCGTTTCTCCAAGCCCGAGGTTCGCAGATTGAAAGAACACCTACTCCATCTCCACAACATTCTGTTCCTGTTTCGGAAGAACATTCACATCTTCAAGGTGATGATCATACTATTCCTCGTGAAGGTTTGACTTTAGATAATTATGCTTTGACAAGGGAGCTAGTTAGGTTGAATAAGACTGTTGAGTCTCAAGCTAAAGCACTTAGGAAGTTGAGACGTAGGTATGTTTGGTTGAGAAATTTTATTAAACCCTATATTCAAGGTTTCAATTTATGGGTTAAAGAGGAAAACAAACGTCGTAAACAACTTCGAAAGGAATTCAAACGAAAGAAGGTTCCTAAATCATCTTATGTCAACTTGGGGAGGAATTTAGAAAAGGAAAATTTGAAAGAAGATGTTACAAAGAAGAAAGAATCTGTAAGTACTGCAGAAAAGATTATGTCAGATTCTGAGGAAGAAGAAGTGCAAGTTCAAAGTACGATATTCAAAGTATCTTGAACATCAAGGTATCTGATGTTCAAAGATGCTTGATGTTCAAGGTCTTGAACATCAAAGTCTGATTTTCATGATACATCAGGCAAGAAGTAATAACTCCAAGGGTATTGAATTTTGAAGAAGAAGCTGGTCCTTCTACATTTGTTATAGAAGAAGAGGAGGAATCCACATTCATACCTATTCATTCTGCTAGTGATGATGAAGTAATTGCTACAATATTAGATTTATCACAACCAAGAGGAGGGTTACTATTAGAGATGTACAAGAAGAAGAACAACCAAGAGCTTCTCAACCACCAATTGATCCTAAAGACAAAGGGAAAGGTATTCTGGTTGAAACAAAGAAAAAAACTCACTTTGGCAATGAACTTAGAGCAATTGAAGTTGCTAGGAATGAAGAGCCTAGAAAAGTTCAAGAAGATTTAGATGCTCAAGATAGAAAAGAACAAGAAGCTCAAGAGGCTCTGAATAGAAAAGCGTACTCAAGAGGTGCAAGATGAATTAGATGTCTGAAACTACTGAACCTTTACAGTCCCCTACACCTGTTGGATTTATGCCAAGAAGACCTAATTTAGCTAAGGACAGGAATGCTATGATGGCTTATCTGAAAAGTCAAGGGTATAAAGGATTACAAAAGTTTAATTATCTTGAGATGAAAAGATTATATGATGCTGCTAGGGAGGATTATAAGAAGAATGTTGCGGCATCAAAGATTTTAGAGAAAGCTACCGGACCGAAAACCGAAAAAAGGAAGAAAAGTTTAAAGAGAAAAGAAAAAGCGAAGTTACAGATGTTCAGCTTTTCAAAAAGAAAAGGTAGAACTAAGATCTGAGACTAGTGATGAATTGAAGAATTATCTCAGAGTGGTAGATTTTGATTATACAAAGGAAGATGATAACATGAAGATGAACAGATCAAAGATCGGTGTTTTTAAAGTTGTGAAATCCAAGAATGAAGAATACATGATTTTTCATAAAGAAGATGAAAGCTTCAAAGTTTTCAAAAGGCTATGGGATTTACTGCATATTATAGATAGAGTAGACCTATTCTACTTATATCATGTTGTGAAGGCTTACTTTGAAAATAATTCATTGGAAGGGATTGGTTTGGTTTTACATGGTGATCTCATAACTATATGGGAAACTGATGAAGAGAGCAATGATGATATCTGGAAGAATCAAGAAAGCTGGGAAATAGTTTGCTGGAGATTCTTTGAAGAATCTGGAGTTCATGTTTTGGAGCTAGAAAATGGAACAATGATACACATGTTTGTAGAAAGAAGATACCCTCTCACAGTTGAGCTCATGAGAAGAATGCTAGAGCATGGATTGGAAGTGGAAGAGGATAATGAAACTGCTTGCATGGTTATCAACTTGTTTATAAACTGGACTACCATTGCTTTGAAGATGATCAATAACTGGTATGAATTTTATTTGAATAAATACTTTTTGATATATCAAGTTACTTTTATTCAAAGTACTGCGATCGACAATACTTTCATCAAAGTAATCTTGTTCTAATAACTAAACCGTTAAATAAATTTTAGAAGAAACCGTTTTGCTAAGTAATAAATATTTTGAACTAAAGGTTGAATAAATGGTTTTGGTGATGATAACATCAATAGGTTATCAATCCACCATGGTTACAAAAGGATTGACTAATCCATGAGCAAACGGCTCGGGTAAAGATATATCAAATCCGTTTTTAGTTGACAACTTGCTAATAAGTTGGATGGTATTCAACTCACCATATCGGTAATGTGAAGAGTTGGCTAGCCCACAAGAAAATGGCTTGTGGTAAAGGTAGTGGAAAAACCATTATTGGTAATTAGTTCACCATTAGATAGAAGAACTAACTAGTCGAAGGGTACGACTTTTGGTAAAGACACAACAAATCTGTTGATAGCTGGTGGTTTGCTAAAAATCATATGGTTATCAATGTACCATGGTCTTACACACCAAAACATTTGGCTACTCAGAGATAATGGCTTTGGTAAAGAGTTCTAAATCCATTATTTTTCAATGATTCACTTGAAAGTGATGAGAATAGTATGCAACTTAAACTAAATTAAATGTACAAATTGTCATATGTTGTCTGTGTTGCTTTGAAAAGATGGAGCTTGTTGGATGCTGTTGTAAAGAGAACAATTCTAAGAGATACTTTGACAAGAACAGATGTTACAGAGATAAAAGCTTAAAGACTAAGAAACAATCCGTCTTTAAAAGATGAAGCTGTTAAAGATATATTCACAAAGGAACTTGAAGTCAAGCAAGTAGAATTCAAGTTAGGGGAGGATTATTGGGATATGAAAGTGTCTTTGAAGATATCAAAGTAATCTTGTGAAGATATCAAAGTACTGTAAGTTGCAAAGTACTTGAAGAAGTTAAAGACTCAAAGTACTGTTAAAGACAAAGTCAAAGTACTGCAATATGAAGTCAAAGTACCGCAAGAACAAAAGAACTGTTATATTCGTTTATGGAAAGAATTGTATTCTATGTTTAGATTACTTGTCATACAAGGTTATCAATTGTAAACCGACTAGGATTTCCTTGAGCCTATAAAAGGACTCCTAGATTGGCATTAGAGATATGACTTACGATTTTAGAATTAGAGTTTTAGAGAAAGTTCGATTATCTTAGAGTTGTATTAGAGTATATGCATAATAAGCAGATTTAGAGTTTATAATAAAAGGTTATTCTTCTTAGCTTTGTTAAGTAAATTCCGCGTACTTAATAAAGATTACTCAGTGTTTCTTTGTTAATAACTTAGGATTTATCCGAGGTTATTAAACCTTAACAAGCTAGTTAAGATAGTTTGATTAAAGTATATCGATCCAACAGATATCAAAAGGTTCAAAATAGTCAAAGGGTTCAAAATCAAGTCAAACAAGTTCAAAATATATCAAAAGAGTCCTTGTACAAGTTAAAAGAGTTCAACTATATGTCAAAAGGTTCAACTCAAGTTCAAAGTGTTCAAATATATGTTAAAAGGTCCAAATCAGTTTAAAAGAGTTCAAATATATATGTCGAAGAGTTGTAATCAAGGAAAGTGGTTTAAATAATAGTGTTCATAACATAGTAATCAATTTAGTTCGGGCATAATCTACTTACTAGCATAAGTAGTGAAACAACGTTTATTTAAGTTCATATAAGTGTAAAGTAAAAGCAAGTAGTTGAGCATGTATCTCCCACGAAGAGTTTATAAAACAATTAAGCGGTAAAAGTGGAGACTCACGAACTCACGATGCAATGATTATGATGATGATAAGTGGATACACTAAAATGAGGTGCAATCTCTATCCGCAACCTAATATGAATGATATGTTCTAATGTAAGTCATGAAACAATGTCGTGCATGCAAACTCATATGATATCCATACCAACTTGTGCATTTTTAAAATGAAGTTTATCGTCGAAATACACGTTTATGACATCTCGTCATGTTATAAAATACTTTACAAGTACTTACGTTGAAAGCGACATCCTACAATAGTTGCTTAGTGATTTATCAAGAAATTATAGTTTATGAGTAGTTTTTAGGAAAAAGTTTGAGAGATCGTTATATTACTTTCGTTACAACCGTTTGACGAACGGTTGAACATTTAGGAAAATAGGCCAGGTGAACTCACTTTTACTTAAAGACATTATTTTCTCAAAAGTACTCTATCGATAAGAAAAATGGCTCCAAACATGGTCACTTGCGATAACCATTTTGGTCTAGTAGAAAATATGTAAGTGTTAATACTTGTGAAAATAATTACGATAGCCATAATTAAAACGCGTGTAACTTAGTCGTTATAAGTCCGTTTCTCGTTTTATATCCTTAGTTTAGTGTCAATGTATACCTAATATATTTTTAATAAATCGACTCATTTAGATAATGCTTAAAACTTGTTTTGCCCTTAAATAACCCTTGACTTGTATTTTTAGAAAATTAGTTTTAGGTAGTTAAACTTGAAAATATCGTAACTTCTTCGTTATAAACCCGTTTTAACCCGTTCAAGTGACCACGGTTTCGTTTTAAAGTATATTTTTTGAAAATCAAGCCCAAAACAATCCATGACCTGTCGAAATTTCCAGATTTTATAAAAATGGACAGAAACTATTTTATTATCGTCTAACTTGATTTTTCTAGCGTAATACTTGTTTCAATCACTTCAAATCAACACCAAATCTATTCTAAACCTACCATAGGAATAATAATGGGTATCATGGAAATTATAACCGACCGTTCTATGGGGATAATAGGAATAATAATGGGTATCATGGAAATTATAACCGTGGGCCTTATGGAGAAAAAAACCCAGCATTGAAGAGACCATAAACAAATTCCTGGAATGTTCAGCCCAGAAGCAAAAAGAACAACATAAATGGCTCATGGATTTTTAGAAAAACACAAATAAAAATCTCTCCAGACACGACACAACCCTAAACAACCTTGAAGTCATGGTGGAAAAGATTAGTGTAGAGATAGAGATAAGTAACATTGAGCCTGAGGGGACCAAACCTATGGTGGTATGCAATGCCATTTTTGTTGATGATAATTCTCAGGAAGTAATTAAAGATTGTTATTCTCTAACAAAAAATTTAGAGAAATCGACTGTCGACAAACAAGTACAGTTACGCCGTAATTATTTTCCTGAGTTACGGCGTAACCATGATTCAGAAAGCGTAAAAAGGTCAGAGAAAGGGTTATTTTCGGTTAAAGATATTAGCGCAGACGGGTTAGTCGTTCTATGTTCAGTTGGGAATCATGAAGTCTTGGGGGTAGTGGATTATGGTTCTAGCATAAACATCATGCCACTTTCCATATTTTTAAAACTCAAATTGATCCATCTTTGGAAGACGGATATAGTAATTGAGATGGCCAATTTGACCAAGGCTATTCCCTTAGGAATTACATGTGGTACTTGTATTAAGATCGATAAGTTTGTTTCAGCCCCGGAATTTGTGGTTATGGACATGGAGAAAAACACGAAGGAATGTTTGATTCTTGGTAAACCGTTCCTTGACTCGTTGGGATACTATGGTGATAGAGTAGAGTTTAAAATGGATAAAACTTTATGTCATGAGTAGGATGAAATAATGACAAGCGAGGAACCAAAGGAGATTCAAGTGGATTATTCGGATAGGTTCCCTCCTTCACATTTTGGCCATTTACAGGGGACCGAGTAAAGTGATGATGACAACAGCGAATGAGAAGATGATGATGTCAGCCTTGGTACCAAGTTATGTTATTCTGGTAAACTTCATTTGTTGTACTCACGAAAATTCTTTAATTGATGGTTCTAAAGTTACATTGCCTACGTGTTCTCCTTTTCCAAAAGCGATGTCTTGGGGAGGAGAGTTTCTCAATCGAAGGATAAAAAACGCATGAAGTTTGGTGGTGTTGGGAAGACTAAAAATTAATGTCGAAATCGATGGATTCAAGGACACGATATTATGAACGATTGGTTCACGAGGTAGATGGACTATTCATTTTCGCGAACCGCCTATGATGTCTAATGATTTCACCAAAGGATGGCCTCGATGCGACCCCAACCGAAAGATCTGCGATGGAGGAGAATTCCCCGATCGTAATTGGCCCAAACTCAAGGAATGGGCATGCTTCGACGAGGAAAGAAGGATGGAAGTTGGATACAAGGGAATCTCATTTGAAAATTGGTTAAAACTAAAATTTGGAGTTGTCAAGCTAAACTGGGATGTCGAGGCTAAATTTCGCTACGAATGGGCAAAGACTAACTTTCTGCAAGAAAATAGATATTCCTTGACTCCGATTGTTCCTCCGTGTGTGTCTGGGACCAGCCGTCTTCAAACAAAAAATTAGACAAGGAGGAAGTTGGCCAAGTCCAAAGGCCACCATAAAGCCCCAAGGCTTTGAGTCGAACTTAAAGACTCATAAATAAAGAAAAAGTGCTCTTTCAGGAGACAACCCGAATTATCCCTTTCATTTGTTTTATTTTCTTTCTGTTGGGTTTTGTGTTTTAAACCATTTTGCGGGAAAGCGAAGAAAAGTTGTTGCTTTGAGGCATTACGATCCGACCGAGTTATGGCGTAACTCACTATCTTAGTTACGCCGTAAGGCCTTTGTCTTGCAGCAGAACTTGTCGGAAGCATTACCATTCGTAACCCGAGATATGGTTACGCCCGTATACACACCTGTCGCCGTTTTGCTTAATTACAAGTTGTAACTCCTTATGGGAGTTCTGACGTAACCATCTTCTGTAACACTTCTTTCATTTTAAACACAACAACCTTGTATTAATTTTCAAATGAACTTTGTGGGTATGTTCCCAGAAGCCCTCGAGACTACACTCGTCCACTTGGGACACCAAGTGGTTTAAAAACTTGTTTCATACGCTAAATGCTGTAACGTGATTCCCTCTAAAGTGAGTTAGATTTATTTTTCATTTTTCTTTTTCTTTTTAGAATTATGCTTGTCGGTAGTGTGATTTCAGGGATTGATGTTTGTTCGTGGATGCTTATGAGAGAGCTGCGACTCTTTTACGTAGGCCTTCTTTCTTTTGAAGCAAATTTGGGGAAGTTCTCGCTCTAATTCTACTTTTCTCTTCAGATTTATTTAGCGCTTAGTACAAAAGGGACTTTGTATAATTCAAGTGGGGGGACGGGAGTAGAATTATCTATTGAACTTTATTGCCCTCGTTTTTCTAGTTTATTTTGAAAAATTATGCCATTTTTAAAATTTTGACATGTTTTTCTTAACCTAACTATATTAGACCTTAGCCGAGCACATTATAACCCTTGATATTATATGGTGAGATTAGCCTTATCCGTTTCCAAATATTTACCCCAAATCCACCAAATTATGAGTGTGTCGGTAGCTTGTAAACTTTAGAACTTGGCCTTTACATCATTTCGAGACCATAGGCGAGGTATGTTGAGTTAGCTTCGATGTATTTGGACTTTTTAGTTAAGAAGCGTTATTATAGGATTATCACCCAAATAGCCTACCATTGTGTGTCTATCGATTAGTCACCTCAACTTCTCTACCCCATATTTAAACCCTGTTGCACCACTTCGCTTTAGTAAGATACCCCTAGATACACCCTTCTGAGCCATTCCTTTCATTTTGTTCACCCAACATATTGTTTCGATACACCATTAAACCTTAGCCTACCCTGTAGTCTTTATTTGTAATTGGAAAGTCATTATATGCATAAGTTTAAGGTTCAAGTGGAAGGTTCGAATCACGCTCTCGTCGTAACGACATATCCTTAAAGATCATTGAAGACCCCTAATATATATATATATGTGTGTGTGTATATATATATATATATATATATATATATATATATATATATATATATGATGATGTGATTCGAAAAATAAATAAATAAATAAATAAAAATAAAAAATAAAAATTATTATTGTTATTTAGTGATTGTAAAAGTGCGATGTTATAAGCACTATTGTTATGAGATTAATATAGATTTAGTATCGAGGAGGCCACCTCGGTCACATTTGAAGAATGAAGATGGAAGTTTGCCCATCATGACGTCCTCTAATGGCACATCTATCTGGTTATATCATGATCTGGTTTCTTGACTTCGAAACTTGAACTTTGGGAAAACGGTAAGTGGTGATGACTTAGTTGTAAATTTAGACTATTTGCTTGATTTTGTTTTACACCAATTTTATCCCATGTCTTATCCTACCATTTTTTTTGGGTAAAGGGTCTTCAACCCGGTAAATTATACATCTTATCCTACCCTTAGTCATGAAGCGTGTCTAGGTGATGCAGCGAGCAATCTTTGGTGTCTTGGCCATGGATTTGGTCATGTATCATTGATTTTGTCCACTTCGCCATGACATGTTAGTAATGACAAATCACCCTTAACCTTTGTCGTGTCTACCCATATTGCCTTCAAGAATTATTTTGTCCTTAACTCTAGTGGTGGAGATTTGTGTAACCGGCAAGCTTATGATAGAATGCATGCTATGACTGTGCAATGAGTGATCACCCCGAAATTGACACTTAGAATAGTTGAGAGATTTGAGTGTTTTGTTCCCATTTCATGAGGTGTTCGCTTTGTTTTATTCAAGCATAAGGGATTTGTAAACTTATATTTTCCAGGTAATGGGAGATATCTTTTAGGAATCTATCTAATAAGGTCTACTGAGGGCAAGTAGAGTTCAAGTGGGGGGATATTTAATAACATCAAATAGTCATGAATATTAAGTGTCAATTTCCCCCGATAATGCTCGTATTTTATATCATTTATATGGATTTATGCTTGTTTTTCTCTATATTTCATTTTCAGGTAAATTATGAGCATTGGAGCTAAAGAGACGCGGATTTAGAGATTTATTGAAGATATATCATAGTATGCTCATTTTTATGCAGTTACAGCGTAACTACTCTCTCCTGACATACGCCGTGTAACTAAGGCGTGGCTCAGAAAATCAACTCAACAGAATATTATGGCGTAACTCTCCCAAAGATTACGGCGTAACCAACTAGTTCAAATGAGACTCCGCGCCGCTGCAAGCTACGCCATAACTTTTCTATCAATTACGGCGTAACCAAGATTTTATGAAAATACAACGTAACTCCTTCTATAGTTACGCCGTAACCAGCATTTTTAGTACAAATTACGAAGAATTGTATGTTACGGCGTAACTCTTAACATTAGTTACGCCGTAACCAGATCTGGCCTATAAATACTGTTGGGATATGAAACTGGTGAAGAATGACAAAGTACTGGAAAAAGTCAAAGTACCGCTTCTCATTCAAAGTACCGTAATCACGCTTATTCGACAATACTGCTAAACGAAGATATTCAGATTTGAGGGGAAGTCAAGCATGATATTTGTTATGGATTTTTTTGACGATACACACACAGGTTATTGTTCAAACACACAGGAGTTTGATTTTTGTTCTTAAAAGATTTTAAAAGAAGTTGATTTTATTGAAGAATTGATTACGAAGAGGATTATTTATCACTTATTTGAAGGTGAAGTGGAATTACTTGATGCGTGTTTTATCATACCTTTTAGCGAGGTAACTTGTTCGGTGCTTCAATGATTATGACAAAGAATTGACAGAACACTTAAAGGAGTGACGTTATTGTGCTCAATGATTATCGTCAAGAGATTGAGGTCTCCCTATACATAGGTATACGTTCAATGTCATCTATAGTGCAAGATATAAGATACAAGTTTGGGTTATTTTACTTCTTCATCAAGTTGGTTATACTTAGTTTTCTTCATTAGTGATCATTACATGGAGCCTATAGATTTGAAGAATCAAGAAGATGGTTAATATATGGGTTTCAGGGGAATCTTATTGTTAAATGCTTAACCATCTACATGCATCACTCAAGGGGAAGTGTTTGATTTTTACTACTGTTGATCATTATTCCTATTGCTAGTTGGAGTTTCTGCTGTTTTGAATCCATTTTTCTTATGGTGCGTAATGGTGGGCGATTTTAAACATTGGAAGTCTTAGATTGGAAGTATGATATTGGTTTGTGGTGGTCAAGATCATTATTTGCATACGTTCCCAATTAGGATAATAAAAAAAAGGGGAAGAGATGTTTGAGTGGCATGGCATGGATTAAGGGGAAGACAAAGGAAGACATACTTGTTTCATTCATGGTGAGATCCCTGATCTCAATTTCTCTACTTTGTCTAGGGAAGTTCGTTTAAGAATGGTTTTGTCATTATCAACTAGGGGAAGATTGTTGGGAATTATACGTTTGAGTTGATAAGCCAAAAAGAATGAAACAAGAGGGACTTAATATGACAAGAAGGAAACCTACAAAAAGATGGAAGGACTTGCTTGCAAAAGAAGTTTTATTTATTAGTCCTTAGTAGAGATTTGTAAACCCTAATCCTCTAGTATATAAAGAGGACATAGGTGTAGGTTTAAACAAGTCTTCCAATATGTAGACGTCTAGTAAAGGTGTGTGTGTGTCCTAGGCGTATAGTCTTGTAAACGCCTAGGTTATTAGTTTAGTTAGTAGTTTAGTTATCTAGACGTGTTCCTATAAACGTCTAAGATTAGTTAGTGTTAGTGATTGAAAACCTTGTGTCAATAACAATTATGTTTTGATTTATCCCATTTGCGTATTGTCATTGTTATTGTTAAACCCTAAGGCTCAAAACGATCTAAAAGAGTTTTAACAAACTCCTCAAATACCCCACGATTTTCAGCATTTCAAAGCATCCCATTTCACACACAACACAAAGTGAACGTGAGTAGAAGTCGAAGGCAGATCTAGAGGAGCATACGGAGCTATCTCCAAGGGAGAAATCACTCCCCTACGATAAGCATTAGCTTTTTATCTTTTCTTTACTTTCAATTCATGTATTTCGTAATGTTAAACATTGAATCGATTATTTTAGTTAATATGAGCGGCTAAGCACCTCTGGTGCTGGCCTAGTTATGATTCCTTAATTGTTTTGTTTGCGTTTACATTGCTTCCGTATAATTATTTCTAAGTGTATGCATGCATAATTTGTTGGTAGCTACCCTTGTTTCGGTAGTTTTGAATGGCGGTAGTGACTAGTTACTTAGGGGATAGACCAACACCAATGACCCTAAGTAGGTAGGCTGAGTGGGAAGGGTAAGATATGACCAACTGACCCTTTGCCTTGTGCGATTTGACTAACTGATCACCTATCGTTTGGATGAACTTAAGAAGTAGGGGGTGAGTGTTTAAGTTGCTAGCGCAGAGCACTCACATGTTATGAATCTAGCATGTAGCGATACTTAATGACTTGGCTTAGGGACTAAGAACAAGCTTGGACTTATGATGGGTCACCTGATTTCTCAGTGGGACCCTTTGAATTAGGTTAGGATGAACTGACCAAATGATGTCCTAGCGACTTTGACCCCACCTAAAGTAATTGGAAGTAATTAGACGTAAACATTACTAATTAGGATGATTAACTAGGTTAGCACCCCTCTCCTCTATTGATCACATCCCTCGCCTTTATTTTCTTTAGTAGTTAATTATATCAAAATCATATTAAAATCTGTGACATCTAGACTTAGTTTAAATCCGCACTCATAGCTCTAGGGAAGACCTCGATTTTACCGATTATTACACTACACACGATCGGGTACACTTCCCATTAGTGCATTAGGGTAGACCATAGGTATAACGAGACTTATAAATATTAAAACCTGGTCAGTAAAACCTGCATCAGCAAGATTTAAATAGGAAAGGGTCATCCCAAAAGTAATATTTTAAATCTGAGAAGAACTTTTTCTTTTGATCATAAGTTTTGTTGCTTGGTAGAACTCTGGCCGCGAGGTAATTAGCGAAGTCCGCATACCATGGTTCAGGACTAGGATCCTTAATTATTACTGCCATAAGATGCTCATCAGGAAAGGAATCACGAATAGTTTCTATGTCAAGTTCCTCAAGCTCAGGGTTTTCTAATCGAGATAGGTGATCAGCTGCTAAATTTTCTGCCCCTTCTTATCCTTGATTTCTATTTTAAATTCTTGTAGCAACAGTACCCATCTTATCAATCTTGGTTTGGCATCCTGTTTACTGAACAAGTACTACAAAGAAGAATGGTCAATGTAGAAAACAGTTTTAGACATTACTAAATAAGACCTAAATTTATCAAAGGCATAAACCACAACAAGGAGTTCCTTCTCGGTGGTCGTGTAATGTTCTTGTGCTTCATTTAAGATTTTACTAGCATAAGAAATAGGTTTAAATTTTTTGTTTATCCTTTGTCCTAAAACAGCTCCCATCGCATAGTCACTGGCATCACACATAAATTCAAAATCGTTGTTCCAATCCGGAGCAATGATAACAGGAGCTGTAGTCAATTTTTCTTTCAAAATATCAAAGGTTCGTTTGCACTCATCGTTAAAGTCAAATTTTGCATCCTTCATAAGAAGTTGGGTCATAGGTTTAGCAGTTTTTGAAAAATCTTTTATAAATCTTCTATAAAACCCAGCGTGCCCAAGAAAACTCCTAATTCTTTTTAGATTAGTTGGGTAAGGGAGCCGAGAAATAACTTCAACCTTAGCTTTATCGACTTTAATCCCAGTTTGGGAAATTTTATGTCCCAAAACAATTCCTTCTTTTACCATAAAATGACATTTTTCCCAATTTAGGACAAGGTTGGTTTCTTCACATCTAGCAATCATTTTAGATAAATTATTAAGGCAAGATGAGAAAGAGTTACCAAAGACCGAGAAATCGTCCATAAATACTTCCATGAAATATTGGCACATATCTGAGAAGATTGCCGTCATGCAGCGTTGGAATGTGGCAGGGGCATTGCATAGCCCAAAAGGCATTCTTGGTAAGTGAATGTTCTGTAGGGGCAAGTGAAAGTAGTCTTTTCCTGATCCTCTGGAGCGATTGGAATATGGAAATACCCTGAAAATCCATCAAGGAAACAATAATATTCATGTCCAGAAAGCCTTTCTAACATTTGATCGATAAAAAGGAGTGGAAAGTGATCTTTTCGCGTTGCGTCAATTAATTTTCTGTAATCAATGCAAAGTCTCCATCCAGTAACCGTTCTTGTAGGGACCAGTTTGTTATCCTCATTAGTGACCACGGTCATTCCTCCTTTCTTTGGCACAACATGAATAGGACTAACCCAAGGGCTATCGGAAATAGCGTAAATTAGACCTGCATCCAAAAGTTTAATGATTTCATCCTTGACCACAACTTGAACTTTTGGGTTTAATCTCCTTTGTGGCTGCACTACTGGTTTAAAATCATCTTCCATAAGTATCTTGTGAGAACAGTATGAGGGATTAATTCCTTTTATGTCAGAAACTTTCCATGCAATAGCTCCTTTGTGCTTGCTCAAAACCTGTAATAACAATTTCTTTTCCTTGTCAGATAATAAAGAAGAAATCACAACAGGAAAATTAGGATCATCATTAATAAATGCGTATTCCAAAATGAGAAGGGAGCTCTTTGAGCTTGGGAGTATTATCAGCTTTTTCGTTAAGGATGTTGGCAGAACACAACGTTTGGTTATCCACAGTATTTCCTTCCCACTTTTCTTCTTCATCATTAGATGTGTTGTCATTGTCATCAAATGCTAGTGATTTCAAAGGGTCTGGCTGAAAGCATTCTTGAGCATGTTTCTGAACATTAACCTCGACCAGATCGAGGTCGTCAAGGTTGTCGTCAGTGAAAGAAGCGTATTTCATTGATCTTTCTAGGTCGAAGGTAATCTTATTATTTCCAATTTCTAAAGAGATCTTCTTGTTAAAAACATCAATCATGGCGTGTGTTGTGGCAAGAAAGGGTCTTCCGAGTAAAATAGGGACATCATCTTCTCCCATTTCGAGGACCACGAAGTCAACCGGGAAAACAAATTTATCAATCTTGACAAGGAAATTCTCTGCAATTCCTTTAGGGTATTGAGTTGTTTTATTAGCCAGCTTAATGTACATTCTAGTTGGTTTCAGGCTTCCCAATTCCAGTCGTGAGTAAAGCGAGAATGGCATAAGACTGATGCTGGCTCCTAAGTCGGCAAGGGCTTTTTCAAACATGATACCTCCGATGGTGCAAGGTAAGGTGACACTCCCAGGATCTTCTTCTTTGAGAGGCATGTCTTTTAGAAGTGCAGCGGAACACCTTTGATTCAAGGTAACTTGCGTTCGATCAGAAAGTCTTTTATGAGTGAGAAGGTCCTTCATGAATTTAGCTTATTTGGCATTTGTTCAAGCGCTTCCACGAGAGGAATGTTTATGCTGAGCTGTTGTAATTTCTCCATGAATTTATGAAATTGTAATCGTTCTTGCTCCTTCTTAATTCTTCCGGGAAATGGTATGGGCGGAACATAGGGTCGAACTTTTTCCTGTGACAAAGTTGGTTGAGTAGCCTCTGTTTCTTTGTTGCTATCTTGAGGGATTTCTTCATTCTGAACATCTGAGTTGGAAGGATAAGCTGGTTCTTTGTAGTTTAATCCTCTTCAGGTTGTTGTAGCATGGGCCAGATCCCTGGGATTGGTTTCAGTTGTACTAGGAAGTTCCCCCTAGTCTCTGATTCTGCCGTCTTCGGCGAGCTTTTCGACCTGATTCTCCAATCTTCTTATAGCAGTTGCTTGAGTCCTTAGTACATGGTCGTAGTCTTTCTTGATGTTCCATACTAGTTTCTCACTTTCCTCTTGCTTTCTGTTAGATTCTTTCACAAACTTTTTAATTTCCTTTTCGAGATCTGTTACTCTTCCTTCAACTGGGCTATCGAACTTATGTTTAACCATCTTTACTTCTTCAGTAAGAGAGTGCATATCAGACTCGAATTCTTACAAACTCTTAATTACCGATTGTAGTTCCATCGGGCTTTCTGTCCAATCTTCATTCCAAGATGAAGAATGAAGAGCAACTTCTTCAACTCCGGTCCATCCTTTATCAACATTCATCAAAGGGATAGGTTCTTTGGAGTCTACCATTTGTCGAGTCTTGATATTAAGCCCATTGTAGAATGTTTGCAGTTGCTCATGCTTGTTGAGTTTATGCTCAGGGCATTTGAGGATGGCTTCATTGAATCTTTCCTAAGCTGTAAATAATGGTTCATCATTGGTTTGGCAGAATCTTCTAATTTCATCAACTTGCTAAAGGATTTTTGCAGGGGTTCGTTATTCTTTAAGAAAGGCCTTCTTGAATGCATTCCATGTCGTAATAGATCCAGAAGGTAGTTTCTTTAGCCAATATCTAGCTCTTCCCTTGAGAGTATATGGGAATGCTCTCATCATAATATGGTCTCTAGAGATGCCTGGTGCATGGAACAAGTCAGCGATTTCACATACTTTAGAGATGTGCTCGTGTGCTTCCTCATATTTGTTTCCATAGAAGCTGCATCTCTTCAGTTCATCCAGACATAGTCCCCAGAATTCGAATCTAACATTTTCTTCGAGAGCTGGAATAGTGATCCCCTGTTTTACTTTAGAGGTGGTAAGATAATCATTAATGGTGAGAGACATAATTTCAGAAATTGAAAAACAATAACTAAAAATAAAGACTTAAATAAAAAAATTCCTAATATAACTCCGACGGCACCAAAAACTTGATGGAGTTTTACTAACCAGTTTTAATATTTATAAGTGTCTCGTTATACCTATGGTCTACTTATGCTTACTTAGCAGGCGTGTACCCGATCGTGTGTAGTGTAGTTTTAGGTTGTCGAGGAATTAGATCCCAAGAGCTATGTGGCGATTCTAATTAAGTCTATGTGTCACTGGTTTTAATATGTTTTAAGATTGAAATGATTAATTAACTACTAAAGCAAGAAATGTAAGAAAGCAAATAAAGGCGAGGGTTGTGATCAATAGAGGAGAAGTGTGCTAACCTAGTTACTCATCCTATCAAGTTAAGTTCACGTTTAATTACTTTCAATTGCTTCAAGTGGGGGTTTAGGTAAGCTAGGGCAGCATTTGGTCATTAGATCCTAACCTATCGGCAAAGGCTTCCACCGGAGATCAAGCTACTACCCTTGAAAGTCCAGTTGTTTTTAGTCCCCAAGCACGTCATTAAGTTCCGCTACATGCAAGATTCATAACAATGAGTGACCGGGCGCTAGCATCTTAGACACTCATCCCTAACTTCTTAAGTTCATCCAAGCGGTAGGTGATCAGTTGGTCAAATCGCACAAGCGAAGAAGGGTGCGTCAGTTGGTCATTCTTACCTTCCCACGGTCACCTACTTAGAGATTGGGTTGGTCAATTCTCCAAAGCAACTAGACACTACCGCCATTCAAAACTACCGAAACAAGGGTAGCTACCAACAAACTTTGCATGCATACACTAAAACAATTATCGGAAGCAATGTAAACACAAACATAACAATTAAGGAATATAACTAGGCTAGCACCGAGGTGCTTAGCGATCATAATTAAAACAATCGATTCAATGTTTAACATTACGAAATGCATGAATTGAAAGTAAAGAAATGATAAATGCTAATATCGTTAGGGTGATTTCTCCCTTGGAGATCGCTTCGTATGCTCCTCAATACGCCCTTCACCCACATACCGTTCTCGCTTTTGTGTGTGGAGTGAATGATGTGAAATGCATAATTTAGGGTGGTAAATATAGGCGAGATCTGTTTACGTAACTTAAGTTTAGAGTTTACGCCGTAACATCAATATCTTCGTAATTTGCTGCGGAAACTGGTTGGCAACACATGGAATGAGTTATGATATGATTACAAATCATGATTACGCCGTAATAGTGGAAAGAGTTACGGTAACTGCGGCGTGGAACATCATTTGACCTAATTAGTTAGGCGTAATCCTAAGATGGAGTTCGCCGTAATCTTGATTGAGTTGGTCTTACGAGCTACGCTTTTGTTCGGCGTTAATGTGAGAGAAGTTCTGGCAGTAATTACTTCAAAATGGACATACTATCATATATGTTAAATAAACTCTCCAAATTCGCGTCTCATTAGCTCCAATGCTCTAATCTAATCTGAAGAAATATAGAGGAAAACAAGCGTAAATTCATATAAATGACATAAAATATGAGCATTATCGGGGGAAATTGACACTTAATATTCAGGACTATTTGATGTTATCAAACACCATTTTAAAAATCTTGGGTTCGTCCCTGTATGGGGAGCTTATGGGACTTGGGCTTTTAAAATAAGTAGGCTTATAAAATAAGTCTCGTTTGTCATGCGGGCTTATGAAATCATAAACCCGAAAAAAGAGCTTAAAACTTTAGCCCCATAAAAGGGGCTAAAAACTTTAGCCTGAGACTTTTGAATAATAAATTACTTATTTACCAAAAAATATATCTAACATATACAAAAACTCATTTAATTATGTCATTTTTAGTAATTTTGCAATGATAAGCCTAATCTTAAGTCCATTTGCCAAACAAGTTTACAGAAATACAAATTTCAACTTCGGCTTATAATAAAAGCCCCAGCCCCAGCCTAAGCCCTAGCCTCAGCTCAAGCCCCAGCCCCAGCCTATTGCACCAAACACACCTTTCGTCTTTTTGTTTGTTTGTGTGTGCAAAATATCGGTCAATATTTTGACCCTTCTCTCCAAAATGGTGACCGACGACCAATGATGACCTTTTGGCCACAGTGGTGATGACCGAGCAAAATATCGGTCGACTGATCCCATGGACCGATCAACTGTGCCTAGCCTAATGATAAACAAGTTTACAAGTTCAAAATACTACACCGCATCATTAAAACTTTAAGGTAGTAAAAAACCAGATTCACCAAGTTTAAGGTATCAAAATACACTTTGGCCGATATTTTACTACTCGTAAATGTTGTTGACTAAGGGGGGAGGGAGTGGTACCCTAATACCTTAGGTGCCACATCACCTCTATCCAATAAAAACCCTCCAACTCAAAACTACCCAATTCTACCCTAACACTACCAGATTTGGAGGGAGTGGTACCCTAGTACCTGATTTTATTTATTTATTTTATTTTTTTTTAATACATAAAATCTCATACAATATTAAAAATAAAAACATACCATTTCATTAAAAATAAAAACATTACATAATCCTTAAAAAAACTACAACTTAAAAATTGAAACTACAACTTAAAAATAAAAAAATAAAAAAATTACATAAGTTGAAATTAAAAAAAATTGAAACTACAACTTAAAAATTGCAAGCCCATCCGTGTTTGGCCGCAAGTTCACGTTTTTTTGTAAGAACGAATTCCAACATTTAAACAAGCTACAACATAATCCAAAATATTGGTAAAATTGATGTGGAGATGGGGGTTGTGGAACGTAAAATTGATTCGGGGATGCTTGAGAATAAAATTGGTTTGGAAACGGAGTTTGTTGTGGTTGCGGTTGAACGAGTTGAGACCGACCTTGACGCGAGGTGGAAGTTTTTTTACATCTTCTTGGATCCATGATTTTGTGTTTTTGAAAGATTAGTATGTGTTTTTATTTGTGTTTTGTGTGTTTTTATTTTGAAAAAATGAGTTTGTAAGGTTTGGTTTTAAAGGGAATTTTTTTTTTTTTTTTTTTTTTTTGAAAAAAGTAGCAACTGCTACATCCCAAACGGTCCCCAACGGTCACTTTTTTCAAACTTCATCACCATAGCCGCTCGGGCTCACAAACCGATCCATCTACCCGCTCGTGCTACCCGATGAGGAGGGATTGGTGTTGCCGATCGGGTAACGCAACCGATCCGATCCATCTACCGATCCACTCCCTCCCTAAATGCCATGTTACTTCCATTTTCGTGTCGTTTTAGTCGTTTTTGTTGAGTAAATTATTACCTGATGTACATTGTCAATGATATGATACGTTATTGTTGACCAAGGTGATATTCTCTGGAAAGAATTATACTTTTTACCTAACATTCTGACCGTTTTACTAGTTTTTATTGATAGGAGTTAGGTTAAAAGTGCAGTGCATACCTCAATATAATCATTTCAGTTATCTTAGCTTTGGAAAACTTGTTTATACAATAAGGGATTGTCTAACCAGTGCCCTGAGGGCACTGGTTAAGAAGGCTGAGGACCCACAAAAAGGTACCGAAAAAATATTTTTTTATTAAAAAAGTGTGGGTCCTTGAGTCTTTAAATTATTTTTTCGGTACTTTTTTGTGGGTCCTCAGCCTTCTTAACCAGTGCCCTAAGGGCACTGGTTAGACAATCCCATACAATAAAGGCAAACCATATCAGGCAATATCATTCATCATCACACCTAGTGTTTGATTAATTTGATACTATAAACCATAGTTGTCAGGATCCCGATCCTGATCTTAGGATCTTACGATTTTACGATACTGCAAAGCAAAAACGATCCGGATCCTACATATGATCTTTGCAAGCTTAAGATCTTATAGGATCCCGATCTTGACCATACGATCTTACGATCTAATCTGATCCGATCTTATTTTTCTCGGATTACAAACTAAAAAACTACAAATTTATGGGTTGTTTGTTTGTAGAATTCAAAAACAACATGTTAATCTTTTTAAACATTTTATAATCATAATTTAGGACAACATTTATATGAAACATTCATAGTATTTTGTGGTTATAATGTATTAGAATTTGTAGATTTGTATAAAATTACATAAACTATTAAGAAATAAAATTAAAGTAGGATCTTAAGATCCCGATCCGATCTTACGATCACGATCTTGCAAAGACGAAAACGATCCTGGGTAGGATCCCGATCTTGACAACCTTGCTATAAACCAATCAATAAAACAGTTGTCCTTTATCATAACTTTTTGATTAGCCGAATATTAGGTGTTATCGTGGCATGTTCCCTAGATTTATGACTAAACTCATGAATCTAACTATATATTGGAGGAAGACTATGTCCTCAATTAAATAACTAAGACATTATACATTTAAATATTAAGGGGCCGTTTGGTTTATTGCTAGGAATCGTAATGGATATCGGATTTGGTATGGAGTATAATGACAATGGATATAAAAAAGTGTATCATTACGATTGTTTATGTTTGGATGACAAAATATGAAATAAAAAAATGTATAGATATTTGAGTTTTGTAGTGGAAAAGAGAGGGACCCACGGAATGAATTTGATAGACACCAAATAGGTGAGTAATGAATCTATGACTATGATATAACTATTTCATTACCGGACCCACTAAACAAACACCTTGAATCGGAATGAAATCCATAGATCCATTTCGATAGCGCTCTACCAAACGCACAACTATACATGTATGTTGTACAATTAAATTATACACAAACATATATATTTAAAACCTTCAATTAATATAATCATTAAAACACCTATCAATGCAAAATTACAATCAATAGATCACGTAGTACAAATCAAACAAGCTATTAGAGTAAATTTTTAAATAATCTCCTCAAGCACACTAAAACATTCATGAAATAAAAATTAATACATATTATCAAAAAAAAAAAAAAAAAAAAAAAAAACATGTCTATGTTTTTTACTATCTACTTTTAGCATAATATAGCTTGCCATTGTTTGAAGTTTTTAAAACATATAATTTCCGTCTTCTATTTGTGACTAAAAACGTATTATAAAAAACATTATTTGTCGAAAACTACAATTATAGTGTCAACCGCCGCAACGCACAGGTATTCTGCTAGTTGTTTTAAATACACGAGTATGCTTAAAATTGATGGTTCAGAGAAAATTTGGTAGATGTTTCAGTACTTTAGTTTCGACATAACCAAGTGGATTGTTTGTTAGTTGCCGCGTATGCCCTCTAGCTTATAAATTACATTATGTATACAAAATAAAGATAGACAATATGCAACATTAAGGCGATCAGCTCACGAAATCAAAGGGCCTTTGGCCAAGGGATTGTTAGTTCAAATCACGCTAGTAAATTGACGGACATAAATGAGATTTTTTATTAGTATCGTTCGAGTATGTAGTTAGAAGAAGTTAATATTTGATGACATGTTGAAGATAGTCTTCTTTAACTGATAAGTCAGTCCTCTTCAGTTACATGATCGAAGCTATGAAGAAATTAATGTGTAAACAATTTATACAAGTCAATAGCTTTTGAGGCTATGCACGATTTTTCTTTTTCTTTATCAAGATATGAAAGCTGTTGTATTATTTCAAGTCCCTCTCGGGATGTGACTGAACACGCACAAAGGATATTTTTTCAAAGTAAAACTTATGTTTAACCAACTTGTGTTTGCCTCTAAATTTTGATAATACATCTAAGTTATGTGTTTCTAAAACTTCCAACACAATATATTAATCACACATAGTTTTAGAAAATAACTAACATGTGCACCAAAAGATTTTGGCTGACTATGAGTACCAAGAGATTTTTGGTTCATCGTTATGTGAGTGACTCATTGAAGAAGAATTACAGTAGGTTGAAGTTGAACTTTCAATGGAGAATTCTTTTAAGACATGAAACATTGTATGATGTTACTATGTTAGGCGTGGTCATATTGATATGTAACATATTTTAAAAAGAAATACTATGCATGTGTTAAAACTATTGTTTACAAATATTTTAAAATTTTAAGTGTAGATGATAGTATACAAATATTTTAAATTTTAGGTGTAGATGATAAAAGCAGAGAAAAGTCAAAAACTTACATAAGCATACACTTTTTAAAGCTTATGATTAGCTGCATTTAAAAGTCAACTTTTAATGTCACACATTAAGGTTCACACTTTCCCTCTAAAACATGTAAAATTTTTCAAGATTAAATGTATATGTTTTAAACAATAAGGGAGGGAGGAGTGGATATTTCATACCCTAATACCCTGACGTCACCTCTATCCAATAAAATCTTCCTAAACTACAGCGTCTACTGCTCTATTTCTACCTAAAGAGGTGGAATGAGGTAGTGCTTGATACTTCTGCCAACATAAAAGACAAAAAAAGAGAGAAGAAAGCTTAAAACAATCGGGTTGTGAACTCGATTTGTTCCAGATTTTGAACTACCCTAAGAGGTAGGATCGGTGTAGCCGATCGGTTTCATGAACTCGATTAGGAGCCCAAGCTCCACTCCGTCATACCTAAAGGAGAAACAAAAAATAAAAAGTGTTGAAATTTAATGTTTTCAATTATTGTACCCCTATTTGTTCAAAAAAAAATTATTGTACCCCTAATAGTCCAATGGAGTAGTCAAAATTATGGGCTATGTTGACTTAACACGCCAAAGTTTTGGGCCTGGTTATGTTGCTTTTTGACTAAACACACCTACTAACTGCTTCGGGGAAGTTAATAAAGAATCGTAATCTAGTTATAATATATACTAATACCCATTTTTGAACGGGCCAAGAGGAAATTTTTTACGGACCCCGTTTTGAGTTAATTGAGGTTCTGATTGGTTGATATTGTGATTTGCAGAACAATAGTACATGGGCTATAGTGTTTCATGGGCCAATGGCAACGTCCTATTGGTTGATATGTGATGGTGTTTTCCTTGTTCACAGCAGGGGCTATGAATTTTTGTTTACCTCTTGAAGCTTCCTCCCATTATTTTCTTTATCGAATAAATTCACCTTTCGCCCAAGTCATCATCTCCATTCCTTCCATCTTCTTCCTGAACATTCTTCCAACCAAACCACCCAAAAAAACAGACAAACCTTTTATCAAAACAACACTTTTTCCATATCTTTTATTTGAATATGAAAATATGATCCGATCAAACCCAAAAAAAATGATATAAAAAAGAATGGAGAAGTTGGTTTTATCACACAAATAAAATTCCTCTCTTCCTATCAAAACCATCGATTGTGTGATTACACACATAAACTAAATTATGGTTTAATTTTTTGGATTCCAATTCTCATGCATCTGATGATGAGGTCCTTCTTTTAAAAGCTTATGGTGTGTTTTTTAAGGTTTTTTTGATGGCCTGTTGTTCATCTGCAGCAGTGTCCTTATGGAAAAAAGGGGATAACATGATTGTTAAAGAATGTGAGAGTGAGATTTTAATGGATGCTATCTGAAGTCTTTTATAGTAACAGTCAGGTTTGCGTTTAAGATGTGTGTTTAATGGTTGAAGTTCTTTGCTTTTATTGGTTTCATTTAATATTTAGTTTATCTGCGATTTTTTTTGTTTGTTTTTAGATCTTTTTTATAAAAAAAATTATGGTGTTTTGGTGTTTATGTAGTTTAAATGGAAGTTATTGCATTTCCTCTATTGATGAATCACGATTTGTTAAAAGTTGCATCTTTTGTGTTTTCGTATGTTTATGTGATAAAAATGGTGTATTTACACATAGGTTTTGTCTAATTGAATGGGTTTATTTGTATGTCAAAACCTAAAAAGAAAATCAATCCTAATACAACCTCTTAAGTCACTCACTATATTGCTTTTTGTTTTGGATTTATTTTTATTGGTCTGTGATCTTAGAACTTATGTGTTTGTAGGGTGGAGTTTGATCGGATATATGTTTTTTTTAAGGTTCTACAAATATGGTAATGCTTGGAATGTAGGATGGGCCAATATACGCATTATTGAAAGAGGCTATATCGAGCTTTGTCGGATTGTTGATGGGCTGCTTGAACCAGACGCTTATCTCAAATTGATATAGTTGGGGTTTGAAGGTACGAAAAAGAATAATATTTAGAACATTAAATAGTTATTTAGTACTTTATAGTCATAGAGTATTTAGATATGCACTTTTCAACGATGGAAGAAACACCCTTTGGTATGCTCATAGAGTATTTAAATATGCTCATCTAAATACTCATTCTGAGAACACCATAAAGATATGCTCATTACAAACACCATAGAGATATGCTTATCTCTCTATTCTATGTGCATATATCGGGGAGGCAACACACCATTTCTTGTTAGTATTTGATCAATCTTAGAAACCGTAAAGTTCACATATAAAGACCACCAGAAAGCCGGTGAGAACATTCACAGGATAACCATAGCTTTGGTGGCACTTCCGCCTCCCGATAAATGGGAGATTTTTTTCATTAGAAAAAAACACTACTTGAGTTCTGTTTTCGCTTTCCTTTTCTGTACCTTTGTATGTAGGGTAGAATCTTTGTTCTACCCTTAAGGTCTTGCATAAACTTGAAAACAACATTATTGAGTAAACCAAATGTAACACTAGAGACAACGATGATTTGCCGATGATCTTTGTTTGTTTGGGTGAATCCTTCTTCATGAATGACAAGTATATACCTTTCTTATACTTTTTATAATTTTCTTTATTAAATTTATATAAATTTATTATGTGTAGATTGTGTAGTTATGGTAGACTACATCTACATTTGGGTCTCATGTCCTTGAGCTTCTTTGTCTCCAATCCGCTTCCAGTAAGTTTTTTTTCTTTTCTTATAATCCGAATGTAGTTGGTGTTTGATTTTTGTAATGTTTTTCCTATAAGTTAGCATGTAGTCTTTTAGTACCATTATTTAAAGGGTTTAAGCCGTACATTAGATGTCTACTTTTCAATATTTGGTATGATCACGTGTACCAAAAATTACACGTCACTTATGTCCCATACACAGATTACAAAATGGACATATTAGTACAAATTAAGAAGTTAAGTACCCGACGCGTAATTTTTACGATTCATCTCTTTTTTCAGTTCATGATCTGAGAATGTCTCTAATTGCTAATTTTTTGATTTATGTACTACTTATGAACAAGCACCCAGGAATAATTTTTTAGGAATTTAGTTTAATCTTAAAATACAAACACTTTGATATAAACATGTCCCTACTTGAAAACTTGCTTTTTCCCCATAATGGCTGGCAAACCATTTTGTATAGCCAAACACTTTAGCCTTATGGCTAAAATAACAGATGTATAGTTAAAAGATAAAAGTAAGATCCCAAACATTATAGTCATAAGCTTGCTGATTGATGTTTGATAATAATCCATGTGGTGAACAACATACTTTTTATATCTTCTATAACGAGAATAGTGGTTGGCAGAAGTGATAATTGAGGTGTTTTCTTATTTCAGTTACTTTCTACTTTTCTCTTTTAACAAATACTTATCATGTCTTGAACGATAAAATTGTAGCCGTGCCTATAAGAAATCATTAATCTCACGAACGAGTTATATGGACAAATAAATAGGGTGTCTTTAAGGAATTATTAGGAAAACAATTTCGGTGCATTTTCCATCATTTTGAACAGATTGAGAGTAATTATCATCTTTTGATTCATTTGTTTACTGACATAGCCTGCATGCAATCCAAGAGGATCGAGATACAAGAATAGATGGTAATCTCTATACTATGTTCCATTTCTTAGAGCACATATATATTTCATACTATCTGCCTATACATACACAAACTGGTGTTTATATTTCATTGTTCACTAAAGTATGAACTTGCACACAAAGTAGGTTTTCTATATGTGAACACGACTTTAGTGAAGGAAGCTGAAAAGTATCAAACCCTGGCGTCACCAACTTCTTGACCTGACCCACCTAGAGTTGCGGTGGCAAGTGATATGTTGGAATAATGGACCATTTATATGGTACAATGTGGTATTAGCTAAGGTCATCTTAACCACGTTGATCAACCAATGTGGTTAGAAAATAAGAGATAACATGTCTTACAAGAATAATAAAGAATAAGTTAGGTTTAGACAAGAAGAAAATGACAATTTGACAACATAAAAATGGTTCAACGTTGTTGGGTTAAATCTATCTATTTCTAAGTAGAGGTTGAAACAAGAAGGCAGGTTGGGTTGACCCGTTTCCACAAATAATTTTGTCCACATTTTAATAATCTCTATAACCAAATAATAGTTATAAATTAAGAAAAATATTACTCCCTTACAATAATAATCTAGATCCTTGAATAAACCTGATTAGAATGTTGTATGCATTAGAATAGACTTTGAAGTTTGAGCGATTTCCAACTTGTTACATCCATTATATCGACCCATTTGAGATGGCTCGACCCAATAGACACACCAATAAATGGGTTGAAATTTGACACCACTATATCAGAGGTTATATAAAAAATAACATAAATAAAATATACTTCTTACAATAGGTCTATTACATTTAACTAAAAAGTACAATTAATTTATGCAACATTTCCTTTTTTACAGGATATCGGAGACAATTTTCTTTGGTCAAAAGTTTTAGAAAGACTTCAAAGAATCTATTTGGCGATCAACTACGATATCATATGGGAGAATAATTCCCAGTCATTAGGAGAGCATAAAAGCGTATTTACATGCTAAAGAAATAGAATTTCATTGTTCTACCGCATTACACTTTAAGTATGTCAATTTATGGTGATTGCGGTGAAAAGAGATTTCTTTAGTATTCCAATTCACAAACGATAACCGGTTAAGTAAAGGATATGAGAAAACATTACCTTAATGACTATGAAACCAGGGACTTGACTTCGAACCCTAACTGTTTCTGCATTGCATTAAAAAAAAAGTAAATTAGGCATAATTAGGAAACTGCAAATACATAAACTCGGCCTAAAAATTAGCAGACCTCATGAGTATTTAGATATGGTCATAGAGTATTCAGATATGCACTTTTCAACAATGGAAGAAACACCCTTTGATATGCTCATTATAAAGTGCTTGAGAGTATTTAGATATGTCATGAAAAAATAAACCACTCTCTACCACATTTGTTGCCTCTTTATTATAACGTTTTGCTATTCGTGATTTGATTTTATGATGTTTCCTACATTCTCGATAAAGGTGTAAAATCGGAGTCATTGAAGCAGAAAAACTGAAAAGTGAATGGCATGCTCTTGAGGACCTTTGAACAGTGGTAAAGCTACTTTAAAAGGTGAGACCTCACCTTCTATATCTTAGCAAAAAACACTTTGTACAAAACACTTTTGTCTCGGTCTTAAATATTGGGTAAAGGGTGAAGGCCACATTTATTTTTAAACGGGTCAAAATTACATACAAGAGGTTTTTGAAACTAAATTGATAGCAAGCTTTCATTTTAGGTGATCATAGAATTTAGTGCAGCCATTTTTTTCTTGTTTTGGGCACGCGTTTTTTCGGTCTTTTAAGTTAATCTCTTATTTTACTGCAATTTTGTAGGTTTGTATGCAAATTTTGACATGGAATATCACGAACTCCTTACACATATGAAAATTTTTACGCACCGCCACCTCAAAGCTATTCAAAGTAGACAAATCATTAGTAGTATCACCAGATGTCGCACAAACAACACCATAAAAGCAGGCTTCCTTTCTGCAACTTTGTTAGAATGACCGAACTATGAAGCGGTCAATATGGTGTGGGTTCAAATGGGTTTATCGTCTGTCTGATAAAAGCCAACACACTTTTGTCCTTTTATTTGAGATTTATGTATCTTGTTGCAAAATCTTACGAATAACACAAAGTAAACTACATTCACCTTATCATTTTTTGTTTGTATTATGTTGTTTTATTTTCATTAAATACTTCAGTAGAACAAAATACTTTAGTAAAACTAATACAATATTCATGTCTATCTATTTGTAATCCTGAAATATGAAAGCACCAACAGTTGGAGTTGGAACAAATTTAACAGTGAATGTTTTATGCTATTTTCAACAACAACAACAACAAACCCAATCCCACCGAGGCAGGGTATGAGGGAGGTAAAATGTAGACAGATCGTCTGCACTTTATCCCAGAATGTTTTATGCTATTTTCAAAGTATCTTATTTAAAAAGGTTTTGCAGCTAACCCAAATGTTTTCATTTGGATACAATAACATAATCACGATTGTTTTATGCATCGATAAAGCATCCCCGCAGCAACGCGCGGGCTAACTTGCTTGTGTATATAAAGAGAAACCATTTTATTTTTAAATAAAGCTTAAATAATACTGTACATTAATTAAAAATGTAAGAATATCCATCATTAGATTAATAGTGTAAATAATTTTCAATAATTAAACTTTTATCATTTTTCATTTATAACTCAAAATTTTTTTTTGTGAAAGCATTTCTTTTATTGAGAAGGTTAGTGTGGCCGGTTGTTCAACTAAAGCTATTACTTAGAGCATGGGGTATGGGGCATTTCTTTTCTTGCCACTTCCTATGTGGCACTTCGCCACTTCTTGCCACGACACCATGGCCTCTCACCACTTCATTTGCCGTTACAACGAAGCGGTAAAGACAAAATTTGCGGTGTTTGTTTGTTTCTTTTGTGTTTGTGAGGGTGGGTGGGACCCAAGTGAAGAGGTTTGAGTAAAGTTGTGATTGGGGGTATTTTTAAGTGAGTGTGTTGAAGTGATGTGGAGGTGAGGTTACAACGCAGCGTGGGGCTGAAATAAAATCGAGAAGTGGGTTGCTTACGACAAATATACTCTTATATAGTCAACTATGTGGGGAAGTAATCAAGTTACACGACGGCAAACAAGTTTACATGGCTCCAAATTAGGGATGATTATTTGGACCCGAAACAGTACCGACTTTCAATACATAGTACGATACCGATATTATGAATTGAGTCAAAAAAAAATTCCTTACCATTAATACGGTACCGGTACAAAAGTAGGAAGCACCGAAAAAAAATCCCGAAAATTGAGTAGTCATATTTTTGAATTAAATAACTTATGCAAACAGATTTGGCCATGTCGTCAATAATTGTAAAACATATGAAAAGAAACCAAGCGTTGAAAAAACTTATTATAGCAACTTATAAATTCTTCATAACCACAAAAAATTAAACCGAGCCTATTTTATAAGTTTTGGAACGTTTGTATGGTACGAATATCTTGGTGATGTATTTATTTAAGTGTTGGTTGCATTTTGTGAGACTCTGTCGTTTGAAATCACTTGAAAATGCATATTTTTTCTTATTTTTTGTTGCATTTTTTTGAAATCCTTTTTAGTTTAACAAAAAATGAAGAACCGTGATAGGTAGATTTCCGGTGCATCAGTCTTCGGGAACGGATCCCAGGTACCCGAATCGGCGTCACGATCAGACATCGGTGCACCCACTTTCATGCTCAGAAAAAAATCGGTATCACCAATTCGATACGGGTTTAAATGCACCATTCTCCCCGATAATCGGTCCATCCCCGCTCAAACGTTAATTTGCAACACTCATTCATGACGCTTTCAATAACAATTTCATTTGAAATCGTTATGATTGGCACTGTTTCAATTATAGTTGTCTCAATCAGCAAAGAACATTCGCAGCCAGATTATAACACTCTCCTCAAATCATGGTTGGCACTGAAAAGCCTAGTCGCATTTGTCTTTCGGTTTTGTCTTTGTTAATCCATCATAGTTTTTTATTTATTTATTTATTTTTCGTGAAATATATAGTTTAAATGAACATATTTACTATGATTGATCATCTGCCAAAAACAACCAAGCCAAACATAAGTCGCTACTTGTAAGTTTTTTTTTTTTTTTTTTTTTTGAACTAAAAGTCGTTACTTGTAAGTTGGGACTGTGTAACCAATAAAGCTCTTGGACGAATAACGTGAACTAAATAAACATTGGGTTGAAAAATAAATGGGCCAGAAAGCCCTTTGCTACAATTAAATTACCTGCACCACTTGGATGCACAAAGCTCACTTAAGCCCAATTTCCTTGTTAATGTTTAGAGATACTAATAACAGGCTTTCTCCTAACTAGTTAAAACACCTTTTAGTAACACTTAGGTGGTGTTTGATAATAACTTAAAGAGTCTTAATTGTAAAATAGGTAGTTTAATTAAGTCACTAATTAAGTGTTTGTTTGGTGCTTAATTTAAATGGATGACCTTCTAGAAAAAGCCATGAGAATGAGGGTCTCTATATTAAGTCATCACTTTTATTCTACTTTTACATATTTACCATTCCATTCTTAACCACTAATCATCACTTATTTCAAATAAAAGGGTATAACAATAATTTTATTAATTCAGATACTTTATTCAGCATACAAAACAAACAACTATTTATTTATTTACATAGAGACAACATATATCTAAACAGACACTTTAGTTTAACAGAACTTAATATAAAAACTAAACAAACAGGCCCTTAGAAGTTAGAAGAGTTAGATATACTTATAGACAACTTACTTTATTTGATTTTGGACTACATAAAATGTCTTGGTTGATTGGTTTAAAGTTTGGCATTCCAAATAAGGATAATATGCTTATAGACTACCAAGCCATCAAATAAGGATAATATGCTTAAGAATATCTAAGGGCTCGTTTGGTTTGTAGATAGCTTTAGGATTAAGATTTAGATTTAGGGTTCGTTTGGTTTGTAAATGGGTTTAGGATTTGGATTTTGAGTTGGGATTTGAATTTTGGATTTTGATTTAATATATGAGAGATAAAATATATTATAATATTAATAAAATATTATTTTATAAAATTATATATGAATTTAATATTAGATTAATTGTATATTATGTAATAATATAGTGATTAGATGTGGCCTACTTAAATTTAACAAAAAAAATATTAAAAAATCAACTTTTTGTAAGCTGTGTCAGAAGTGACATATGTAAAGTTGGGTTTTGTGTATGGTAGAGTTTAGGGGTTTTAAAGTAAAATCCAAACCCTATGGTATCCTAACAAACAACTTTTTTCAGTCACATCGTATTCCAAAAAAATTAAAACCTACCAAGCAAACACCACCTTAAATTTAGATTTAGATTTGGATTTGGATTTGTATTTGTATTTAATGTGGGTTTTGAATTCAGTGAGAAAAGAGAAAAATACAATAAAATAATATAGAGTAAAGTCCAAAATGCATCCATGTAATTTGTCTCGTGTCTCGCTTAACATCATCTTACTTTTTTTTTGCACAAAACCATCCTTGTTAGGATTCAAAGGCTACTTGAAGATACTGCTACTCTTTGTAAAGATATTGTTGCTCTTTGAAAATTAGTATTGCTGGTGGATTACAAGAAATATATGCTAAGTGGTTAAGACTGCTTAGTATGAAGTTAAGACTGCTAATGCAAGTTACTACTGTCAGTGTTAATGGACTTTAAGGAAAATACGCTAAGTCAAGTTACTGCTGCTAGTGTTAAGTTCCTACTGCTAGTACAAACTTAGTGCTGCTGGAAGTTAATGCTGCTGGTTATATAAGTTAGTACTTGATAAAGATTTAAAACATACGTTTTTAGGGGTCATTTAAGCCCTAAATCGACGCATTTTATATCTGTTACTACTTAAAATCGTTCTTTTTCACATTTTAGGTCATTTAAGCATATTTGGACGAAAAAGAGCGAAAACATGAAGAAAATGACAAAGTCAAGACTCATCGTTCTTAGAACCTGACGGCGTCCCATCTCAAAGGGCGACGGCCACTTGTGAAGATTTTGATAAAAGTTCAGCGGCGGCTCGGTGATTTTTGGTTCTAAAGCGATGGCGTCACGTGTTAATTCGGGCGTCACCCTTTGTTTTACACCGACGACCAAAGAACAAATCAGACGACGTCCCTATTGAAGACAGACGACGTCACACTCATAAGATGACGTCTTCCCAACGATGACTTGGCCTAAACGAAACCCAAATGACGGCGACCTGACGGCGACGCCGTCGCAATTGTAAATCTATATATAGAATTCGATTTTTCTGCATTTAGAGAGGTAGAACTTTGGTGAAAAAACCCTAATTCAGTTGTAGTCAGTCTTGGACAATATTTTGGGGTCCCATACCCTTCTTTACATCATAAGATAAGTTTGTTAATCCATATTATCATTATGTCTACCCCATGTTTAATTGTTTGTGTGTATGCTTGTTTATTTACCATGAGTAGCTAAATTATCATTGTGTTTTCTTAGATCTACGAAACCTAGTTGTTAATTATTGTTAGGTAGTCTCTTTTCTTGATTGGTAGACGCTAGAGTAAGGAAAATTGGCTTCTTTAATTTAGCGACGAGCGTCCTAAATAGCAAAAAGCTTGGGAGTGCACCTAGGCCATCATTGTGTTTATTGCGTGAGTTGTAGCTTTAGGATAATAGAGTATTCGGGGGAGATACTTAGGTACTTGGCGATCCCGGATAGTCTAGAGGAGAGTTACGATTCATAGAATTGGGGATTTTAACACCACCCTATGACCAAACGGAATACAACGCACCAATTAAGATGAGGATGTGACAATTCAATCGACCAATAAGAGATAACTAGGGAGTAAGAACATCTAAGTAAACACATTTTTAATCATCATAAAAGCACACTTACATTAGCATAACCTATCTTTACTTTTTTCAATTGTTTAAGTAAACTATTGGCTCAAACTATTTACGTATTTTATTTGTTTCGTTAAAATGATTTTACGTTTGTTATCGACAAAACATTAAAAGATCGTAAAATATAAATAAACGTTTTTACGGTTTATTTGTATTAACAATCTCCCGCTTTTTGTTGATGACAAAACATAAGATTATTTTAAGGAAAAAACTAAAATTCGTAAAAGTTTGAATTGGAGTTTTTACTCTCTTCTCTCCCTTTTTTTCGAAACAAAAAGAGCGTCGAAAAGAAACTAACACATTGTTTAAAGAAAAACATGTGAAAAATATGAAAAATAGAGAGTAAGAGAAGAGAATGATTCTCGTCTTAGCTCCCCCTTGACGGGTGCGTCCCTTTGTTGAGGGTGTCAAGTAATTTGGAAAGCCAAACGAGTGTTTTGCAATTTTGTTTGCAAATGGTTTCGTCTTTTTGACGAACATGCTCCCCCTTGACAAGTGCTCCGTTGAGAGGAGGACGTCAAGTAGTAATGTAATCCTATGTGAGATTATTGCAAATGATTTTGCAATTGTTTTTCTTTGACAAGAAACTCCCCCTAGCTAAGGGTGCTAAAGTCTTCATGTGTATATTAAAAATCTACAAAACAAATGTTAGAAAAACGAGTATATGATGCATAATTTCCTGCAAATAAGACTCATATTAGTAAAAAATTGTTTCTGTTGCACGAATCCCACGGTTCCTCTCTGGGAGGGATCCGTCTAGGCCAAGGTGAGGGATCCGTCTGCCTGCATTCTTAAGACAGCAATATAGATGTAAAATGTGATGTCAACACCAACAAGAGTTATGTATTAAGGCACCAAACATATTCTCAAGACCATATGGCATATAACATGTAATTTCATTCAATAAAAACACGAGAAATGATGTACATATATCTAAAAATAAGAGAATGACTAAAACATGTAATACATTTTCTAATAATTCTAGGAAGTGACGGAAACTTAAAGAGCATCAATGTGCTTGAAATCTAAGGACGAGTAGACTTGTTGATTTGGTCCAATCGTTCAAGGAGATGATTAAACATGAAATGCAACTCATTTCGTACTTCTTGAACAAGTCCTTGGGTGAGTTGACAATTAGAGCAATTATTGTCATGACTAGGAAACGGAGGATGTGGAATGTTTTGAGGAGGCTCCACAAAGGATGGTGGAATTTGTGAAGATGAGTTGAGCGTCGTAGGGTGTGGTTCTACTAACAATGAGGGTGATGATACACGAGTTAGTGGTGGAGATGGGAAGTCCTCTATATGGTTGGGTCTTTGGTGATTTATTGTCTCCAAAGATGGACTATTTGATGGTGAAGGTGTTTCCCTAATTTAACGAGAAGGTTGGTGAATGAGAAGTCCTAGGTGGTGAGTCTTCTAACGAGTAGAGATTTGGATGGGAAAGAGGTTCGGTAAAGGAATGTAGTCTAGGTTCTAGAAATGAAGGCTTGGGTGTTTTACTAGATCTAGTTGTGTTTGCTTTAGTGCTAGATGAAGGCCTTTCTAACTCAAAAGATCGAATGCTAATCCTAGCGGTTCTTCTAGCTTTGGTTGGTGGAGTTTGTTGAGGAGGGATTCTAGCATTTGGACTTCTTACGGGTGATAACTCGGTAGAGGATATCTCGTGGACCTTTTGAGCATTCTTTTTGGATGAACCTTTGGTTGAAGAGTTCTTGCTAGATGCTTTAGTCATAGTGAAAGAGAGATGATGTAATGGATGTATTAGCTACTGATTTTTGAGTTGTGGTTTGAATGGTGGTTTAAACACATAAGAGCACTTGGTTTATAAAGGATGAAGTTGAGTTAAAATGAATTAAATTCTTGACTACTAAGAATTTTGGCATGCACTAAGGTCAACTATAGTGTTGTTCTATTCTAGGGAGTCATTTAATGGCAAGTAAAAGTGTTTAGATTACCAAAGAGAGTTTGAATTAGAAGAGAAAACTTATCATAAGCTGTTCTAGATACCCGGATCCCACGGTTCCCTATCTTTAGGGATCCGTCTAGTTATAAACTAGGGATCCGTCTATCAAACAGTAAAATGGTGGAGTGATTATGTTCTTTTAAGGTCTAGCACCTATAAATCTTGAGTGTTTGGCTTCCCTAGGATGTCTTAAATGGTATATGACTTAAATGTCCAACCATAAGGAGTGAGGATACCTAATGATGGTTTTTGGTAAGAAAGTGGACTTTTTGAGAGTGCAACCAAGTATTTAAGGATGACACTAATGTTTTGAGGATGACAAATGAAGACAATTGATCATAGAGATCAGATAGTGGCTTAAGAAAAATTTGAAAATTCTAAAAATCAAAAGAAATGAAAAACTAGTTTTTAGCATATTTTGAGGTAAAGATGACTAAAATTAATTTGTCAAAATTAAGAGAAATAACAAACTAAGTGTTTTGAGATGTGAGGAACAATGTGTGAGTATTGGAGTGGAAATATGGTGAGTTTTGATGAAGTGATAAATAAAAAATACCTTGAATGTGATCCTATGTTAGCTATGAGTAAGTATGAAACCTACGATCTTGAGAAAACTAAAGAGATCCTAAAATATCATGTTTAGCTAGTATGATAAGGTCTAGAGGATTGAATTGATGTGAACGTGTAAAAATCCTATGTGCTTTTACGGATCCCACGGTTCCCTCATCTGAGAGATCCGCTAGTTATAGCTTTGGGGATCCTAAATCTGTGACCAAGTAGCTTCACAACAAATGTGCATAATTTTCACCCCTTAGCAAATAATCATCCTAATCATTTCTACATTCAATAATCAAATATGCAAGCAATAAATATCACGTATAGTAACTAAGGGCGACTAGAAGGCAAGCAAAATGAGCAGGACCGACTTCTTGATTTCAATCAAGCCGTCGTAAAGTTCTCATTTTTTAGGTTGCCTAGGTTAGAATGTTTTTGTTCATGTCATACCATCTACTAGAACTAAGTCCTAAGCTACAGAAATATTGTTTAAGTTGTTTTACATACCATTGTTCAAATTTTAAGGTCCACGACCTTACCTTCCCTCCCACTCAATCTCCTACTCCATCGCCTCCAATCTACACTCTTCAACCCTTCACCCCTACTTCTTCTTCTTCTTCAAGAGGGAGTTAGCAAAACATTTAAACATCCCCTTTGTTTGTTGAAACTCTTGTGATGGGCTCGGGATGTCTGGCAGTTGGTCAATGTATGCTAAGGGGTCAAGTTAAACGTTGCCAATGGGGTTGCTTCCTTCTCCTTCTCTTTCATCCGATTATCCGTTGGTGGGTGAGGTCTCTTGCCTTTAACCATAATCCTTGTAGTATTCTCATCGTACAAGGGCACCATGACCTTGTTGCAAAAGGTGTGGTCATCGGTGTAGGGAGATGGATCTAGAGCAAAGACGAAATTGGCTAGGCGAGTTAAGAGCATAGCATAGGGGAGCACCATCTTGTCCGTTCTTTTCACACTTGCCATCCGTTTGACCATGTAATAGCCGAGGTTGAAATGAGTCCCAATAACAAGGCAATAGATCATGTAGACTAGGAAAGCGTTGGGATGATCTTTATTTCCCACCAAACAAAGGGCGTTCTCCCTAGCACTAGATCCTATTTTTGTACAATGGGAACATCTCAAAGCTCCATTTGAAGGGGTCTGTATAGATGACCTTGGACTTCCTAGTGACTCACAAAGTGACGGAGGCTCTTTCCATGAAGACGCGGTATCTCTTCCGTAGCGGGTTGGGAGGGTGTGAAATATACCTCGTGATGATCAACCATGTCATGAAGATCGGCCAATGACCATTCATTTGAGTACATGCATACTCCTCGACAAGGGACACAAAGTATCCTAGCAAACTCTTCAAGGGTGAAGGTAAATTCATGCTCATTGATGATAAAAGCGATCGAAATGGTTCCATCTTCATTTCTAATGATCCTCATGCTCTTGTAGAACTCTAGGACAAACAGGACAAATTTGTTCATTGATGCTTAAGAGACATTTGAAGTTGATTCCTAAAGAATTGGGGAATGTCGGTGTTGTTGATGAATGAGGGTTCAACTACACGCCCTTCATGGAATAACCTCTTTTCCAACAATTTGAAGGCCTTTATTAACGTCGCCGGGTTTAAACCATCCTTTCTATGATACATAGGAATGTAATGTCCGTGGTCTTGATAATCTTGTTGTCTATTGCTTGGCATGGTTGATCCTAAACATCAAAATCACAATGTGGTGTCAATTGTGTGAATAGTATCCTAGTGAGGTTCATCACAATTTTGCTCAATACATCTTCATTGAATTCAAAAATGAGTTTTTAATTTGTATTAACAATGTTGATTCTTTGATTTAGTTTATCTTAGAAAACAATGTGATACCAAATTGTGATAAACCCATTTGAACCCAATTTCTTAAGATGAAAATTGTACTCCAAGGAATTAAAGAATGGAAATAACAATGTAGTGAAGATTATACTTACACAAGTGATTGTTTCCTTTGAAATGGTGATGAATGAACTCCTGTGACCAATAACTTAGGGTTTATGTTCGTGAGTTGAGAGAGTAAAGTGAAAATTAAAACTCCACAGTGATCATCTATCACTTATTCGTGCCGATGTGCGGTTCCACGGATCCCTTGAATGAGGGATCCGGCTAGTTCAAACGCAGCGATTCAGTATATCAGCAGTTAACAGTTTAAGTGAACTTTGATAATTTTGATTTGGGAGTTTTAATTCTTGACTAAAGTTGGTGTTTTTGCTCTTTAACTTATGGTTTGAGGTTTTGACATGTTTTACTGGTCCTATTTGACGAGGTTCTCTTTTCTGAATGAATCATAATTTTTGGGAAGTTTTAAGAATTATGATAAAATACTATTTTATCATGATATGAGGAGTTTCACATGGACACTATTGACATAGATGAAATGTCAACAACCTTATGTGAGAAATGATGACCAAGGCTCTCGAGTAGCCAAGATATCATTATCACTAGTTTGTAGTTTTGTCTATAGAGATCAACGAAGAATACTATTCTTGATGATGAGCTCAATATAGATAACAACTTTAGTGATATTTAAGTATACGTATTGAGTCTACTTATTCTTTACATGTTTATATGAAATGATATTATTAATTAAGCTAGAAATTATACAATAATAATTTATTTGTAAGTAAGTTATTAAGGAGCATACCTTTGCTATATATTCTTTTTAAGAAAAAGAAACATCGATCCGAAATTCTTTATTATCTTCTAGGATGCCCAAATCCTAGTATGGAGAATTCTCAACAAAGAAAATATTAGAAGGATCTATCATTATCCAACATTATAAAATATGATTTTTAAAACGTGACTTTTTGTTTTTAAGAAATTTCCTTATTTGTAGTTTTCAATCATACACAGATCGTATCAAGTTTTTAAAAGTACAATATACTCTAAGAAACTTGGTAACGAAGCTCTGGTACCAATTGTAGAAAACTAGAAGGGGGGGGGGGGTTGAATAGTTTTACCGATTAAAACTTTGTTTTAAACTATTTAGATAGACTTATGTCAATCTATTAAATGTGTATGTTGGATGTTGATAGACAAGCATATAAATAAACAATGCAAAGATAAAGAGTAAGAAGAACAAAACCACAACCCGAGTATTTAAAGTGGTTCGGCTACAAGGACACCTTCCTTGCCCTACTCCACTCCCCGAGTCACCTACTCGAGTTCGTAATCACTACACAAAACAAGCTCCTTGTGGCGGAGAAGCCTTCACAACGTCGCCTACTCTTTATCCGGTACAAGGCTAGACACCTGTTTCTTTCACGAGGTAGAACCAAACCTATCACAACGTCGCCTACACTTTATCCGGTACAAGGCTAGATACCGAGTTCCATTACAAAGGAGGAACTACTACCCAACACCACACAACACCTATTCCAAAGGAGACACACTCCTTATTACAACATCATCAAGGATATCAATATCCTTTACCCAAACTAATCTATCTTGTACATCAATGCACCATATCGAATGTACACCCTTGGCACCTTTCACTAATGCCTTTGACACAATCCTCCAGCACCTTTCACTAATGCCTTGACACGATCCTCCGGCACCTGTCACTAATGCCTTGACACGGACCTTTGGCACCTTTCACTAATTCTTTTGACACGTACTTTTGGCATCTTTCACTAATGCCTTTGGCACGTACTTTTGGCATCTTTCACTAATGCCTTCATCACAACACTTCTAGGAGGGAGGAAAGAATTATCAACAAGAGAACTTCAGTATTCTTGATGATGACGAAGCTTGGCAACTCATGGGCTTGAGCTTGATCGACTTCAAGAGGTGGTGATCTCGCTTTTAAAAGGAACCTAGAGAATCACACAAACACAAAAACAACATAAAAAGATCCTTTGGATCTGAGGTTAGAGAGTTTACAATACTAAGAGAAAGTTTGTGTGGAAGAGGAAAATTACAATGAAGAAATGGCTCAATATTTATAGGCAAAAACCTCTATTCCTCGGATCCCACGGATCCTTTATTTGAGGGATCCATCCAGTGTATTCCTGGGGATCCGCCAAACGCTCCTCCCTATTTGGGTTATGGGTCATGGGTTATGAACTTCGGGTTATGGGTACCCAAATAGATACAATGTATCTAGACATTGAATCACGGGTCATGATTTAGGTCCATGGGTCATGGATAATACCCAACATGACTTCATGGATGATCTCATGCAATGGGTTATGGATCAAGCTTCATGGGTATTGGTCATGGATTTGGGGTTTTACCCAACTATATTCAATGTATCTAGTTAATGGGTCAAGTACTTAGATTTTTACCCATTACAATATATATATATATATATATATATATATATATATATATATATATATATATATATATATATATATACACTAAGTATAAGTACATATCCATATTATGTAAACACTAGTTGTTGTACATATGCATTTCTACTTGTTTAGTGTTAATATGAAAATGTAAGTGTGTTAGTAAACTATTGGCTCAAACTATTTACGTATTTTATTTGTTTCGTTAAAATGATTTTACGTTTGTTATCGACAAAACATTAGAAGATCGTAAAATATAAATGTTAATACAAATAAGCCGTAAAAACGTTTATTTATATTTTACGATCTTCTAATGTTTTGTCGATAACAAACGTAAAATCATTTTAACGAAACAAATAAAATACGTAAATGTTTTGAGCCAATAGTTTACTAACACATTTACGTTTTCACATAAAATACTAAAACAAGTATAAGTGATTTTCTGATTTAGTAATATATATGTACAACAATTAGTGTTTACATATTGGGTAAATATATGCATAATTAGTATGTATTATAATGGGTAGAAACTTAAGTATTTGACCCATTGACCAAATACATTGAATGTAGTTGGGTATAACCCAAAATCCATGACCCACACCCATGGTCCATGACCCATACCCATTGCATGACATCATGCTTAAGTCATATATGGATATTATCCATGACCTATGGACTAGATGCATTGCATCTTGTAGATACATTGTATCTACTTGGATACCCATGATTCATAACCCATGACCCATAACCCAAAACCCATGGGCAAAGAGGAGCGTCCCACGAATCCCCATGAATACTGCGGGACGGATCCTCAGTGAGGGATCCGTGGGATCCGTGGAACAGTAGCTATTTTTCCTCTAAAAATAGTGAGCCATTTCTTCATTGTTTCTTACCCCTTTGTCATATATTTTCTCTTTGAGTTATAAACTCTCTAACCTCATATCTAAGTGATCTAGGTATGTAGTTTTGTTTTTGTGTGATTCCCTAGGTTCCTCTTAAATGCGAGATCACCACCTCTTGAAGTCGAGCAAGCTCAAGTCCATGACTTGCCATGCTTCGTTATCATCAAGACTACTGAGGTTCTCTTGTTGATAGTTCTCTTCTTTCTCATAAGAAGTGTAGTGTTGAAGACATTAGTGAAAGATGTCTAAAGGGTCAAGACGAAGACATTAGTGAAAAGGTGTCGAATGTCCGTATTGAAAGCACTAGTGAAGGGTGCTTAGAAGTCAAGGCTAAAGGAATTAGTGAAGGGTGCCTTGAGATCGAGTCAAAGGCATTAGTGAAAGGTGCCTAAGGTGTACATTCGATATGGTGTGCTCGATGTACAAGATATATTAGTATTGGGTCAAAGGATATTGATATCCTTGTTGATGTTGTTACAAGTGGATGCCTTTAGGGGTTAGTTATTGTTGTAGTGTTGGGTATTAGTTCCTCCATTGTAATGGAACTCGATATCTAGCCTAATACCGGATAAAGGGTAGGCGACGTTGTGATAGGTTTGGTTCTACCTCATGGAAGAACCCGGTATCTAGCCTTGTACCGGATAAAGAATATGCAACGTTGTGAAGGCTTCTCCGCCATAAGGAGTTGGTGTCGTGTAATGTTTACAAACTCTCGAGTAGGTGACTCGGGGAGTGGAGTAATAGGAAGGTGTTGTGACAACTCGTAATTTCAGGTCATTTTATAAACTTTAAAAGTTTCACTATTTCATCATTTATCGTAAACTACGTTTACGAGTATCAAATTCGCGTAACCTTAATGGTTTAGCTGCGAATTCATGAACATATCATCAAGGACATTTCATATAGACTAGATTTAGTCTACATAACATCAATAACATCATTTCATATCGGTTCATGCATGGTTTTGCATTTATTCATTAAACGTTTATTTTTCCTATTAAATAAACGCTATCAGTATTAAACATTATTTTGAAGCATTGATCCGACACTTCCAAAAATAATCTTAATATATTTTTATACTCATTTTAAGACTATAAAATTATATTATCAATTACCGATGTTTTCAATTTATTTTAGTATATAAATTGTTATGTTTATATAATTACGACGGTTTTAGTAAAAAACTACCGATAATTATTATTCCACTCAAATTTTTCAAGAAATGTATTTTTATAATTTTTATGATCTCAATATATTTTATCTTGACCCGTTAAAAGTTATTTTTATCTAACGCTACCCTAAATACTCAAATGTGTATTCAACTTACCACATATCTTCAAGTAACTTACATATTATTACACTTAAAGATATTTATAAAAAAAAAAAAAAGATATCCATAAGATGACTAACACCCCCTTGTCGACAAGGGGGGTGAGTCATTTGCTACTTGCCTAAATATCTACTTAGAAAATGTATTTTACTTCACACTCAACACATACACTCAACATATCTCAAGGTGAAAACATTTCCTTCCTCTCTTCTCTCTTGCAACCGGCCACACCAAGGACCAAGGAAGAATCATCATAAAAATTTTCTAGACAAGATTTTACACACTAGTATCACTCTTCATTAAGGTTTTGCAATAAAAACATTGAGTGATTAGGAAAATCCTTTGTCCTTATAACCTCATCAAGTTTACTAGTAAGCATCCATATTCATCATCATATTTCATATTCATTGTTATGTCCATTTCATTAAGCTTGAGAAAACATGCAAGTCATATGATGTTTGTACCACTTTTTCATTGATTTTAAGAGTTATATATATATTTGTCATTCTATAATTACTCCTTGTTATAAATCACTCTTGGTGATGTCTAGGAACCCATGACACACTAAGAAGGTGTATGGTAGGATTAGAATAGCTTCGGAGTTGTTTTGAATGGGTTAGAATAGGTTTGACGCGAGAAAAACTCATTTCGACAAGTTTGCAAAAGGGTCTGTCCATATTTTTAAAATCTGGAAAATTCGACAGTAAGTAAAATTTTTTGGCCTAGATATTTAGAAAATACACTTTAAAACAAAACGTGGCGGCTTGAGCAGGATTAAACGGAGCTATAACGAAGAAGTTATGAATTTTTCAAGTTGGCGCCGAAAACTATAATTTTTCTGGAAATTTCAGCATGTTATGTTTATTTTGTGAGTCAAAAAATGAAACTTAGGCGTTATAAATTATGTCGACTTATCAAAAATATATTAGTATACTTTGATACAAAGCTAAGGACCTATAAAATGTAGAAAACGGAATTGTAACGATTAAATTATACACGTTTACAAAAAGTTGTCGTAACTTTAATATATAAGAAAAACTATTAAATTTCTAATAGACAAGTTTTACGGCAAATAAGTGACCATGTTGAAGGTTGTTTTTAACATTGATGTAGAACTTTTTATAAAGTAATGTCTTCTAGTAAAAATAAGTTCGCCAAGTATATTTTCCAAAATGTCCGACCGTTTGACTAGCGGAGTTGTAATGAATTAAATATGGTTACTCAAACTTTGCCGAAAACCATCCTTAAACTATATTTTGGGACACAAGTACCATACTTAACCTTTATTTTTCTTTATGTTCGAGATCTCTAGGATGAAAACTTAAATGCTAAAACTTTGAGATAATGATACAAGCTTCCCAAAACCGTTGAGTTAGTTTCTAACACTTTCGGCGTGCACCATTTTGACTAGCATTTCAATGCTACTTAGTCACTTTCATGAAATTGTCAAATGACATTATTTTACGACGAAAAGTTATAATTTCATATTAAATCACTAAATGATTATCGTGGGATATCATTTCAACGTAAATACATGTAAAGTAATTTATAAATGGTCAAGACATTATAAGATTATTTTTCGACGATAAGTATTATTTTCAAAAATTCACAAGTGGTATAGATATCATCCGAATTGCATGCATAACATTACATCATAACTTATCATAGAGCATATCATTCATAATAGGTCACGGTCAGAGGTTGCGCCTCATTTCGATGTTGCCATTACATCATCATAATCATTGCAATGAGTTTTCATAGCCCGATTTATTCAAGTTTTTACTTTATTTCAAACCTCTGGGGAGAATACATTGCACATCATTATTTTTATGTGAGCCCAAGTATATTCAAATTCATTTACATTGCTTAAGTTACCTCATGCCAATTGAATGTCCCCATTATATAACATGAACCGTTAATTTCATTGAAGCGAGGGTGAGTGGATAGATCTATCGAGGGTGACTCCTCCATCCGGGTTGGTGGATTCCAAGCTGGTTAAGCGGATGCATTTCATTTAATATCATTATTTGAGTTGTTTGGCAAACACTCGTTGGGCGAACATCATGATCAGTCTAGTTTCGGTGTCATGGGCTTATAGCAATTGTATTATTTTTGTGACATCATTGTCATACAATCTTATACTTGTGGTAGTCGTATTATGAATATACATAAACTCTATGAACTCACTCAACCTTTGTGTTGACACTTTTAGCAATGTATTTTCAGGTAACTAAGGCATTCACTTCATGGCATGCATGTGGACATAACATAGAGTCGCGGTGACGCAGCGTCTCACATGGGATTTATACATTGTTAAAACATCGTTTGACTTGTACCAAACTTATTTTCCGCACATGTTGATTTTCATTTGGGACCTATAATTGTAAACACTGGTTATTTTATTAAATCAAGCGATGTATTTTCCAAACGACACTTTAGGTCGTTCAATATAACTGTGATTGTGATGCTATGTGATCAACTCTCGAAATTCCATTCCTTGCAAAACAGGTAATTTGGGGGTGTGACGATTGGCATCGAGCTTCGGTTATAGAAAACTAGGTTGCATCATTGACCCTAGACTATAACTACATCATCATAGCATCTCATCATTTCATCATAAGTGCATAGTCACTATACATGCGGTTTCATACGCACATTTTCTGAGTTATTTACTTTCATTTCAAAATCGATTGTCACATAGATGCCTTCAAATACCCATCCCATCATACTCACATCACTTTGACATGGAGAATGCCTGTCATTCCCTATTACAATTTTAACATTAGTTGACTCAACACCGATAACATCGGATGATGAGGCGAACCCTTTTAGGAGGGCGAAGTTGCACCTACACCATCGCGATCACTATTGATTCACCGTAGGATCGGGACAATTTTTATCATTCCGTTGGGACAGATTATACCATTTGGTAGAACTTATAGGCTTAGTCCTAATGAACCTATTTTCTTAACTCACCACAAGGATTTTCATTATCATCATTGTCATCATTTTCATCATCATTGTCATCTAGAGTACCATCCGTGCCATCACGTCTCATAGACACTACTCATACACTGACTTGCGGCTTGGGAAGGCGTGTATGATTTGACACCACCATTATCATTTATCACTAAGACTATAGACACTACACCAGTTTCATAGGTTTGAGGAGTGAGATTTCTAGGGCTATTCTTTGCTAGACCGCCTACTACTCCTACACTTGAAACACGATTTGACCATCAACAGGAATAGATAATAGGTAACTTTCAATCTTATGTAATCTTTATCCCTTATTATCTCCACAATAATCACAACCTTTGTTTATTTGATTCCCTATTCCAATTGCCCAATTTTCAATCATTTCGCGACAATACATCACTATCTTACTAAGGGTTAGGCCAACTTTATTCTTAACCAATTAGGATACTATTACCATTCTATGAGGTTTCCCCGTGTATCCTACAAATCATTCAACAAATTATATTTCAAGTTACTTTGCTACTACTTCATAACATTATCTCACTTAATTTTATTGCAAGCCATTCTACACCATCTTAGAAACATTGTTTCATAAGGTTTTAAAACAAGTTGTTTCGTTACCACCCTATCAATTGGCTTTCGGTCATTTTATCAACTATTTAATACCATCATGCGAAACGATTTTCATGTTACTCTGAAAAATTATTGAGCCATTATCTTACAAAACAAAACGTTGAATACCATCTAAAACTTCGAAGGAACATAATATCATTTCAACAAAACCAAACATCACATCATTTGTCCTCGATTATACATGGCTTGATCACCTATGTATAATTCAGGAAGAATTATGTCATGAAAGTAACAAGCATCATTTCAAATCTCTTAAAAAATTTTTCACTCAAAAGCAAAGCTTTTTAATCAGATAAATTGTTCATAAACATTTCTTTTGTTAACACTCTATAGAAGCCTACGCCATTCATCCCTCACTCAACCGATAAGTTAGAATTTGTGAGTGACCTTTTAGGAAAGACTTTCTATACCATCTATGAGGAGGATTCCTCGATACAAGAAAACAATGAAAGCATTCTAGGATTTCGAAATTACCAACAAGGACTAGAAGTAGGTAGCGAGATCTTTCAAACCTAACAAAATCTCAAGACATCATGAGAAATTCCAAACCACTATTTTGGACTAGAAGCCAAATTATATCATTTCAAAAGTACTAGCTAGATCGAGTTACAAGATTTAGTACGAAGCATATACACACTAAGCAACATCATAGGGATAAACCAAGTCTTCTAAATGAGACTACGGAACATTTCACTAAACATGGCCTCAACAATATGTGAACTTCCCTACAACGAGTTTCCCTTAAAAGAAAATTTGGTTAAATTTAGGTTATCGATATAAACTTTCTCTAAGGCATTGTGTTCTCTAGAAATTCTGAGATAGCCACTTTCATATCAAGAGATGCAACAGGTTTGAACATATCGGACAATCAATGACTTTCCATCTACAAGTGAAATTAGAACAAACATTCTTCGACATAGTATGAGCTGATATCTATTTTCTTACTAGCATGATAGCAATATAAGCGATGAAATATTTTAGAAGCACTCAACATTGGGACAAATCTTGAAAATCAATCACTACACCACATCACTTGAATATTTAAGGTTTTGCGACTTTACAACATAGAGCATGGAAACACTTCGATAATCAAACAATAAACATTTTAGTCATGGAGACTAAACACCTTAGGCAAGTAAGATTCAAATCATGACATTCCTTTGGAGCAGAAGCGAGGAATTATAATTGTTACCCATAATCTATTCTTTTCAATAAGGTCATTTTTTGACAGACTTAATATTTGATATTTGGCATGAGTCACGTGGTATCAATTCCAGTTGTACCTATTATAAACTATTCGATTTACCCTAGACTTCTCATAATCATTTCACTCTTCCCATGGAATTTTGGTTAGAATATGAGTACCACCTATTATCCTCAGCTCAATGGTTAGAGCGAGAGAACAATTCCACATTAGATTATATGCTCAAGCATGTGTGACTTTCTAGAAATGATTAGGCAAATCATTCTTCATCGACAAGTTGCTTTACAACAATAGCTAGCACTGAACATATTATTTGCACCAATTGAGGCACTCTATGGTGAGGTGTCAATCACTCATTCATTTGTCAAAATCGGGAAAGTCCAACTCACTAGTCAATGACTCATTCATGAAACAACAAAGTGATCGTCACGGATAACAAATCGATTACAAGCAACAACAAATAGCTAGATAAGCTACGTTCGATATCTGACGCAAAATATTGGAAGTGTGTTCCATGAGTCGCAAACCATTAGAATTTCAAGTTGGCAACAAATATATGCTCAACATCCGTCTTGGAAAGGCGTGCGATTCGAAAACATTGGGCGACCCGATGCGACCCAAATATCCTCACCTTTCACCGGTAACACCGTGGGACCTAACATGGAAATTGAGGGGGTGAATTCCTTTTGGTTGGGCGAATGTGACAACTCATAATTTGGTCATTTATAAACTTTAAAAGTTTCACTATTTCATCATTTATCGTAAACTACGTTTACATTTAGTATCAAATCAGCGTAACCTTAATGGTTTATCTGCTAATTCATGAACATATCATCAAGGACATTTCATATAGACTAGATTTAGTCTACATAACATCAATAACATCATTTCATATCGGTTCATGCATGGTTTTGCATTTATTCATTAAGCGTTTATTTTTTCCTATTAAATAAAAGCTATCGCGTAAACATTTATTTTGAAACATTGATCCGACACTTCCAAAATAATCCTAATATATTTTTATACTCATTTTTAGACTATAAAAATTATATTATCAATTTACCGATGTTTTCAATTTATTTCGTATATAAATTGTTATGTTTATATAATTCTACGGTTTTCGTAAAAGCTACACGATAATTATTATTCCACTCAAATTTTTCAAGAAATGTATTTTTATAATTTTTATGATCTCAATATATTTTATCTTGACCCGTTAAAAGTTATTTTTATCTAAAGCTACCCTAAATACTCAAATGTGTATTCAACTTACCACATATCTTCAAGTAACTTACATATTATTACACTTAAAGATATTTATAAAAAAAAAAAAAAGATATCCATAAGATGACTAACACCCCTTGTTAGACAAGGGGGTGAATCATTGCTACTGCCTAAATATCTACTTAGAAAATGTATTTTACTTCACACTCAACACATACACTCAACATATCTCAAGGTGAAAACATTTCCTTCCTCTCTTCTCTCTTGCAACCGGCCACACCAAGGACCAAGGAATGTTAGGAATTAGAAATTCCCGGTATTAAAGAGTCGGTCACCTCAAGTATATGTAATCGTTAGAAAGCTCGTAGTCATAGTTATATTTAGTTAAGTAACACCGTGGAGGACGAGACGGGTCTTTACCCCTGTATGCACGATCCACGGCCCGTTGTGTGATTTTATGTAAGACTAAAAATACTCTCTACCTCCCAAGGTAGAGAGTTGGAGCTCATAATAATATCTTTCACTTTCTCTCACTAAGTTCCCTAAACCTCTAACTTTCTCTCTAGAATTCCACTTATACGCCCACTTTGTGTTATGGTTTGATGTGTTTGTGAAATCCAATATCCTACAATTGGTATCAAGAGCCATGGTTAGATCATATCTTGCACATCTTTGGATTTCTAGTGGTTTTAGGTGGTTTTTGAGTTTGAAAAAGTTTAGTGGTTTTTGCATCATTTGGTTGATTTCTTGTGTTAAAGTTTGGATTTTGTTAGTAAAGTTTAGTGGTTTTTGCATCATTTGGTTGATTTCTTGTGTTAAAGTTTGAAAAAGTTTAGTGGTTTTTTCTTGCTAGCGACTTAACACAGGAATACTTTCTTAGCGACTTGCTTTACAAATTTGTAGCGAGTTCTGACTTTAGAGCCTAGCGACTTAGACCTAGCGACTTACAGTACAAGTAGTGGACTTTCCACCACAGGTAGCGACTTGGAGGTAGCGACTTGGTTTGTGACGAGTTGCTCTTTAGCGACTTGTATCTTTAGCGACTTGAGTAGCGAATTCTTTGCCAAAATTTTGCTACCGACTTAATGCTTAGCGAGTTACTACTTAGCGACTTGCAATTGTTTAGCGACTTGGTGGTATAGCGAATTAGGTGTTAGCGACTTGAGGATTAGCGACTTGTACTTAGCGACTTGGATGTTGATTTAACGACTTGGGATTATTACTATTTAGTTGCTAGCGACTTGGTTCATTATCTTCTAGCGACTTGGGTGATTGTTTACGGTTTTCTCTTGATTTAGTAAAATCCGGTGAAAGAATCTATTTCTCGGTTTAATCATAGAGTTATAAAATCCCGTATAATCTGTTAACATGTCTACCAGCGTTCCTACTATCATCTCCATTTGTTGCGAGGATGTTCAAGCGGTGGTTGAGATACTCGTCCACCCATGCTTGACAGGCCGACTACGATTCTTGGGCTCAAGCGAATCAGTTATGTACTTGCCTTGGAAAGGAAAATGGTGTCAACATTCTCAAATCCATTGATGAAGGACCGTTATCGAGTTGAGGCGACTAGAGATGTACTTGATACTGCTGAAGATGGAACTCTGATTTACGGAATGGACGGACCAAAGATGTATGATGAGCTTGATGATAAGGAGAAAAAGAGATTCGATCTTGATATCGGGGCTTCAAACATTGTTCTTCAAGGTCTTCCTAAAGACATCTACAAGCTGATCAATCACAACACGAGGCAAAGGCGGTATGGGATAATGTCAAGATGCTTCTCTCGGGTTCAGAATTAACTATGGAAGACAGAGAATCACAACTCTATGATGAATTTGAACACTTCAAGATGAAACCGGATGAGAGTGTCTATGAGTACTATGTGAGATTTCATAAGTTGGTGAATGACATGAGGAACATCGGAATGACTATGCCTAACATTCAGTTGAACTCAAAATTTGTGAACAACATGAATCCCGAATGGCACAAGTTTGTCACTTCAGTGAAGCTCACTAAAGGATTGAAGAATACAAACTATGAGCAACTCTATGCCTTCCTCTTGAGAATGAGAGACATGCTATGTTTGAAAAATTGGTTCTTAATCAATTCAAAACCAACGAGGAGAGACAAGCTCGTCTAATGACTCAACTGCCTTCTATTCAAACATCAGAATCACAACCAAAGCCTCACAAGTCATACCCATGGGAAATGGTAATCACAAACTAATTCATGATCCTATGTTCAAACAAGGCGATCTTTGATGCACCGTGGGTAATTTCATTAATCAACTAGCTCTTATGATCAGTCAAAACATGAATTCTCTCCCACAAACCAATAACAACCTCGAGCGACATCTAACCCACACAATCAAGCTCTGTTAAAGATGGGAGGATCGTGGTGCAACCGAGTTCAGGAAAGACGAGTATGATCGAGGGAAGAGGTGGAGTTGGTAGAAGTTATGTTGTTAATCAGAATCGAGGAAGGAATGGTAATCAAGGTCAACTAAGCGATCAAATGTTATAACTGTGGTGATGAGGGACACATTGCAAGGAACTACACATCTCCAAAGCGTCCACGAATCTTTGATTACCGAGAGATAAGATCTTTGCTTGTGCAAGCTCAAGAAAATGGTGCTACTTTGGATGAAGAGGAATTGTTGTTTCTAGCTGAGGGCAATGCCAAGACCTATGATGCAGATGTGGATGAGCGGCCTATTCAGGAGATAGGTCACAATCATCAGAATGCCTTTCAAGTCGTGATTGTGATGCATCGACTCGATGTGGATGATGGAACTACTGCACACACAATCTTTATGGCTAGCATTTCTCCAATGGTTTCTCCCAAGGTCTCCTCTTCACCACACTGGTGGCCCATCCAAAGACAAATCATCTCGAGGTACTAAAACTATACGATGATGTTGATGTGCAAAAGATGCATGACAAAGTACTATCAACTGAAACTTTTGTATCAAATATTGAAAATATGGGTAATATCAATGTTGTCCCATATGATCAATATGTGAAACAAAGTGAAAGTGAAGTTGTACCAAGTGATGCATCTCTGCGATCAACAATGACTATATTTTTGATGAATACCTTTGCACATGTGCCCACGATGATTCGTAATATCTGAATTAAATGCCTATAAAGAGCGTGTTGCTATTTATGAACAACGTGCTAAATTTGAGTTGACCACTCGTGGCGGAAATGGATGACCATATGCGTACAACTATTAGAAAAAGTAATTTTAGAGAAGAAGTATTAAAACAAGAGTTAAATTCCTTGCAAGAAAAGCTTTCTAAAGCTGCTAAGCAAAAACAAGAACTTCAAGAAAATGTTAAAATGCTTAAGCAAGAATTTAATGCTAAGGAATCAAAACTTTTGAATGATTTTTCTAATCTAAAAACTTTGAAAAACAAGCTTGAAAACAAGTTGTACATACAAGGAAACACCATTCAGATTGCTCACATGATCACTAAGCATAGAGTCCTAAGCGATAAGCATAGCATTCCCCTTGTTGAGGAACCAAATCCAGAGGTCATTAAAAAGGCTAGAAATGCTCATAAGGTTCTTTATGATGGCAATGAAATCCTTAAACCTAGACAGAAACCTAGTTGCTTGAGTGCCTGAGAGGAAGATAAGAAATATGATGAAGTCACTAGGGAAAAGATGAACAAGAAACTAGATGATCCTAAATGTAAAGAAAAGAAAGTAATCATCACACCCATGATTACAAAAGGAGAATTGGATTTCCTTGAACATGTTTAAACCTCGGACATTGTTGACTCCCGAACAAGTGTTACGGAAAATGGATTTAGATAAGCGAAAATTTGAAAATATTGTTGAAACCAACCCTCCTCTTTGGAAAATGCCTAGAAGCCTGTGTATCCTCCTATTACACCAATGCATCTTGTTCCTAGAACAATTGCCACTAAAAGCAAGACCTTAATTAGTCAATATGTTATACTTCAACTATTTGTTGATTTTGAGAAAACTTGCAAGAAAAGGATCACACCCACTGGTATTACGGAAGGAGAAAGGGGTTTTGAGCAAATGAAAGAATGTTATTTAACTGAGGTCATGCCTTTCTTTAAACTTCTAAAAGATCACTTTGAGAGTCTTAAAAAGGGGATAGAACCTGATATTAAGGGAATGGAAAAGGAATTTGATGCAATGATAGTTGAAGTTAGTGACTATGAGCGAGCACTAAAATATAATGAGATTGAGAGGAAGAACTTGCATACACTAAATGAGAACGATTCTTGAATGTATTGCTCAAGATGTGTTTTTCCTTTGCTACAAATTGTTCTATTAATGCTTCCAAATTTCATGAATTATCGGTTGCCCTGAAAGTCTCCCATGATCGTGTCATTGAGCTTGAAAAACTAATTCTGAACTAAACGAGAAAATTGAACTGGATGATCACGACAATTTGGTTAAACATTTTTCTAAACTGGAAGTTGAGCATTTTAATTTACAACTAAAATATCAACATCTTAAAGAAAATGTCAAAACTTCAAATATCAAGACATCCTCGGATGCTCGAGTTTGATGCACGGTTTTCAAATTAACAAGCGTGATGAACAGATTCAAGCTCATTGCAACACGATCAGAAAGTTGAAAGCCCAAATCTCTCAATTAAAGGGTCAAACGAACAATATGATAGGCTCCCAAATGCCTCCTCCTTTAGATTCTCAGAATTCTCAAACTTTTCATCTTCAAAACTTAGTTGATGCCTTACAAAAGGAAAGCGAGAGTTTTCTAGAAGAAAATGAAAAAGTTAAGCGACATTTTAAAGAGTTATATGATTCAATAAAAGTCACCCGTGACCAAAACAACGAAAAATAACGTCTTTACAAAAGGAAATTGAGAATCGAGAAGTCGAGGAAATGGGAAGCTGCCACTTGTTTTCAATAAGAATGTTGTCTCAAAGTCACCCTTAGACTGCAAATACACACGATTAAATATATTCCTCCTCATCTTAGGAATAATGAACATGCTTTTCATGAATCCTGTGCTCACCTTAAGGATAGTCTAGAATGTCTCAGTGAGATTGTCGAAGAGGATTTCATTAACAAACCTCTTGATAGTGAAATTAGGTTTGCTTGCCTCCAGGCCAAAGGATCTCAAGAGTTGCTAGAATGTGTAATTGCAACATGTCCCAAATCCTTAACCTTAGGTGCAAAAGGCAAAGTTGTGATGCCTTGTTCTATGCCTAGTGCCAAGCGTGAAATCCGTTCTATGCCCGGTCTTAAGAAAGGAAACACTAATGTGCCTTCAAGTAGTTGATTCGGATATGTTAGTGCTAAGAAAGTGAACTTTAGTGTGCTGCAAAAAGCTCAAATCACAGTCTTAAAGTATACACTAATGTGCCTTCTAGTACTTAAGATCCTTGCACATCAAGTTGGGAATGCAAAATTAGATCAACCAACTAATGTTCCCATTCCCTCTACAGGAGTAATCGGTGACTTTAAAGCGAGCAGGTCAAAGTCTCAAGACAATACAAGGAATGATAGGACCTTGCAAGCTAAGAATGTGCATTGGAAGAGTGTAGAAGACCAATCTAGGAACTTTAAGCTTGAGTTGAATAAAGCGAATCGTGTTGATTCTAGTATTAGCCTTAGGCGTCTTGTAATTAATTGAATTCGATACTATTTGCAAACCTTGTAATGATGTTTGCTTGAATTCTATTGCTAATCATGAATGTGGTGTGAATGCTTTGTCTAATCTTTGTCAAATGCCAGTTAAAATTGTTAATGCTAATAATCGTGCAAATAAGGCAAAAAGGCAAAAGCGAAAGATTGTTAGAAAGCGGTTGGAAACCACGGGAAGAACTTTTATAAAGATAGGTTATTATTGGATACCTTTTGGCCATAAGAATAATCGGTTTTGTTCTCAAACTGCTAAGATTATGCCCACTAGAAAATGGATGCCTCCTGGTAGAACTATTCCCTTAAGAAGTGAACATACTTTGAATAGGTCAAATCTGAGACACCACATTGCATCTATTCCCAATGATTCCATTGCTTCTACTTGATATGGATGTTTCTATTTTCGATGTGGGTGTTCCAATTACTGTTACTAACCAAGTGGAACCCATTCTTGCATGGGGATCCCAATTATCGATTATCCATTCTTGTGCGTGTTCAACTGCGGATCGTTCAAATCGATTACGTGGTACACGGACTCGGTATTTCCAAGCATATGGGAGACCGGTCGCGGCTCATGAACCGTGAGCAAATTCATCGGAATTGTTAGATTCGGTAATCATCATTTTGGTGCAATTATGGGTTATGGTGATTATGTTGTTGGTGATAGTGTTATCTCTAGAGTATACTATGTGGAAGGTCTTGGTCATAATCTGTTCTCTGTCGGTCAATTGCTGTGATTCGATCTAGAAGTAGCTTTCAGAAAACATACTTGTTTTGTTAGAGAACTTGATGGTAAGGAACTTTAAGAGGAACTCGTGGTTCAAATCTTTACACCATCTCTATAGAAGATATGATGAAGTCTTCTCCAATTTGCTTGTTGTCAAAGGCTTCAAAACCAAAGTCATGGTTATGGCATCGTCGTCTCAATCACTTGAACTTCGGCACCATCAATGATCTCTCAAGAAAGGACTTAGTTGTAGGTTTACCTCGACTAAAGTATGAAAAGGATCATCTTTGTTCACATGTCAATTGGGAAAAAGCAAGAAGTATGCCCACAAACCCAAACCTACTAACTCTCACGAAGTTCTTCATACAAATCATATGGATTTATGTGGACCAATGAGAGTGCAGAATATCTTTGGGAAGAAATATGTGTTAGTTATAGTTGATGATTACTCTAGATTCACGTGGGTCAAGTTCTTAAGGACAAAGGATGAAACTCCTGATATCATCATCAAACTCATCAAGCAGTTGCAGTTCGACTTAACAAAACCGTCGAATTATCCGGACGACAATGGGCGAGTTTGTTAACAAACAACTTAGTGAATTCTATGAAAGCATTGGAATCACCCATCAAAGAAGTGTTCCACGAACTCCTCAACGAGCGGTGTAGTTGAAAGGCAAATCGAACTCTTGTAGAAGCCGCTAGAACAATCTTGATTTACTCAAAAGTTCCAATGTTTCTCGGTCGAAGCTATTGCCCTTGCATGCTACACACAAAATCGTTCCCGATTCACCTTGTTCATGGAAAGAAACCATATGAACTTGTCCACAACAGAAAACCTAATCTCTCTTTCCTTCGTGTGTTTGGAGCATTGTGCTATCCAACTAATGAGGGTCAAGACTTAGGCAAACTTAGAGCTAAAGCGGACATTGGAGTATTTGTAGGGTATGCACCAAACAAAAAGGGATACCGAATCTACAACAAAAGAACCGGAAACATCATGGAAACAATTCACGTTACGTTTGATGGTGACGGGTCAAACGGCTCTGAACAATTCGGTTCGGACCCGCACTTCAAAATAGCCCCATTGGTTCATCCCTTGTTCCAAACTCTTCTCAAGAAACTCCATATGTACCTCCATCGGAAGATGATTTAAAGAAATTGTTTGATCCTATGTTTGATGAACTTTATGATCCAAGTACTAATGAGGTGTTGATCCCTACAACAGAGGCTGCTCATATTCCAGTGAATGAAGTCAATCCCTCGGTCTCAATATCTTTAAGTCAAGAAGCACCTGCTTGATCCTTGATCTCATCAACAAATCATCATTCTTCAAATGTACATCATGGAACTGTTTACGGCATCAATGATGAAGTTAATCCCTTTGCTACTCCCGAAGATTCTCCATTTGAAAACATATTTGCTCTGAATCTTCATCGAGAACCATCTTCTTCGAGGAGACATCAACTCGCTACTTCATCCCTCAACAACTACCACATGAACACCTTCGAAAATGGACTCACGATCATCCATTAGACAACATCATTGGAAATCCCTCTCGTCCATATCCACGGAAACAACTTGCAATTGATGCCTTATGGTGCTTCTTCAACTCCGTACTCTCTAAGATCGAACCAAAAGATGTTAAAACCGCCATGAATGAAGATAGGTGGTTCAATGCTATGCAAGATGAAATTCATGAGTTCGATCGACTAGATGTATGGGAGTTAGTACTGCTCAGTTGTGCTATGATTATTACTCTAAAATGGATCTTCAAAGTGAAACTTGATGAGCATGGTGATGTGTTGAAGAACAAGGCTCGATTAGTTGCTAAAGGATACCGTCAAGAGGAGGGTATAGACTTTGAAGAATCTTTTGCTCCTGTGGCTCGAATCGAGGCAATTAGAATCTTTTGGCTAATGCTGCAAGTAAGAACATGGTAGTCTATCAAATGGGTAAAGGCGGCATTCTGAGCGGAGATCTTAAAGAAGTCGTCTCGTCGGCCAACTGAAGGATTTGTAAAGCAAGAGCATCCTACTCACGTTTATCGTTTGAAGAAGGCCCTTTATGGTTTAAAGCAAGCTCCAAGGGCATGGTATGATACGTTGTCAAAGTTTCTTCTATCAACGGATTTAGCAAAGGAGCGATTGATCCAACATTGTTCACGGAAGTCGGGCAAACATTTAACTCATGTTCAAATTTATGTTGATGATATTATTTTTGCCTCGGCTGACCCAATGGAATGTGATCGTTTTCTAATGAAATGAGTTCAAAATTTCAAATGTCAATGATGGGACAAATGTCATTTTCTTGGGATTACAAATTTCACAAAGTCCGGGAGGCATTTTCATAAATCAATCTAAATATGCAACTGAGATCTTAAAGAAATTTGGATTTGATTCAAGTGACCTGTTGACACTCCCATGATTGATCGAACCAAACTAGATGAGGACCACTCGGGGATCATGATTGACCAAACAAAATATCGTAGTATGATTGGATCACGATGTACCTCACGACTAGTAGACCGGACATCTTGTTATTTGTTTGCATGTGTGCTAGATACCAGGCTAAGCCTACCAAAAAGCACCTTGAAGCGGTTAAGCGGGTCTTTTGGTATCTCCAAGGAACCATCAATATGGGACTTTGGTACCCGAAGGACACCGGTATGTCACTAACGACCTATCGAGATCTTGATCATGCGGGATGTCAAGATACTCGTCGAAGTACATCGGAGGTGCTCGTTTTTGGGTGATAAGCTTGTGGTGGTCTTCAAAGAAGCAAATGAGTACTTCTATTTCCTCGAGAGGCTGAATACATAGCCATGTCATCTTGTTGTGCTCAAATCTTATGGATGAGATCTCAATTATCGGACTATGGCTTTGAATTCAACAAAATCCCTCTGTACTGTGATAATAAAAGTGCTATTGCTCTCTCATGCAACAACGTTCAACACTCAAGAGCAAAGCATATCGACATTCGACATCATTTCATCGGGGAACAAGTGGAAAAAGGTGTGGTGGAACTCTATTTTGTGAGATCGAATATCGGTTAGCGACATCTTCACCAAAGCTCTTCCAAGAGAGCGTTTTGAGTTTATTCTTCCACGACTTGGCTTGAAAAGCTTTCAACCAGAAACACTCAAACGTCTTGAGGAAGAAGACGAGGAGTAAAGGTCTATCTTCATCTATCTCTTGTATATATCTATTCGAAAATCAAAATACAAAATTATAAAACCTTCAAAATCCATAAAAATTTGAAAAATTCGAAAAATCTTCAAAAATATTGTCATTTTGTCATGTTTCTCGGTTCGATATTATCTACGGTCTTTGTGTTGTCATTCAAAGAATGACACGGGACTTTAGATGTTGTTAATTTAAAAAATCAAAAATCAAAATCAAAAATATTATTTGGGAGAAAAGAGAAAAATGGTTTATTGTCATTTCAGGCATAACCCGCTTTTCAAAGAAAAACGAGCCATACTTTATCATGTTTTCAAAATTCCATGTTCTTTAAACATTTATCTGCTGAAAACTAACTGCTTTGAAAAATAACTATGTCTCTATTTTTGATAATCATCTGGACTTATTTGTCAAAATATCAATCTCTCAATCAACAACCTATGTCATTGATTGAGGGGAGAATGATTTCAATTAAATTAAAAAGTTATTTGGCATTCAATTGTTTTCAAAAGATATTCATGCATGTTTTATCAATGGAGTTTAAAGTCTTAAAATCCGATCATTATCAGTTAAAGCGCTTTCATAATCAAGTCACAATTCTCCTTAAAAGCTTTCAAAATCAATTTAAATCTATAAGAGATCACAAATCTCAAATGATTTGATAATTGTGATCGGGGAGAATGTGTGATTTAAATTGGATTTAAAGCGATAATTAGGTAAATGGTTTTATAAGGATGTACAAGCTCTCCTTCCCACATGTGACAAGCGATTTCAAATTTTCCATGCACATGTTGAGGGGGAGCATCTATCTTAAACCTATGATTTGAAGCGTGATAACTTATCTCAAGGTGCGGGTTCCCTCTAGTATGTGCAAAACTCTTTTCAAATCTCGAGGCACATATTGAGGGGAGCAAAATCATGAAAACCTCATCCTTCCCAAAATGCTTTATCTACTTGATTCGATTAGGGAAGTGATGTTGATATTTTTTAGAAAATGGTAATCAAAGAAGTTAATTCTTTCTCTTGCCTCCGTGTGGAAAACTATTTCAAATACTTGATTCACATGTTGAGGGAGTTCTTCTTCTAAAATATCAAAACAATTCAGGTACAAAATGCTTTGATAAAATATCATAAGTATACGGATTGATTTTCAAATGGTTTTCAATTGGTTCCTATGGCGGATGAACAATACCAAAAAGACCGACCAACTTTACATTATGTATGGTGATATAAGGATGATAAGGTTAGGTATGTGTTCCCATGATCCGCTTGAGCGGAGGGATCTACCAATGGACTATCCACTAGTTAGTGTAGAGTTCTTAGGTATGATGATAAAAGGAGAAAAATGAGATATGGGAAGAGTGCGGACTAAGGCTGAGCTAGTCTTTGGAATAAACCCAACAAGGTTCTTGCTATGAAGTCTCGGTAAGCATTGAAGGGGTTGAAGAATTAAAAAGAATTGAATGAGAAAAGGGTGAAAACAAATAGCCCTCCATTTATTCAACCTTAGAGGCGAACCGGGTTCAATTCATATGCTACTGATGGTAACATCGGTATTGAAGACAAGACGTCATGGACCCAGTGGCGCACTGCACTTCAACTTTCCAAACCACTCAAGTTCCTCTTAAAAGGACTTGTTTCATTCTCACGGGGAACCGACATTATCTATCGACTTTCTCTTAGAGATTGTTGATATTGAAGAAGGAGACCCTCTCCCTAGTCTCGATATAGGATCCAAAATATGCACAAATTGAGTCTAGAGCCACGAGATCATCAATAAATCTCATTAGGACACTTTCAATGAAGACTCTCTGTTTCACACAATGTGGAAAGAGATTATATCTTGAGTCCTACGCATTATCCTTGTGGTATTGCGAGAACATCTGAGTGATGTGTTTACATATTCACTGTGAAGATGGAAAGCCTTATGGAGCCAACATCTAACAAGCTCCTGGTAGGTGGCATGTGAGATCTATTATATAGATCAACCATGTGACAAGCTGAGCGAAACAATGGGGCGATTCAATCTTTTGAATCAATCACGGTTCGAGGTTATGGATTGGCGGATACCTTTGAAAAACCGGTCTTTGTGCTTTAAAACTCTTTTCATTAGCACGTCGACCGTGTACTAATTTTCAAATCAAAAGGTGTTTTATGATTGATAATTGATTTTCATTAAAACCTTCGTTATATTGCAAAAACAATTTCTATTGAGCAATACGCGATTGTTTTTCAAATCTCTTTTCATCAATCGATGGGCGTAAATTATTTGGTTCACTCACTCCGTGTTGTCTTCTTTGAGGCGTTCGGTTTGAGAACGGCTAGAGCAGACTTGCGAAACCACAATCAAGAAATTCTTGAATTATACGATCCGCGAGCGTACTTATGCTTGATCAGCGGGAACCGTGGGCGTGTACCTCAATTCAACGAAAGTGATCAAAGACACTTTCGTGCGCTTTATTACTAAGCTGTCTTATGCGGGTACACCCGGCGTTTGCGGTGATCGAATGAAGCGGTCAATCCATAGCCGCATGCTCACCTAACACATTCATCTCAAAGAAATCATGATTAGTGCATCAATGACTCTGATATTTTCACTCCATGCTTCGCTTCTGGCTAGCGCCAATATCATGAATCAACAAATGCTTCCGCTACTCTGATAAGAAGATATCATGATCCAGAATGTGAGCATGTCGGTCGAAATGTCACAACATCACATAATACCAACACCACAATGGATGTATCGAGAGATTTTCTATTAGTGATGATCTCAAAAGGCGGCTCAACATTATTATCCGTGGATCGGTAAAGACCTCCACTTGGATTAACCAAACATGCAATGAGTGGAATCAATGACTACGAGCTTGAACAAAGTACTACATCATGAATGCAAGATCAATTGTTAATGTAATATCTGATTGTATTCAATGTCATTTTAGTATATGTTTGAGGTGACCTCCTTAGGGGGAGATTGTTAGGAATTAGAAATTCCGGTATTAAAGAGTCGGTCACCTCAAGTATATGTAATCGTTAGAAAGCTCGTAGTCATAGTTATATTTAGTTAAGTAGTATTTAGTTAAGTAACACCGTGGAGGACGGACGGGTCTTTACCCACTTGTATGCACGATCCACACCCGTTGTGTGGCGATTTATGTAAGACTATAAATACTCTCTACCTCCCAAGGTAGAGAGTTGGAGCTCATAATAATATCTTTCACTTTCTCTCACTAAGTTCCCTAAACCTCTAACTTTCTCTCTCTAGAATTCCACTTATACGCCCACTTGTGTTAATGGTTTGATGTGTTTGTGAAATCAATATCC